>CAOLHI010001936.1:0-504332 GCA_948474755.1 Ctenosaura bakeri
CCAATCCCTTGCTTCCCCTTTACCCTGCTGGATAATCTGTGACCAACCTGGACTTGACCGACATCTCTTGCATTCCAGTCACATACACCCTGAGACACTTGCTAACTGGAAGATGGAAGGAATCCTCTTGGAACTTGGTCAGGGAGAGAAAGGATGGTACCCACCTGGTGAGGATTCCATCTGTGAATGAATCATAGAATTGGAGGAGATCACAGGGGGCATCCAGTCCAACCCCCTGCTATGGAGGAACCTTCATAAAAGTACTCCCAACAGATGGCCATCCAGCCTCTGCTTAAAAACCTCCAAAGAAGGAGATTCTACCACACTCTGAGGCAGCATATTCCACTGCCAAACAGCTCTGACCATCAGGAAGTTCTTCCTGAGGTTCAGATAGAATCTCCTTTCCTGCAGCTTGAATCCATTGCTCCTTGTCCTAGTCCCTGGAGCAGCAGAAAACAAGCCCGCTCCCTCCTCAACATGATATCCCTTCAAATATTTAAACATGTCTATTATGCCCCCTCTTAACCTTCTCTTCTGCAGACTAAACATACTCAGCATCCTAAGCCACTCCTCATAGGGCATGGTGTTACTGCAGTTGTTTAGCCCTCTCCTGGGGTCTACAATTTATTCATTCCAATATTTTATAAGATCTCCACATGTCTGATATTAAAAATCATTCGACATGTCTGACAGGGTCCCCTGGAAGAGCACATAGGCAGGCGCGGCCGTACGGCCGATACTTGGAAAAACTCAGTCTGGCCAGTGACTTAATCTGTCAAATAGCCTGAGGAGCCCTCCAGACATGGAATCAGTTTGAGCACACAAAAGATCCTCTGCCCTGAGAAGATAGCTTGACAGGATTAGCGCTCCTGACATTCTGTCTGTCAAGAGAGGGCAATTTCCATACTGCCGAGGCTTTTGACGAACCCCGGCAAATCCAATCAAACTAAGCACTCTGACATTTTGGAGCTTTGTGCTCCAAATCATGCCCATGTTGGAGCTTTGGCCCTTTTCGCACGGGCCTTCTGTTGTGCGACAGCCCCGTGAGCCTCGCGGGAGTGGGAGCGTTGTTCTGCACGACGCACTCCCACTTCCGCCAGGCTCACGGGGCTGAAGCGGCGCGATCGCGGGTTTTTTGATTTTCGCTTTGACGCGAAAATCACCTGCGCTCGTGCAACGCTCCCGGTGCCCACGCGCACTTACCTCCTGTGCGGAGCGTCAGAGAGGCGGCCGGGTCACGCTTCCTTCCCTCCGCCCCTGCGGAAGGAAGGGGCGGGGTGCTAGCGCGACAGCTTTCTGGTTCACGCACACGAGCGGGGGGACGAACGCACAGCCTCCTGCTTCGTGTGCGGGGGGGGGCGGACACGACAGGCTCCTTTCTTGCACACGCGCGGGGGGGAGGATGCGACAGGCTCCTGATTCGCCCTGGGGGGAGGGCGTCTCGCGCGATGCTGTCACTTCCCCCCTCGTTCCTTCGCCTGCGGAAGGAAGGAGGGGAAGCGGCAGCCTCCCAGAGAAGGCTTCTTGTGCGAGCCGCCCTCCCCCGCTCGTGCTAGAAGCCTTAATGCGAAAAAGGCCTTTGTCTTAGCTCCTCAGACCATTGTTCTCCCCAGGAAAGAATTAGCCGCAAGGTAATTTTCCCCTATCAAAATCCCTGATTTCAAGCGGTTCTTCGGATTGCTCCCAGTTTCTTCCCCGCCTGTCGTCACTCCATTTGTACATTCTATTTTTCCTGCCTAAGTGTAGGACCTTACATTTGTCTCTGTTGAAATTCATTTTGTTAGCTTCAACCCAGCTCTCCAAACTGTCACGGTCATTTTGAATGTTGATGCTGTCCTCTGGCATATTAGCAACCCCTCCCAATTTGGTGTTATCTGCAGGTTTGATCAGCATGCCCTCTATTCCTTCATCCAAGTATTGATGAAGACGTTGAATAGCACTGGGCCTAAGACAGAACCCTGTGGCACCCCACTAGTCACTTCTCTCCGGGATGAAAAGCAGCCATTGGTGAGCAGCCTTGGAGTTTGGTCAGTCAACCAATTACAAATCCACCTAACAGTAGCCCTGCCTGGCCCACATTTTAGTAGCTTCTTTGCAAGAATGTCGTGGGGAACTTTGTCAAAGGCCTTACTGAAATCAAGATAAATGCTACATCCACAGCATTCCCTTCATCTATCAAGCTTGTAATGATCAGCAACAAGTCTCCTAGCATCTTAAAAGTTAAATTGTTTTTATTTTACATGAAACTTCCATGAGTAACAACAGAAAACAACTTACTGTTGCTAACTAAAACCATCAAAATGGTTATTTGCAGCACATCATAGACAAATGACCCTTATTTATCACAAGCTTTACATGGTAGGCCATTAGTTGCTGGCAGATAACTGCCCAACTGCCCAACTTGAACAGATTCTTGATCAGGACCTCGTAACACTGAGATTAACATGAGTAACAAATCCTATAGCAGATCCAGATGCTAGCTCTGGCTCCATGTCTACTGTGAAAACATTCTTACAAAACTGAACAATGCAACCCATAACATTAGTGTAGTCTTAGGTATCCTTGCATATCCTCCAATATGATATATGTCATCATTGAGCAGGAATGCAGCACTGCTTGTTTACTTGCTTACTTTCTACAGGATAGACAGGCCACACTCTGAGCAAAGGGATAATTAAACACAAATCAGACATCAGAAATGGCAATGTTTAAAAACCAGTATGGGGATCCTCTAACTTTTCAGAACATCTTGTCTCTGACTGAAGTGATCGTCCTTCAACACAAGAATTTCCAAGATATACAGTATGAACCAGCAGAACAAAATTCTGCATGAGGTACATCTCTGTCTCCTGTGGGCTGAGTAGAGACAAAAGCTTTGTATCTCACTATGTACGTTAATCACCTCAGCCATGCTGTCTTGTCTGGGTTGTCACCCAGCCTTTCTTTGTTTTATACACTTGTTTAAGCAATTTTATCTATCTGTACTTTCTGCATTTCTATGCACTGTGGCTCTTTTGTTTCTATACCGCACATGCTAGAGTTCACCCTGAAGTTAAGTCTACTTGGATAGGACAAAACTCTTTTTCATACAATATGTTGTATTAACTTGATTACAGGTACAGTGAGGAGTGCACATATCACACACATATTAAAATCACTCCACTGGCTGCCAATTACTTTCTGGGCAAATTAGAAACTGTTGGTTATAACATTTAAAGTAGCCTCTTCCCATACAATCTGCCCCATACACTCAGGTCCTCTGGGGATGATAAACTGGCCAAGACTAGACTCCACCCAGAGGACCTTCTCATCGACCACCCCTAGACTGTGGAATGACCTACTGGAAGAGATTCAACAGCAGAATATGCTGTCTGAATTTTTTTAAAAAAATTACTAAAGACCTATCTACAGCAGGACTACCCAGTCTATTTTTAATTATGATGTATTTTAATAATGATTTTTTAAATTATGATATATTTGTATTTTAAATGGTTTTGTGTGTTTTTAGTGTGTTTTATCTTGTGAAACATTTTTAATTGTATTTTATGTCATATCCTGCCTCGATCTGTTACACCCCAGAGTAACCCTAAGAGAGGACCCTTAAAATTGGCATGACTTCCCCCATATTGGATTTTGGCTAGCAAAGGTCGGCTGCAAGTAAAAATTGGTTTTGAATTAGATTCTTAAGACCAACAACGCCCTTTGCTGCTGTATGGGAATGTAGACAAGGTCCTTTAGGCTAAAAGACTGACCTATTGTTCCGAGTCACGTATCTCTAGGCAGACAATAGACTCGCTCCTGGACACTGTCACACCCCAAGCTACTTTGATGAACTGTGCATAGCCAAACAAACGAAACCCATCAATTTGGAATTTTAAACCTATCACGCACCTGGACTTCCCAGTAAGAATCAATACCGAGGAGGGGATGTGATATTTGCCTAACATTATATTCCGCAATCATCGCCCATTAACGCCACTTTGCTAGCTGATACCTGGCCTGAGGACAGAAATTGGCTATAAAAATCCTCACTTTTTGAGGCTCTTTGGAGAGCCTCCCAGACCAGACAAGGGCCCGTTTCACTGCTACCGAGGTGTCCCATTCAAGCCTCTCAGAAGCTGCTGAGAGCTAAACGCGACTCGTGTTGCTGATCCTCCACAAAACCCCGCTTCGGCCAGCCTTCCAGCCCAGGGATCCAGCCTCCCCTTGGTGCTTTTGCTAATCTCCTCCTTCTCCAGGATGCCTAGACGAAGGTCCATATGCCCTCTCTCCCGACTCTCTCTTATTTCCACCTTCATTTCTGTAGCCCTCATGTGATTGTAGAATTACTTGTTAGCATGTGTTGTGACCTTTTCTGTTAGTCTTAATAAAGTTACTTTAGATCGTTTCTCTGACTCTTGCGTGGTTCTGATCCAGTAGACATAGGGTTGAAGATCCCTTGCCCTGACCTCTCGCAAGCTTTGAGTTTCTCTGTTAATTCCCTTAATTTGAAGCCTGTTTGGGTGTCCTCGAGACATCCCCAATTTTCAGGGTAACAGATCCTTAGGGAGAGGTGAGTAAGAAATAAAAATTTATATCATCATCATCATCATCATCATCTTCCTTATCTGTTAGATTTTTTTAAAAAAATTGTTAAATTATCACTGTTAAGAAAATCACTGACTCATTCTGTTACCCTGGCTATTTGGGTCTCTGGGGGACACCTGAATTTCACAAAAAGTTGGGGAAATTAGCAGAGCACAACTTGGCAAAATGGAGGGCAGGGCAATGCAGTGAGATCTTTTATCCTATGTTTATGGGGTCAGACTGCATGAGAAAGAGAGAAATCAAGTATCCTGTTATTTGGCAAAATTGGCAAAATACTTCAATCACATACACACAGCATTCATTCACACAAGCACACAAGGGCTACCGAAGCTGAGAGTATTAAGGAGGAAACAGATTGAGGGGACACATCAAATATACGGCACCTGATCCTGAAGGCTGTTGTTTTGAGAAAACACAGGACAGCTTGTCAAACAAAGAGATAGATCGAGAGAACAAATGAACGTACAAATGGGCCCCAAAAACAAAATGAGATAAAGTCCACCAAAACTCAAAAACAGAGCCCAATTATAGGGCAAGACATGTGGGGGTGGGGGGCAGACCTTTTTCCTGGGAAAGGATAGAAACTGGATTATGCCGATGGACCTCAGCTTTGTAGTTCCCGCAATTTGTGATCACTAACTTCAATCAGGAGTCTCTCAAGGTGTCAAAATTGCAGTCAGTCCATTTGAAATGTATACACGCCTTTTCTGAGGTCTTCCTCTGGATACATGACTGGGGTTGCTTGGTTCGACCTACATCCAAGAGGGGTTTCAGTTCTTCGGACCTGAATATCCACGCTTCCATCCAGCTAACCTCTGGATCAGTGGACATCAAAAGATTCTCTTTCCTGATATAGGGTCTGTTATTAGCCAATAGATATTTCCCTCCCGCTGTCAAAGGATCAGGATCATCTCTCATGGGTTACAGTACCTTTTACATTTCTATTTCCTCCCAATCCACCCCAGAAAATGTATCGATATCTACTGTCTGAGGCTGTACTCTGTACATCTGAAGAAATGAGTTGGAGTCTGGGGTAGTTTCTGTTAACCTTTAAGGTGACACAAGACTCTTGGTTATTTTTGCTGCAACAGACTAATTTGTTTACTCTCATCCTAAAATTCTCCACATGATTAACATGGATAAACTTCATATATGTACATGTGTTACTATCTACTCCAAGACATTGGAAGGAAAGGTAATCATCATCATCATCATCATCATTATTATTATGATGATGATGATGATGATGCTGCTGTTACTACCACTACCACCACCACTACTACTACTATAGCAAGGCCTTTGAGAACCCAGCCACCTCAGTTCCACAGGCTACATGTGCTGGATATGGAAAATAGATAGGGATAAATAGTACAGAAAAGGAAATGATTAGTTACAATGTTCAAGTAAGAGTTTTTGGTTCTTTTGAAAAGGTGCTCCTGGTTAATTGTTCAGCAGTTATAGAAGGGTTTATAAAGATGAATTCAAGATCTGTGTAGTAACATTTATTACTTATTTAAAATATTTTTATACTGCCTTTCCAGCCAAAGTGGTTCAGAAAGAAAAATTTAATTACAGTAGTGGGATGAGAGGCTCTTCTCCCTGGGCCACTGGATATAAGTTAATTTAAAATAGTAAAATAGAAATGATAACTTCTTACAATAGCACAAAAATTTAAACAGCTAGATAAAATAACAGCAACAACAATCCCCTTACAATTTTTTAAATGTGTCCATGAAAATCCATATAAGTTTTACATGCATTTTCTAATGTATGAATATATGCATTTCTCCTAACACATACACTTTTCCAAGTATCTTCTTCATATCCAATCTGTTTTTGTAATTTTCAATAATGTATGCATCTTAGTACATACTTCCTCAACTATATAAAAATTCTAGCTCAGGAACATGGAAAAATGTGCAAGCATTTTTCTGTTCACATATGGGGAGGTGTCTATTAATTAGGTAGTTTGTACAAAAATTGGAAGTGAACAAATCTATAGTATCATCTTCTCAATTTTCCATCTGAGGAAAACCTTTCACAGTGATTGGTATTCAACAGACAGAGTCTTAAGATATCATACCTCCCCACATCACCAGATTAGAACTAGAATGCCCAAGAAGCAAAAAGATGGATGAGCAAATGCCATAAAACTGAAGCCTTTGAGGCCCCTTCCTAAACTGGAAACCCCAGGATTCCATAGGATGTTGCAAGTGGAATAATAGCACTATAACAATCTAGTGTGGAAACGGCCAAGACAGCAGATCTCCAGAAGATTTTATTCACAGTATCATTGTTTTTTTAAAAAAATAGTGAAAACCAATAGTATCTTCCACATACGCAACTTTCACAGCCATCTTTCTGCCCTTAAAGCATTTACATAATGGCCCATAGAAAAAAGCATTAATGTATTATTTTTCATCACCCCTAATTAACGAACAGGTTTCAGCAGCAGCTGAAAATATTACCTCAGTATATTATAAACAAATTTCTTTAATTAGTCAGATTATAGTCCTAGTCTTCCAGGGAGCTTGGGGGAATGCCCATATATTCTGCAGGTGAAAACATCAACATATAAAGCCCTTAGTGTTTTCAGCTCATCTTATTCTTTTTAATCCTCAGCCCACCCCACTTGGAACATTACATTTCCCAAATCAAGGAGAATTGGAGCTCTCTCTACTAGGGCTGCAGGTAAAATGAGGAACAGGGCTCCTGGCCCTTTCATAATTGTATAGAAAAGGAAATTTCATCTTTTTCTGCTGCTGAAATTCCCTCTTCTGTGTTTGTATGAGCTTTCAGGTCTCCTGTTGACTTACTGTGTCCCCCTGAATCTTGTAGGGACAGAAGTCCTGTTCCTTATTTCACCAGGCAATCCTAGTTATTACACATAGGAAAAGCTGTGGCTCCGTGGTAGAGCACATGCTTTATTTATACAAGGTTGCATCTTCCCTCCCTGGCATCTCCAGGCAGGGTTGGAAAATCTTCTGTCTGAAACCATGAAGAATAATTCCTAGTCAACATCCACAATTAGACACATAAATGGATAATGAAGCATCCAATACTTCTCTTTTTTGAAGACTCTACTCCACTTTGTTTACTTTGTAATCCCCTGTCTTGCACTCCTTTAAAATATCAGGAGAATCTTTCTTTATTTAGTTCAGGACAAATGCAATTGCTCTATAAATAAATACTTACAGATAGTGACAAGCTGTACACACTACATGATGCCTCAGCATTCATGCACCAGCACCAGAGAGAATAGGTCCCTCCTAGATTTACCTTCTAGAGACCCTCTGGAGAGTTGAGCATCTGAAAAGTACTAGAATCTCAAGTTAAATATGCTAATCATTCCTGAAAGGCAAATATCCTAAAAATACAAGATCCCATCTGATCTTGAAAGCTAAGCTGGGCCAGTCCTACTTAGTACTTGGATGGGAGACTGCAAATAAACCCTAGGTGCTGTTAGACTATATTTCAGAGGAAGAAACTGGAAAAACCATCTTTGAGCATTCTTTGCCTAAGAAAACTATGTGAAATTCATGGGGTTCCCATAAGCTAAAAGGCGACTTGAAGGCACATGCATACATGCGTGCATGCACACAATGAAAGAGAATTATAGCATCCTATTGTTGTTGTTGTTGTTGTTGTTGTTGTTGTTATTTACAGGCAGCCTCCACATTTTCATGGGATTTCTGTAAAAGTGGAAAACTCACAACATATCAAAATGTGTGTGTCTGTGGGATGAAGACTAGTGGTGAGATTGGGTACCCAGGGTCCATAACAGTTCAGAGAAAGGAGAAGGAAAGAGAATGGGTCAGCATGATGGTATTATACTTCTCCTCTTGCTCATCTCCTTCCTTGAGTGTGAGGGAGGTGCAGCGAGAGAGGGTTTGTGGTGCTGAGAAATTGGGCTGCATTCTAACCTTAGCTGTCCAGGCAGTGGCTGGTGGAGGAGGAGGAAGATGATCAGAGGCAGTTTTTTTAAATGAATTTCTGGAAAAACAGAATAGTATCTAAATATTTAAGGCCTTTGCCATTCTATTCTGTTTTGGTCAGACCTCACCTGGAATATTCTGTCTAGTTCTGGGCACCTCATTTCAAGAAGGATATTGACAAGCTGGAATGAGTCCAGAGAAGAGTGACCAAAATGGTGAAGGGTCTGAAAGTTGTGGCATATGAAGATTGTCTTAGGGAGCTGGGTATGTTTAGTCTGCAAAAGAGAAGGTTAAGAGGGCACATGATAGCCATGTTTAAATATTTGAAAGGATGTCATATCAAAGAGGGAATGGGCTTGTTTTCCATTGCTCCAGAGAGTAGGACAAGGACACAAGGAACAATGGATTTAAACTACAGGAAAATAACTTCTTGGTGATCAGAGCTGTTTGGCAATGGAATATGTTGCCATAAAGTGTGGTGGAGTCTCCCTCTTTGGAGGTTTTTAAACAGTTGCTGGATGGCCATCTGTTGGGAGTGGTTTGATGTGTGTTCCTGCATGGCAGGGGATTGGACTGGATGCCCCTGTGGTCTCTTCCAATTCTATGATTCTATTTATTTATTTATTAATTTAATTTAAGTTCCACTTTTCTCCCTTAAGGGGCCTATACAAATCTGTTTGTAAATTGCATCAATATTGTCTAGATGGGTAGAAGATTTAACAATGCATGCAATATTTGAAAGAGCATCCTCTGCTTGATCAACTGGGATTATTGGAATGTATGGAATATATCCAGTTCTGAGGGAGAGAAAGAATGCTGAGTCAGGTGAGGAGAGAAAAAGACTACATGGGTAATCAGATTTTGGGTAACATGACAAAAAAGAGCACCTGGGAAGATGGGTCAGAAAGAACACCAGGGTGCATGGGGTGAAGGTTTTTAAAGCTGTATAGAGATGATCAATTCTGTTACCATTTAGCATCTATCTCTACCTATGAAACAGTAGCATTTGAACCCATATTTAAACACATACTTGCAAACTGTTTTCTTCCAAAATATATTTTTCTACGTATTGTAACTGAATACATTTGATTGAAAAGAAATGTCTCATAATATTTAGAAAAACATGAATACCCTTAGATAGTTAGTAGGGTTGCCAAGTGAAATAATGAGCAGGGCTCTTATCTCTTTAATGACTGTGTAGAAGATAAGCATCACATAAGCAATACCAGCTGAAATTTCCTTTTCTATACCATCATTGAAAGGACAGGGTTCTGTTCACAGTGGCAATCCTAATAGTGGAGTCTTATTGGCCATTTGCTTGAAAAGCACAGCTCAGGTCAGCTTGTATAAAAAAAAGGTTTAATTCCACAACAATTTTCTTACCTCTTATCCTGTCCCTATGTTGATCCCACTGTCCTGCTCTCTCTTAGGACCCTACTGGTCACAAAGAATTTTAATCCATATTTTAATTTTTTTTTCATGAAACCGCAATAATCATGGCAAACCTAAAGGATGAGCATAGGTTGGAAAAGTTCCACCAGAAAAGAAAAATAAACATAGGCAAGACTGGATAACATAGAAGGAGAAGCGTGCGTGTTTTTGTGTGTGTGCATACACATGCACACGTATCTCCAAGTTGCCTGTCAACTTATGGCAACCTCATGAATTTCATAGGGTTTTCTTAGGTAGAGGTAGTTTTGACAGTTCCTTCTTCAGAAATATAGTTTTCAGCACCTGGCATTCATTATGGTTTTACACTGCTCTGGCTCTCAATTTTAAAAAAAAGTAGTAGTAGTAATAATAATTATAATAGCAACAACAATACAAAATAAGCAAAATAATAGAATGCTATCTTTCTCTTTGTATGTGTGTATGTACCTTCAAGTCTCCTGTGGATGTATGGTGACTGCATGAGGTTTATAGGTTTTTCTTAGACAAGGAATACTCAGAGGTGGTTTTATCAGTTTTTTCTTCTGAAATATAGCCTACTGAAATATAGGTATTGGTTGGCGGTGTCCCATCCAAGCACTAACCAAGACACAATCTAGAGCCTTAAGGATATGGGGAGTACACATATGGAATGGAAACTTATTTGTTCTGTGATGCGGAGCTTGTATTGTTCCTAGGTGGCTGACCATATAGAAATTTAGGTTTTTGGTCTTTCCTAAACCTGTTTTCTTAATCCCATCCTCTGAGCTATTCAATAAAACAGGACACTGAGTATGACAGAGACAGCATTCACCTTGTCCTTATTGTGGGTATGGGGGCTTCCTTCTATAGGCAAAGGACATTTTAAGAAAACTTTAACATTACTGTGGAAGGGGAGGGCAAATGCAGTTCACTGATCCCATCCCATCCCACAGTTTTGTTCTAAGGCTAAACACTTGCAAATGTATAACCCCATCCCTCAACATAGACATTTTTACAATAAGGCCATTCATGGGCACTCTGCCGAGGCAAATGGGGGGAGCACAAAGGTCAGAGGGTTTTGAACTTTGATCTATGGTTTCAGATTTGGCAGGCCTTAAAAAGCCTCCTGCTTCATTGAGTCCCTTGATTAACCCAGTGAGAGCGGCCCTAGAAGAGCTGTGATCTCAGCACTGCATCGGATTAACAGCCCTAACAGTGCTCTATGAAGCTTAAAAATCTCATCTGAAGCATAATGGAAAAAGAGGTGAATAGGAAAAGAAAAAAAAAGATTCCCAAATTTGGGCTTTAATTATGCAAGCCCCAGATACAAATGTTACCTGAAAAGTTGCATCCATAGAACAATTGAGGCATTGTCTGTCTGACAAAAGTAGGTATAAAACCCACACATATGGGTAGACACACAAACCACACTGTTCTTCTGTTTTGAACAAAATAAAATTGGACAAAAGGGATATGAAAAGGGTATTTCTCACCAGTTTCAAAAAGTCTGACTCTTTCCTGTCTCATTGCTCTCCGTTGTTGATTTTCCCCACTTAAAGTGACAAAATGAAAAAATTAAAAGTGTTTTTAAAGGAATCTGTGGAAACAAGGCACACAGCAACTACAATTTTTTTTAAAAAAAGGGCCAAGAAACATCCTGTTAAAGAGGTGCCACAGTTGAAGAGAGAACAGTGTTAATGACTGCATGTTATTAATTAAAGTACAGGAGCTCACCCAACTAACAGTTGGTGGTTTGAGCCCAGGACTACAACTCTGGAGACCAGAGTTTGAGTCCCCGCTTGGCCATTGAAATTCACTGGGTGTCCTTGGGCAAGTGATACTCTCTCAGCCTCAGACAAAAACAATGGCAAACATGCTCTGAACAAATTTTGCCAAGAAAACCCTGTGATGGGTTCTTCATAAGATCACTGTACACCAGAAATTACATGAAGGCATACAACTACAAGAACTCTAGAATATTCCAATTTTACACTACAATTCTGTATGGAGTCCCAAGATTCATAAACTATATACACACACACCGCAAGAATTGTTCATACTGAAACCAAAATGTTTCACAGAGTTAGATAGTCAAAATATATTCTGCTCTTCTAAAAGGTTGCTCATTGTATGAATATAATTTTGTTGTGGTGGAGGTGTGTCTTTAAGTTGTCTCTGGGGTTTTCTAGGCAAGATTTATCCAGACATTTGCCCTTGCCTTCCTCTGAGGCTGAGAGAGTGTGATTTACCCGAAGTCCACCAGTGGGTTTCCATGGCTGAGCAGTGATTTGAAAGCTGGTCTCCAGAGGCCTAGTCCAACATTCAAATCACTACATAATGCTGGCTCTTGAATGTGATTTTACTTGAACAAAATAATTTCCTTAAGGAAGAAGGAGCTACAAATGTGAGACAGGGGGACCCTGGTTCAAATCTCTGTTGAGTCATTAACCCAAAGCAATGTCTTTCATTCTATCCTCCCACCCCACCCCATCCCATCCCACCCCACTCCTTTGCAGCATGGAGAGTTCAGGAGTAGGAGAGGGTTCAAATTTCTTGAAACTCACTTTAAAGGGAAAAAGAGGGAGCAAAACTTGTTTTCCTCTTTTGCTGCAGTAGTTAACAACTTACTTTTTAAAAAACAGCAAAGGGTAGCAAAATGAGGTGAGGTAATAGTTGTGGGCCAGCATGGTGTAGTGTCTGAGCATTGGACTACAACCCTGGAGACCAGGGTTCGATTTCCCACTCAGCAATGGAAATCTATTGGTAGACCTTGGGTGGATCACACACTCTCAGCCCCAGAAAACCCACTGATAGATTCAGTTTGCCAAAGGCACACAACAACAACGAAGTGCTGGGGACCAGTTTGGCTTGGACCTAAAGAACGAGAAATGGAAGAATCTATCCATCTGAGGTTCTCCTACATTCTGTTATTTTATTTACAAATTCTCTCCTGAGTGTGAAGTACATGGCTCTGCCTCTGTGCTGTCCACAGCAAGGGGGTTTGCTTGCCCTCATTGAAGGAAGAAGAAAGGGCAGGAAGTGGGAAGGACAGAACAAGCCTGCATTTAACCCTGTTCTGCCCCAAACTGCTCCTCTTCTGTTGCTTCTGCATAATCTACCATGCCTCCTTCCCTGGCGGTCAGTAGAAGCTATGGCTGGTCAACTTTGGGACCAGGCAGAAATTTCACAGGCGAGAAGTTCTTGTGTCTACCTTTCACTGATTCGCTATGGAAGTTATGGGAAGACTGGCTTGGAGGGGTGCATTAAATTGATCAGCTCAATTGGACTTCACTTATAAGCAGTGGTCAGCATGCACTCATGGGTTCAATTACATTATTTTCTCACTTACTAGTAGGCTAGGGCAGTGTTACCAGTTACTTGGGGTGTTACCAGTGAGCACCCTTAGCTACAGTTGGTATCATTTGGTCCCTTAATGGCTGGCTAGTGTGGGGAATGCATAGCTTCCAACTGTCCCAGCTTGGCAGGGACAGTCCCAGTTGTCCCACATTTTCAGCTGCTTTTAAAAAGTCCTGGGTTTTTTTTCTTTCCCTCTCTGCTTTGTGCTTACTCCCATTGCTGCAAATGGAGTTCAAAGTGCAAAAGTATTTTGTACTCAGTTGACTCAGTGGAGGGGTGGGGAGGGACAAAGGCTTCTCCTTCACAGTAGGTTCAGGCAAATGCACACTGCAGTAGCCTCTCCCAGTTTTGACACAGAATATCCTGTACTGTGTGACTAAATTGCTTCTTGAGGTACAAGAAAGGAATAAACGCACCTTGCAAAAGCTCAGGAAGGGGAGAGCCCTGACTGTTAAGAAGCACTTCCTTTGAATCCTAGCACTCTCTGAGTGGTGTACATGTGCCACAGTTTTCATTCGTGAAATGTTGGAAGCTGGTTTGCCGGACTGAAACTTTAATGGTTGTGTAGAAGAGGCTGTTGCTTGTCATAAAATGAGATAACAAGCCACACCTATGGAAACTTGGCCTTCTATGCAACCGTTAAAGGGACAGGTGTCTTCTCTATTTTCATTCTGGCAGCCTTGCTTGGAGGGTCTGGAAATGGAGTGTTTTGGCGCTGATAAACTGAGTATCAGATAACCCACAAAAACCAACATCTTGTAGTGGATTATGCAGTGGCCTATGATTCCTGGAGACCAAGGTTCAATTTCCCACTCAGCCATGGAAGCCTCGTGCAAATCACACACTCAACCCCAGAAAACCCCATGACAGGTTCACCTCAGTGTTGCTGTAAGCTGGAAATGTCTTGAAGGCACACAACAACAAACACAGCCCATATAGAGTTATGTTTGTCTCTTTATTTTGAGTGGCTGGCCAAAGATACAAATTTTAGTAAATTCTTCAAAAACTGTACTAAAATAAATTCTTCCTCAATTTCACAGGCCAAATTCAATAGATAAAGCTATCCCCAACATGAAGAGGTTAATGTTATATAGCCTTACCATACAGATGTTAAAGATGAGGAGTCCCTCAGGAAAAGAAAAGATGACAGACATAACTAGCAATGTTGAATGCATGCATGCAGCTTTCAAGAGTGAAGCACTCAAGGTTCTGATCCTGGGTGATCAAATCTGCAAGTTTTTGGTTTCTTTGATAAAGAAATCACATTCATGGTGCGTCTGCCCATTGAATCTATTTCCTAACAGAAATCACACAAAATTCTTGAAGCATCTCTTGGCCTGAGGATCTCAGAGTTGACCAAAATGCTGAGATAAGAATAAATATGCATACCAACGTTCTAGAAAGTTTGAACATTTATGGTTCCAAGTGATTAAAAAGGACCACTTGAACTAGTGTTTGGTTTTGCTACAAAACACTGGGAAGATGGTGAAAGAGGAGAAACATAGGCCATTTCCGCACTAGACTGTTATAGTGCTATTATTCCACTTTCAACATTCTATGGAATCCTGTGGTTTGCAGTTTAGGGAGGGGCCTTTGAGGTCAATCCCTAAATTGCAAATTCCAGGATTCCATAGGATGTTGAAAGTGGAATAATAGCACCATAACAGTCTAGTGCAGAAATGGCCATAGACTGTTTTTTTAATTAAATATTTTTATTTATTTATTTATTTATTTATTTATTTATTTATTTATTTATTATTTATTTATTTAAACTTTTTTGCTAAGAAAAAAGAAAAAAGAAACAGACAGAAAAGAAAACTGTATATATAAACAAATCCATAAGAAATAAATAAGATACAAATAGTATCCATACAAACATACAATAGATCAGAAGAACACATACAACATGAATTCCTAAATCTAACGTAAAAAAAAATCAGTATAAGTCTAACCCAGCATATATTACAATCTAATAAAAAGAAAAGATCCAAAGATGGCGCCAGGGTCGGTAGCTCCATCAGAGTCTCTATTGAAATTTGTTGGTTTTTCTTTGGTTTAATAGCTTCATTGTTTTATATATTTTTTTTGTTGCTTTGCTGTTCTCATGCTGTTCTCTCTTTAATTTCCACTTTTTATATTTATTTCTATTATAATTTTTACTATTTGCCTTGTATTCTGACTCCCTGCCTTGCTATCTAATGCTTATCTACAAATGCTAAGGCCATTTCCACACTACACTGTTATAGTGCTGTTATTCCACTTTCAACATCCTGTGGAATTCTGAGGTTTGTAGTTTACTGAGACCAAAGAGCTCTTTGGCTGAGAATTCTAAATGCCCCTCCCTAAACTGCAAATCCCAGGATTCCAGAGGATGTTGGAAGTGGAATAATAGCACTATAACAGTGTAGTGTGGAAATGGCCTAAGTCTCTTCAAGTTGTAGTGTCTTTGGTGAATTTCAGTCAACTGTTGGCCACAGTTGTTGTCTTTGGCCAAGGAACTAACTTTGAAGGATATTTTTTGTTTGCTGTTTCACTGTTGTGCTGGAGCTGATTCTGGTGAAAGGAGGCTGTTGTTGATTGAAAGAGTATGCAAAACTTAATGATCTTAAAGCTGTTGGGGCAAATTGTGGATAATTCAAGAGCTCTTGAGAGAATAAGCCATGCTTACTAGAAAGGCCTACAAAACTTTAGGCATTTTGCCAGCTTTTGAGAGTATCCCCTTGAATCCTAGAAAAGACCAGATAAAAATCACACAGTTTTTTGCTGCCAAGGAAGCTGACAAAGTGGTGGAAGCTGAAGCAGTACTTCTTGCAAATTCAGCATTGGACTGGACTCTGGATCTCAAAGGACTATCACAAGCGCCACATAGCCCTACTGCAGAGCTAGTTCTTTCCAACCTTGCATCTGAGTTGTGCTTTACAGAGCAAAGTTGCATCTTTGTGGAGAAAGCACAATCACCTGACCCCTGTCAATCATCAGAAAAAGCACACTGGCCATTTGAGAGGACATCAAACCTTCTGCATGATTCTGCCTCCCGCCTGTCCCACATAGAGACAATTATGGACTGCCCTTTAAATCAAAGTAAGATACATAAAAGGGTCAATTTTCTTGTTGAAGCCTCGTCCTCTTCCGATATTAAAACTGTTCAGGATGCTGCTTGGATAGAAGAGTTCACTCAAAAACAACTTACTGATCTTGCATGCTACAATGTGCCTAACGGTCCAAATGCTAAGTTGCAATCTATGTGCGTTCAAACAGAGGATTTGGACTTTAACTCTATTCTTTTACAAGGGGGGCTTCTCATGATGTATGAGGAACTTGTACTTGTTAAAAATTTCCTTGCAGAAAGTAATAAATTGCTGACAGCTTCTGCTGAAAACTATCCAATGTTTGAGAGAAGACTGATGCCAAATGGCCTTAGAGGGGGAGTCATGTCTATGACAGGGTCAAGAAAACAATCCCCAAGGACCCATTCTATAAAAAACAGTAAGGCTGAGTTAAAGGGAGTTTGTAAAAAAAAGAAGAAAAGCAAAAATATCAAAAATTTAAGCAAGAAGGTTAATCAATCACGATGCTACAGGAAAAGAGATTGGGTGAGTTTGTTTAAATTATTGGACAAGACATACTTACTTAAAAAATCAGATAACAAAAGTTGTTTGAAAAATCAGAAAAAAGATAAAAAGAAGACAAAGGAGAGTGCGCATAACAATACTGTTGATCTGTTGCAGTCAGTTGATGTAGGCAGCCATTCAGGAACTTCTATGGATTTCCTAGGGGATAAGGTCCCCACGGCAGGAGAGTTGTTGGACCCGTGGGAAGAAGTCCTTTGCTCTAACTGGAGATCTAATACAGACAATGCTCAATTTCCGGCAATGAAATCGGATTCATATATAAAAGTTCCCCAGAAGGATGCAGCGACAAGACATAAAGTCATGGACTCTGGCTGGAATTTGGTCTTGAAATTACCCTAAGCTATTTGGTTTTCTTACACTACAGAATAGTATTTTTCATTTTTTAGATGTTAATAATGAAGTTTTACCAGGTGTTTTGAAATTTAAGGATGTAGTTTTAGTGGAATATTTTTACTATGATGGTTTTAAAGCTCGTGCTTCAATTACATTTAGAAATAGTGCTATTGCCAATGCAATATATAAGGCTAAGGAAGCTTTTCTAAACTTGGGTATCAATATTGTAAGATTTTTTGAAAACCAAGCCTCCCCATCACCCCTAATTTACTATTCTTATAATATGAGGTTGGGTAAGGATACTATATCTGCTCATAATACTGTTAATTTGATTGATTTGAATGAGACTCAGGTGTATCTTCATAACAATAGCCACTTAGTTTCTAGGGGTTTGGACGCCTGTGCTAATGCATTTTGCCAAGCTAACCTGGTTACTTGTTAGACTCTTAAGAAAAGGATGGAGCCATTTAATCTAGAGGAGAAAGCTCTCATGAATTCATTTTGGTCTTGGCCATCTCCTGTTCAAAAAGAGATTCTGGACAGACTAGATCTGTTGAGAAATTGTTTAGAGCATAAACTAGCTATCTCCTCAAAGATGTCAGTTGTCCCTAAAGAGAGCCAAGTTATTTGTTTGCAACAGATAGATGCCATTATAGAAAGTGATGTCCAGGAGATCTGTCAGATAGTAGTCGAGCTGGGGGGTGTAGCAAGTATAAATACAGTCAAAAATGGGAGAACTCAGATTGTCTCAGTAGAGATAAATCACAGGACACTTTCACTGCCCATGAACCAAGTAGACGGAGAAGTTTCTGTTCTACCTAAACTTATTGCCAACAGTCAACAGAACAACAATAATTGGGTTAAAATGAGGTACCTGGATGATAATGAGTGGGGTAGAGTACCAGTTTCATGTGAGGCAAAATCCTCTGATTCAGTTGTTACTCACCCAATAAGGTCCAATGTCAGCAAACTGAGTCCTTTGAAAAATGAACTTATTCACCTTGTTTACGAAGAAGTACAGCCCCTTATTCAGTCAGCCAGGTCAGTTAAAACTGGCTGATCAAATGTGGATTATCAGATTCAGTCTCAAGCCCCTTTGTTAGTCTATCTGGTCCCTTGTTACTCAGCACATAGCAAGACTTTAGGCTTAAACCTGAAAAATGAGTGTCATTGCTCCCTCACCCCAGTTAATATGGTCTCCTGGAATATAGTAGTCTGGAAAGCTTCCCTTTTTGGGGACGATTTTTTTTTTTTTTTTGGGTTTTCATCCAATTTTGGTTTGATTGTCCTCCAGGAGACCTGGCTCCAAGCTGGGGACAGGAATTTATTGTCTGGGTACAAAACCTGGTATAAACCTGCACAGAAAATTAAAAATAAGGGTAGAGCCTCTGGAGGAAGATTAATTGCACTCAAAGAAGATTTAGGCTAGAAGGAAGAGTTGGTTTCCTTCTCTGTTTTACCACAAAACTGCTCAATAGTCAAGTTGAGTTCTCCTAGTACAATCATCATCCTGGGCAACATATATATCCCTCCAGTAAATTCCCCTTATTATTCTACGGAAGTGTGGGCTCTCCTGGAGCAACTGTTGGATGAGTTAAGGGATTCCCAACTGCTTTAATAATTTTGGGAAGGGATTCCCAACTGCTTTAATAATTTTGATGGGAGACTTTAATGCCCGAATAGGTACATCACCCCCAAAATTCGCAGATTTGGAAGGCCTCCAGGAGGAATTGCAAGATGTGTTTTGTTGGTTTTCTAGTGATAAAAAATCAAATCAAGCTGGGTAAAAAATTTCTAGGGCTTTTGCTTTCATTTGATCTTCAGATCCTTGGCCCTAGTGATTACAGAGCACCTTATCCATTTACTTATTTTACCCACAAGGCTGGTAGCACTACTGATTATATATGTTTCTCAAAACATAAGAGACATCTTTTCTCAGGTATTTCTGTAAATATTCGAGAGAATAGCGATCACCAACTGATATCCACTTGGATAATGCTCGAATCTGATTTAAGAAAATCAACACAGGCAGACAGGCAGGTGACTCAGGGCCTTGACATTGTGCAAGAAAAATGACTAAGATGGCAACAAGTGGATGTGAAGAAACTTAGTTCTTTTCATAAGTCAGAAGTGGGTGGTGTCCTTGGTAGTATGATTTGCTGTCCGGAGGCAAATATTATTCATGTCCTGGCTGCATATCATGCCATTTGCACTCAGATCAAACCTCTATTATTATCCCAATTAACAGTAAAAGGCTGCAGGAATAAAAAGCATCCTTGGTTTGATGCTGAATGTCATAGACTGAGGACATGCTTGAGGAAACAAATAAGAAAGGCTCAAAACTCCCCAAACAGCAGTGCATATTTTTCTATGCTTATTATGAGGAGAAAATATAAAAAACTAGTTACAGTAAAAAAAAAAACCAACTATGTTGCCAGATGTTGGGCAGATTTGGAAGCAGTGGCCATTAATTCAGCTCAGTTCTGGCAGTTAGTAACTAGAAAATTGGGTGACTATCGTTACGATCTTGGAACCCCCATTTCTGCTTCAACCTGTGAAGCCTTTTACTCTGACCTATATAAGGAGCCCTTAACAACGGATAGCTCCTTGATGGATGAAGAGACTTTTGGGAACATAAATGACTTCCATGGCCCACGGTTACCAGGCAGGAAGTCAAAGCCCTCATTCAGTCTTTGAAGAACAGTAAAGCCTCAGGAGAGGATTTCATGCCACCTGAATTGTTTAAGAGCAATATAGATTGGTGGGCTGCCCTTTTGGCTGGCCTATTCACTCATATAAATGACATGGGATGTATGCCCAATGAATGGAAGCTTGGCATAGTTATTCCTCTTTATAAAAAAGGGGATCGAAGGGACTCTAAAAATTACAGGCCGATCAGTTGAATAGATATTGCAGCCAAAATCTATGCTAAGTCCATTTTGCAGAAACTAGAGGAATGGGCTGAACAAAATTCCATCCTAGCGGAAGAATAGGCAGGTTTTAGATAGGGAAGGAGCACCATTGATAATTGCTTCACTCTCCTGCATTTCAAAATACACGGCTGGGGTGGACAACTTTATACTGCGTTCATGGATCTAAGTGCAGCCTTTGACTCAATTAACAGGATGCTCCTTTGGAAAAAATTCATGAAGACAAACATTGATAGGCGACTTCTTATCTACTAATGGCTCTCCACAGGGATACAAGTTTACAGATTAGATCAGGTGTAAACCAAGCCTTAACAAACAAAATTTCTACATTCAAAGGAGTGCGTCAAGGCTGCATCTTGGTCCCATTTCTTTTTAATTTTTATATCAATGATGCAGTTGCCGCTATGTACAATTCTGATTTCCATATGCCCAAGGTCCTGGACAGACCAGTTAATGTGCTCCTGTATTCAGATGACGTGATTCTACTTTCTACAACTCTGGTAGGCCTTCACAGGCAGTTGAGAAAATTTAGTGTTTACTGTCAGCAAAATGATTTGGTAATTAATAACAGTAAATCTAAAATTGTAATTTTTGGCAAAAAGAGGACCTGTCATAAATGGTTTATTGATTCTAAAGAAATAGAACAGGTAAGAGCTTATAATTATTTAGGTATTGTCTTCTCAGCCTCAGGTTCCTGGTCTCCCCAGATAAAGAGCAATGCATTAAAAGCCTTAGACAGTGTCCACACATTGAATAAATTATTTAATTATAAATACCCTGGCTCACTTCTCCCGATTATAAAAGTGTACAAGTCTAAGGTGTTGCCAGTGTTAATCTTTGGAGCAGAAAGTTGGGGCTTTGCTTCAATCAGGAATATTGAGCGAATCCAGAATAAAATTTTAAGACTCATACTGGGAGTGCGAAGAACTTCTCCAGCCCAGGCAGTCAGAGGTGAATTGGGTATGGCAGCCATTTCAGATCTATGCTTCCTTAGGTTATTTAATTTCTGGATTAAACTATCCCAAATGAATGATGACAGATTGTGCAAGATCTGTTTAAACGAACAAGCACTTAAGCCTATAAGTAACTCCTGGCTTTCCAATTTTTCAAAAATGCTTTCAAAGCAGGGTTTGAGAATCAAGGCTGTTAATTTGTGCAAATCCAATACCAGAAACATGTTTAAACAAAGAGTGATGGACATTGTAATGCAATTAGATCTAGCTGCGCTGTCCTCCGTAAGATCCCTGAAATGGTTAGCGAAGGCCAAATCTCTTTTTCAGGAAGAAAAATATTTGTCCTTTTCAATGAAAAGGGACTTGCGCATGACCTTTATAATAGAAGAGAGTGAGTTTTAAAATATTCTAATAAATATAACAAAGGTCATCTCCTAAAGAGAGACTTTTTAGCCCAACTTGTAACCATCCTAACATTTAAATCCATTAACATTGCCCATTTCATATTGTATATAATCTATCAGTGGTTTCCAACTTAAAAGACATTTAGTATTATTTTCATTTTCTATCATGCGGGTGAGTTTGTCCATTTCTGCTAATTCTATTCATTCACCTAACCATTCCCCCTCTGTTGGGATGGAGATTTTCTTCCAGTGCCTTGCAAATATGATTCTTGCTGCTGCTAACATATGCCATATCAATCTACCATGGATATTTTCCTGTTTTTTATCTACCAAATTGGGGATACCTAAAAGGAAAAATAGTTTGTTTTAATTCTAACTCAGTATCGAGAATCCTTTGCATCTTAGCTCTTATCATAAACCAATTTTTTTTAGCTCTATTGCAACTCCACCATAGGTGGAAAAAAGCCCCTGGTTTGCTTTCACATTTCCAACATCTATTGCTCAAGCTAGTGAACATTTTAGCAGTTCTAACTGGTGGCAAATACCACCTATACAATATTTGTAAAACATGTACGGTAATTCGAAAAGACATAGACGTGTATGCATACTCTCGAACCCAACCCATCAGCACCCCTGTTGTGCTGGATTTCACAGTAGTAAATGTCTCAAGGGTTCCTTGAGTAAATGCACCCTTTCTGAAAATAGCCTGGACCCAATGGGAACGCTGGGAGAAGTGCTGGCTCTCCTTCTCCCATCCTCACTTTCGTAGCAAATGGAACACAATAGATACAAGGTTAGGGAGCATTGGATTTGGAGGAGCCATCCTTAATGCTATTGACGCTGAAGTCTTAGCTAACAAATTAGGAATTATTGGGACAAAAACTAAAGACATAGGGGTATCATCCACCATGGGGTTCAACAATCTGGCACGTGGCATAGACTTGATTGGGCAATTAATGCCACAGTGGGTGGAGTAGAAAAGGACATTATAAGAGAATGAGGAATGTCCCTTGTCAGAGATACCCATGATTTATCCATAGCCATCCAGTGCACACAACTACAAAGCAACATAATTACCTTCTCTGCCCAAGTAATCCAGTCCAGCCTCATAGATCACCTACACCCTGAAATTCTAAGTCTACTCAGGGAAAGATATCCTGATTCCCTACAACATCCCTTCTCTTAGATAAGTGTACAACAAGCCTCTTGGGAGAGATTAACCCCGTATGTAGAAGTTGTACATGAAAAGGTCTTAGACCCTGTTAAACTACACCCACTTTCATACTTAGGTCTTCCGTTAGCCCACACTAATGCCACTCTCCTCCCGGAAAAGTGCTTCCATTGGTCAAACCGCTCACATTTCTTTGATTTGGCAGGATGCATGTTTATCAGACAATGGGTTCATTGTTTTGACGAACTGAAGGGAATAGCCAAGCAAGATGACACGGACTACCATATTGTGCCCATGAATACATCTGTGTCAGTCCAACTCAGCCAAATCTGCTTCTGTTTATGCACCCCTTGCTCTACGATATATGTATTACCGGGGGATCACACCATCCATGTTTATAGAACAGCAGGGAATCCATGTTTTTGCCAGTAACATGTTAGGGATTGTTTTGGACAATAATTCTATCTAAGGGAGATCATTAAGGATTACATTTCAGAGGCTGAATACATGCCACAGCCTACAGAACTAGAAGGATTCCATTTAGTGGAGGAATTGAAGGTGTCCATGTGGCTTCATAATTTAACTGAGTTAAGCAAAAAGGTGCAGGAGGTATCATACACATTTCACCTCATTGCCATTAAAGTAAACCACACAGCTCAACACATAGTAAAAACTTCCAAAGAGCTGGCTGATGTAACACAGCGGTCCTGGTGCGATGTTTTTTCCTGGTCATCCACCAGCAGCACTATTGTTCACTGGGCGCTCCACCCCCTAATAGTCATCCTAGCCTTCCAAGTTGCCTTGGCTGTTTGTCTCTTCATACTAGTCTGCTGGGCTAGGAGACAATTCTTAAGGCTCCAAGTAAGCCAGTTGGGCAGGAGTTAATTCTTCTAATTTTTACTTATTTAAGGGGAAGGAGGTGTGGAAATTAAGGATCCAGGCACAACCTGGACCAAATAAAAAACCAAGGGATTAAAAATCCCAAGGTCCTCTGAGGTAGATCAGGCCTTCAGAGTTAGCCTTGGTACCCTGAGGTAAGCAGTTTACACCATGGCATTGGGATCCCCAAAGACTGGGGACACCACATGCAATGACACCATGGGGTGGATGTGAGAGGTCCTTCAACGAACCTCTCAGGCAAATCAGGTCTAACTCTGGAGAGCCAATCTGAATGCCCAGATATGTTGGAGCTCCCAAAAGACCATCAATCCCATCCCACCTGAAAGCACTCCAAGTTAGGGTGAGATCTACCAAAACCCTGGAAATGACCATCGTGGCTTCCTGCATCAAGACGCGCGAGTATAAAATATCTTCTCCTTGGTCCCACTCAAAAATGAACCCCTCCATATGCTATAATTCCCTTATAAGTGTACATCGTGGGAAATCTGCATATGCCCCTAAGGCATTTGCATGAACGAATCTGTCTCTGTCTGACATACTGTCAGGGAGAGTGTCAGCGCCCTCTCTGTCAAGGAGCAAGCATAGCCCAAGCTTGCCCCTCTTTATATTATTTCTTTAACTGTAAAGGGAGCTCCCGCTCACCAGAACAAGGAGCTGAAGACCAGAGTTTAACCTAATCCGAGCTGAGACGGTGGTACCATGGCCATTGCATTCTCTTGGCATTCCAAGAAGAGGACGTTCATTCTACTGGATGAAGCACAATATGCCAATATTGAAACCTTACCTTGTGTGGTCCATCTGATCCCCGAAGGCCTGGTCCAGCCCAGAGGTGAGGCCCACTTTGAGAACAGCATCCCCAGCCACGACCAACTCATGAAAGCCTTAGGGTGATCCATGTGCATTGTAACCTCTGCACCATCGCTTTGGGGTGTACTTAACTGTGCGCAGTTCTGCGCCAGTCCCACTTTCTCCCCAAAACCCCACAACCAAAGAAAATTTTCCCCCAACCAGCCTAATTCCCATAATGAGCATTACACAATCTCTGATTGGACAGTGATTTGCATACTTGCCAGTAACCTAAGTATTTAGATATTCCCCAAAAACAGGTTTTGGATGACCATGGGAACCAAACTTGGGAGGAGCTGCAGCTGAAGGGCGAACAACAACGTAGGAGCACCCTGAAAGGCCGCCGCCACCACCAGCATACTCAACCCTGAATCCAGACAATTCCCAATGCCGAAAAGGGGTGACAACATGAGCTGTCAGCCTCTCATGCCATTTGCAGACCACACACAAGCTTTTTACCCCCTTTCCACAATGGACTTATTATTATCCAGTTTGCCCTTATCGTGGGAGAAGTTTTTCCGGACTCTCGGGGCGGGGGGGGCAGCAACAATGCATTCTGCTAAAGACCTTGGACTAAAATGCTAGCTACCATTGTAAACCGGTAGCTCCTTTGATTATTTCTTTGTGAATCCACTGGTGAGAACAATTTTCATATTATGTTTCATGTTTATACTGAATGTGAATGTTTTTAGAAAATGTAGAATTGTAAACAATAGGCCTGGCTCTCCTTCTTTCCCGCTTTTCTTCTAAAATACTCCCTTCCTCCCTCTGGTGGTGTACTGCAGCTTTGCCTTATTCCTGCTCCACCCTAATTCTACTCTAAAATTATTTTTGTTTTTAATTAGAAAATGTTCGATATCGTGCCCTCATCGCCCATTTTCGGGGAGGGGATTGTTATTCTGATGGAGACACCCTATCCCGGGGTCTACAATTTTAATATTAAAGTACAATTCTGTGGGCCAGAGAGGTCCCCCAAAGGGGCACGTAGGCAGGCATGGTTGAGAGACTGAAAACCAGGTCAGGCCAGTAAAATCCCCCGTCACGTAGCCCCAGGAAACCTCAGGATGTGTAAACCCACAATAAACAAAGGTTCCTCAGCTCTGAGACACTGACTTGAGGGGTTAAGTGTGTCTGCCCCAAGTTGAGCAAAATTCCATCAGGCAAGGACTATTTACATGAAGTCACACCACAAACTAACACAGCCGAAGATCCTGAAACTTTGGCAACACTTTGCAATCCCATCACACAAAGGAAATTACCATGATAGAGCTTTGTTATTGCTCCAGCACCCATTGTTCTCCCTGGGAAATGATTAGTCCTCCAGGTACTTTTTCCCCTACAAATAGTCCCAGTTTTTGGGGAGTTCTTTGGATCACTCCCAGTCATCCCAGCAGACTGTTTCTCCATCCGTTGAGTGATCCCCTCAGCCCTCTCCGTGCTGAGTCCCACTTCTTTGCTGCCTTCTCGGACCCAGGACTTCAGGACAAGGTGCAGTATTATCCTAACAACACCCCTTCAATGCTCTCTCTGTCCAATTTCCTCTCTTTTACTTCTTAATAGCTCTTGGGTGTGTGTGCGCGTGAATGTGTTGGTGTGTGAGACTTGTATTCAATAAAATTTATTGGACATTTGGTTTGGTTTTTGGCTTGGCCTGACCCTGTAAAAACTGGGTAAAAAGACCCCGCTAGGTTACCCTGCCTCTTGCAGTGCTATTACTTGTGCTCTGGCTAGTTTCCATTCCTCATCAAGTGAAGCAAAGTGAGGTTCCCCCAAAGGGACCCCCCAAAATTAGGGTAACAGCCTTAACCCCAATCCCCTGCTTTGTAATCAAGTCCAAACTATACTCATTCCCTCTGAAACAACTTCAATTAAACAAGTTCCATTCCTTCTTCAGATTTAAACTTTCACTCCAAACAATACTCTTCTCTCAGTTAGGGCTTATAACAAAACTTAAACAGTCCACTTTTTTCACAATAGGGTTCAAATCAAATGCTTTCCAGTGCAAATAAAGAGGGCTTCCAGTCAGAGCATGTCAAAGAGAAAAAGGAGGCACCTTTCTTAGAAGAAAGCCAAAAACCCCAAAAGCTGACTCTTTCAAAAAAGGAAAACAACAACTATGCAGTCTTTCAAAATAACACTATCAGAATGGCAATTACATTCCTCTCAACATCCAAATGGAAAAAGAGAAATAAAGGAAACAGTACAAATGAAAACAGAGTCTGAACCGCATCACAAAAGCTATCCTTTACCTCCAAGGGGAAGCTGCAGCTATCTGTTCCAGCGTTCTTCTGCAATAAACTTCCAAGAGAAAAAAAGAGAGAGCCCCAAGTGTGGAAAAGAAGCCTTTCCTACGTCCTACTTCACCAACGTGAGAATCAGCTTAAGCTCTTCAATAACTGCTGCAGAAGTAATTTGGTGGCAGGAATCAGAAGGAAAACTCTTCCCTCCTTCATCAGTGCAAACAAGATTTAGGCAGTGAAAGCAGCATGTCTGATGGGCTCTCCTCTTCGCACTCTTTGTTGAGCGTTCAGAGGGGAAGCGGCCCCCGATTGGATGCCCACCAATCCTCTGGCTGCACCTCTATTTCAGGGTGCAGAACAAACTACCTCAGACTGGAAGATGGTGGTAGCTCACGAAAATGGCAGTGTCTCAGCAGACAGCAGAGCAAGCAGCCAAGAGACTGTGCCTTCCCGCTCACACCGGAACCAGAAGCCCCCAGAAATGGTTATGGACTATTGACAGGTAACTGCAGCATGTCTACAGTAAACAATACGGTAAAGCGTGAGCTGGGAAAGAATGGGATTCTACTCCAGGAGATCCTACTGTAGGTGTGTGGGCCTCTCTACCAAGTTAAACAGCAGCTGCCTCCAACACCCATTCCTCAGCACGTGTGAATAGCAAAACTGAGAGAAAAGGAGGAAGCATATACACTTGCCTTCCAAGCTATCCTCAGAATGTTAAGAAAAAAGCATAGATCTGAAAATCTGGCCACCAATAATGAAATCTTAAGAAAAGTGGTTCCTAAAGGGAGAGAAAGATCACCGCTGGATGCTTTTTGGAAGAAGCTCTGAAGTGGTCCCTAGAAGGGTCAAAGTGTCTCTTTTTACTTATGAAAGGCTTACTTGAGCCGGTTGCTTCGTTTCAAATGTGCAAATTGTTGGTTTGGGGTCAAATGTTTTCTGGCCATTGTTAAACTGCTCTTCCTTTTTGTGGTATAGGAACCTATACCCCTTTTTTCATGTTATTTCTACCTCTGGTACCAAATTTTCTTTTAGGGAAGTGTTACCCTAAGAAGTGAGGGACGTTGGGGTCCACACATAATGTCAGCATCTCCTTAGAATTTGGGGGAATTATAGGTCAAAGGAGGCCTGTGAGAGGAGGATAATGGCAGGATCTTCTCATCAATGTATACCAGTACTAACTGTAGAAAAGACTCCAGTTAAAGTTAACAAAGTCTTCTGTTTGAATTGACAAACACACGACAAATCAGACACTCTTAAGAAGCGCACAAGGCTATCGGAAAATGAGGCAAGAAAGGTTGGATAGGGAAAGATTAGGGGTGGAAAGGGTGATAGTTACCAGTCCTGAAGAAGAGGTCACAGCAGAGGGACTCAGATAGCATCTAAGGGTAACACAAAGGAACAGCAATCTAGGGCACTACATACTATGTACTATAATTGGCTGGAGTCAATGCTAGGGTTTTTATACCCTATTTTGCACCCTGAAGGGATGTATTGACAAAGATGGCTTTCCCATAGGATTGACAAGGGGTCTGGAATTTTCTGATTGCTTAACTCTGAAGTGACAAAATATTGATGGGACTGTGATGGAGCTGAAGGTGTGGCTAGCCTAAATGACAGGCCATCCCTGGCAACAGGTAGCCATGTAACCAAAGTGGCTCCATAAGAGAGAGAAGCCCAGCCCACTGGTGAGAGGAAGGGGGCTGATGTTTGTGAGGAGAAGGGCTACATAAGGTACAGTGACTTGCATTTTAGAGATTCATTCAGTGAGATTTCCAGAGAGAGAGTTTAAGTTATAACTCTTCAGTCAACCAGAGGGTTGTATGAATAAGCCTGGTTTTTCCTCAGAGGTCTAAGAGAGAGACAGAGGAGAAATCAAACCATTTGTGAGTTGGGTCAGAAGGTGTGACCTAAACTCAGGAATTAAGCCTTTGAGCCAAAAGGAAAGCCAAAGCCTGTGTGTCTATGAAAGTTTTGTGCCTGTATATTGAGTAAAGCTATAAGAAACTGGTTAAATACATTTTGAAGTCTGGCATTACTTATGACAAGCAATACCTTTTCTGTGTTTGATAGTTCATTAAAGATCACATTATATTTTTATAAATTCTGACTCAGTAGACTGCTTTTCTTTAGTTCTAATCAATTAGTAACATGCTACCATAGATCAGTAAATCATTCTGAATAACAAGAGAGGGGCTTTACCTTTTGCACACTAAAGTGGTATGAGGGTGGGGGGGCAGGTGCTATAGCAGGCTGAAAGGGAAGCTGCTAGTCCAGTCAGAGAGAATGAAAAGCAGGCCTGGCCCTTCCACAGGGACTTATGACAATCTCTTAATATTTGGTCAGGTAGGGTGTGTAGGAAAGATCTCCATCAAGTAAGGTATCATAATAGAAGTAATACCCAGGTGTGAGTGGAGGAAAACCAAACTCCATTACAAACTGGAAGGAAGTCACATCCTCCACATAGACACAGGAAGTCCTAGCCCCTCCCATGTCTGTCATGTCTGTCACATGACTACCTCACCTGTAGTGCCTCCCTTTCTCTGGACATTACCTTATTTGGAAAATAGTCTGTGATTGGAGGAAACCTCCAAAAAATCTCACATCACCTCTCCTCTGGACATTTCCTTATATGGGTGGAAGTTTCTGGACCTTACCTAAAATGGGACAGGTGGCCTGTAATTGGTAGAAAAATGCCACAGTGGGTGTGTATGCTGTTACCAAGCCCCCCCCTTTGTTCCAACCTCCGTGATTGGCACCCGGCTGCAGCTGTTCTGTATATCTTTTTATACTTCTGTACTGAATAAATCTGGCTTTTAGCCTTGAGCCAAGCAACGTCTGTTCGTTTGCCTGTTTCTCAGTAAAAGCTGACCCTCTCTAGGGCGTAGAAGGTGACACAGGAATGCATCTATCCAGGAACAAATCTGCTGGGGGCAGCCACTGAGAAGACCCTCTGAGGGTGGTGAGACAGAAAGTAGGGCCTCTCCAGTAGATCTCAAAACATGGGCAGTTTTTGTAAAACAGAATGTGTGTGTTTATGTGCCTTCAAGTAGTCCTGTCAGCTTATGGTGACCCCATGAATTTTCTAGGATTTTCTTAGTCAAGGAATGCTCAGAGGTTGGTTTACCAGGTCCTTCTTCTGGTATGTGTTAAAAATCTCCCTTCCAAGTACTAATCAGGGCTGACCCTGCTTAGATTTGAAGATAAGACAGGATCCGGTGCCTTTAGGGTATTTAACAGCCCATCAATCGTCATTGCTAATCCTTTCATTTCAGTCTTTGATGACAGAGCATTTCTGATCTGCAAGGGGTTGCCTTCACTTCTCACATATCAGCAGGGGGAAGGTTCCTCAGGAAAGAGATTTAAATTGTTAAGAGAGGAAGGAAAGAAGATCTCTTGTAGGTGAAGTGGGCAGCAATGGACAGCATTGTTCTGTCCAAAATGGCCAGCTTCGGTCAGTTTCACATGTTAGTGATACATCCTATGATTGATTCCAAAAACAAAGCTGATGATGGTGGGGTGGGGGAAGGATATCAACTCCTTCTATGAAAGGAGGGCTTATATTTAAGAGTAAGTATTTTTTACTGGAATTCACCCTTCAGGGCAGGAAATTCCCTCTGAGAAAGAGGGGGATTTTCCATCACCACAGTGGTAGGTCTGAAAAACATCATTGTATATCTGAACTCAAATTTTAAAGTCTTTTTAAAAAAATCACTATGGTTCTGATGCATTCTCATTTGGAAATATGCCAAGAATGGGTAGCTTCAAGTTGTGGATTTGGGAAGAAAGGAAGCAGAAAGAGAAAGGAAAGAAAGCAAGAAAGCAGTTCTATCAGATCTGTAAGATCTTTTTGAATAATCAGAGGCTGAAAAAGTGACTGTCTGTTTTCACCTATTACTATTTGGCTGAGATCCTGCATTGAGAGACTATTTCTGGTACATAGCGACCCTCTGTCTTCCAATGCCACCCCCCTTTCAGTATGAAAGAGTGAGAAGGCAACAGAGCATGTCCAGCTACTTTCTTTTAGCTGGATGTACTGCACCAGGCATCCTAAGTGATTTTCCAGAGGTTCTTCAGATGTCCCTGAGGGTGAAGTCACAGCTGTGCTTCCAGCAAAGGAAAAATAGCTGGACTCATCTCTACTGCTCCCCCTGCTCTCTGCAAATACAGGAATTGCTGTTTGGGCAGAGGCACTGCCACACTGAAAAGTTGGGTTGGGGGTGATTATGGTTATTGCTTGGCCAGAGCAGAATTCCAGCCTTCAAAAAACAATAAAAAAAAGTGAGTTCCAATTATTAAAATGGGTTTATACCATTGCAACTCACTAACAGCGCTTCTTCTCCTTTCCTTCTCAGCATTTTGTTACTGTAGTTTCTAGTCCGGGCCTGTGGTATATTAGATATTGTTTGATATCAAGAAATTGGACATCCCAAACCGTTCCTCTCCACATGCTTGCGAGGCCCCCGGACAAGCACGCACACAGACACGGCTGAAAATAGCTGAACAATACAAAACAAATCCAGGCAGGCCAGTAATTGCCGGACTGCAGCTTCAGGAGGCCTCCAAGCAAGTACACATTAAGATCACATTATGTATGCACACAGCTTACAAAAGACTCCCTGCCCTGAGCAGGCAGCTTGACGAGCCGAATATCCAACTGTCAAGCACTCTTCATTTGCATACTGTCTGCACTATTAACAACTCTGTCATAATTCAATCATGCTTAATGCTGACCTTTCGGAGCTTTGTCTCCAGCCCGAAACCCATTGTTTTCCCCAGGAACGGACTAGCCTACGGGCACATTTTCCCCCATAAGACCCCCTGATTTTGAGCGTTTCTTCAGATCGCTCTGACTTCCATCCCGCCTTGCTGCTGCTCCGTTCGAAGAGCCTTCCCCTCAACTCCATGTGCTGAGAATCTCCCCTTCACTGACTTTCCCTCTGACTACCCAGGCTTCAGGATCAGGTGTAGTATTTCCCCTGAAAAATCCCTCTTAAAATCCTCTATCAAACTCCTACCTTTCTCTCACTAGGTCTGTATGAGTGTTTGCATACATATGTTCTGACTGTGTTTCAAAATAAAGGAAAACAATTATTATTTACTTCTTTTGATTATTGACTCAGCCTGACTCTGTAAACATTGGGTCCAAGATCTCACTAGGTTGCCCTGCATCTTGCATTGCTATAGCTTGTGCTCTTGCTAATTCCCATTCCCCAGTAATTGGAGCACATTGAGGTGTCCCTCATGGGACCCCAGAAATCAAGGTAACAATTTTTTCTTACCAACAGCTGGTATTATGATGTTGAATTACATTATACCTGCCAGTGGACAGGGCTGTCGGGGCCCCTAATTTATTAAAATTGTTCTTAGTAATGGTGCCCATCATTTTTAATTTCCTAAAATAACCTGAAGAAAAATTACAGTCAAGGAAATTGAGCAGTATGAGAAAGGATACCTTTCTGAAGGGCTGAAATTGAAAGGATCCTGGTTCTGGGATTCTCAGAGGATCTCAGTGCTGCTACACTCACAGGCATGTTTGGTGGGGATCTGAGAAAGGGTCTTATTTGTGACTGCTCCCAAGTTGTAGAATTCCCTGTCAGGAGAAGCTAAACTGGATCCTTACTGGTTGTCCTTCTACTGTTAAGGAATATTTTGGCAACTGATCAGCTGTTGGGAAAAGAACTTTTAATGGATTAGTGCTTGAGATGTTTGCTTTTATTTATTTATTTTTATAATATATTTTTTATTATGTTTATTATTTTATATTCTGGTTTTTATGTGTTTTAATTACTCCTTATGTCAGTAGTGTTTTAATGTTTCAATTTGTTTCATTGTGTTTTAGTTTTATAATTTTTGTCTCTTTGTGCTTACTTGTTTTTTTATTTGTTTTAATTAATTTGTTGTATGACTTCTTAATCTTGTAGTGAGTTGCCTTGACTCCCAGTGTTACTCTAAGAGGTGGGGGGCAGTGGAATTCACCTGCAATGCCTCTCCTTAGAATTTGGGGGAATTATAGCTCAAAGGAGGACTACAAGACGGGAGGATCCTTCCACCTATGGATAATATACCAATGCTAACTATATACCAATAGTCTTTTCACCACCACAGATTTATCCTATGCATTTCACCTAATATTCTGTGAAAGATAAAATGGAACAGTCTTTTCCACTTGATCAGGTAAATGTAAGATGATATTTACATAGGACAGTGAATGTTTAAGCAGACTTTCAGCCATGGACCACACAGAGATATGGTACCAGGAAGAGTCCTAGGCAAGACTGAAGATTATATTTGATTAAATCTCAACATTGTGGGAGAAGGTCATGTGAGTTGTTGACTCAGTTTGCTGTCCTGTGTTTTGGGGGGTCCTGGGAGGGGTGCCCAGATTGCCCATTAAAATACCAATTGGGGAAAATTAACTGGAACACTGTTTTGGCTAGCAAGAGGCAGGGTAACTTCACAAGGATCTTTAAAACCCAATGTCTACAGCTTCAGGTCAGGGAGTAGGCACACAAGTTTCAAAGTAATCAAAAATAACAGTTTTATTGGAAAACAACAGAAAATAAATAACACACATGTACTAACTAACTAGAAAAGAGAAGGGGAGAGCGTAAGGGTAGGTAATACGACACCTGGTCTCATCCTGGAGAAATGGAGAAATGGGGTTCAGAAGAAGAAAGCTCAGCATGCCTGGCTGAGGGGAGTTTCCTTAGAAGGCCAGCAGCAGGGCAGGATAGCAATCCAAGGTAGTCCGAAGACCGTTTGAAAGTGAGGGGTTTTTATAGGGGCGTTTGTAGCTCTCGGCTATGGCAAAACAGGTAAGAACAAAAGGAGTTTTGGCGCTGGACAAAAGATTTAAAAAGGTCCAATTTAACATGATGAGCTTAACACTTGATGACAATAGTAGCCAATATGTAAATGACTTGTTTACCAGGCTGGCTCTGCTGAGAGCCGCGCAGCTATTGTGAAATGTACACGTGAAAAGTTCCCTGAAGCTGGGAGCAAAGCTTGGGTTGCTGGCCTCAAAAGAGTCTGGAATGTGAGAGCAATTAGCGGCCGCACTCATGTCCGTGCTTGTCCGGAGAACTTACAAACACATAGAGTGAGGTGACTGAGAGCAGGTCCAGCTAAGGCCGAATTAGATGATATCAAAGTGATATCTGGGAGCCCCCACCCGGGGAGCCATACCCAAGATTACACAGCTACTGCTGTTGATGGGCAACTTGATGACATCTAATTGGCCACTCAAAGGGCAGGATGCTCCTTTAAATGTTGGAACTGCACCCAGCTCACCTCTACACAGCTCCACAAGACACAGAAGGAAAAGCAGTGCAGATGCCAGAAAAATACGTGTTCCAAATGCATTTGAAATAATGTTCAGATTAAAACAGTCTTGGCTGAACATGAACATGAGAAGAAAGAGGTTTGTTTATTTGATCTCTCTCTGAAATGCCTGTAGGTGATGCATAAATCTTAGATCAAAAAGAAAGCCACAAAGTGTCTGTAGGATGCCATTCTTTTTTTTATTATTATTATTATTATTATTATTATTATTATTATTATTATTATTATTATTATTATTTCAAATATAACAGACTTTAGTAGGCCACAAGATCCCATCCCTGTCCTAATCATTTTGAAGGTAAATCATTAAACGGGCTCTTCTTTCCCAAATGTATAAGAAAAGTAAATATAGATGATGCTCATCTTCTCAATGAAGCTAGGTGAATTTTCTGATGCTTCAGCAGAATGACAAGGTAGCTCAGTAAATGCAGGAAGCATTACTGTTTGGCTTTTCAGTGTTGCAGATGAGTTGACGAGTTCACAGTTGTAGTGCTGGCTAGAATATTATATTTACAGTATTTGTGGGCCTCCCTGTAAGAAAATTTCTGAGATGATGCAGAACAAGAGATAAAACAATGCACATTTTGTAACAATACAAACAATAAAATTATGCACTGAGTACAAAACTTATCACTATGATATGAAAACAGGCTAAAGCTAAAACAGATTACAAGGCCCAGAAAAATGGAAAGATCTTTACTAGGCACTGAAATGATATCATGAGAGGCAGCAGTTGAGATTCTATGGGAGGAGAACCCACAGCTGGGGACACTGAGACAGCTTTCTCTTCTATATTTACAAAATGATTGGAGAACACTAGGAAAGAGTCTTTTAGAGATGTTTCCAAGATCCAAGTAGATGCAATTTGACAATGAGTGACAACCTTTCAGATGCCCTGTTTCCAAAATGTTAGTGAACTTGAAAATCAAAACTTGGATAAGAACGCATGATTATATAAAAAATCATGCTGGATAAGGCACAGGTCTTTCTAGTCCAGCATTCTGTTCATATAGTATCCGTTCATTTTGGGAATCAGAGGCCTGACAGCAAGACATGAATAAAGATTAAAAATGGACTAGCTGCCAGTGAAGATAGTGAAGTGCTGCTATTGTGTTGCTCTTGTGTGCCTTCAAGTAATTTCCAACTTAATGGTGACTCCAAGGTGATCCTATTACATAATTTCCTGGGACTGAGTGTGTGTGACACACCCAAGGTCATCCAGTGGTTTTGCATGGTCAAGTGGGGAACTGAATCCTGGTCTCTAGGGTCATAGTCCAAAGCTCAAACCACTACACCATGCTGGCTCATTGTGTATCAGCTGTGTATCTCAAAACCATATTCTGGACTAACTGAATCCATCAGAAAACCTCACAAAGAGATCTGAAGGACCACTGCCTGACACTTGCCCACCTAACCTGATGACATTGCCTAGATCTAATCTTCTTCCATAGTCAGATGAATGTATCTAGCAATCCTTTTATGTATACACACCATGGTTTTCTTGCAATTTTCTGCTGAATACTGCAGCACACACCTTTGTATGCTTAGTTAGATGTATGTCACGTAGTGTTCAATGTAGTTTATTCCCAGGAAAATGAGTGTGGGATTATAGTACAGATCAGTTATCATCACTGAGCAGATAAATAGCTCCTGACTTTCCTTCTAAAGATCCAATCTTCCTTTTGCTTACAAACTGCCTGTGCATAAAGGATGGCACTGTACATCAGATATAAAAAGATTATGCCTCTCTGAACACACTTAAAAAGTGAACTGGAGACAGTCTTTCTATTGTGATAAAAAGGTGGCCTCCAAGTTTTGGTTTAAGGCACATGGTTGACTAGAAAATTGTGGTGACAGTACAGAGTGTTTGAAATGAAAGATAAGATGGAGGACTTCTCTAAATAATTAATTTCAGGGTTACTGTGCAATCCAGGAACCCCGTTGTTTTTGAGTCTTTAATTGCTTATTATGCTCCTATAAGTCACTGTGAAAAGCACACTGAAGGCGTGTCTCTTTCTCTCTTAAAAGGCAGACACTTTGTTTTGTTTTTATTCCCCTGGCTAAGATTTTTCCAGGAGGAATTCTCTCAAGCAAAAGAAAAAGAGATTGTATATTTGAGTGTGTTTGCATGCCTGTTCAAAATGACCTATTTTATTTTGAAAATGCCTGGGCTTCGAAACATAGATGAACAAACTCAAATGAGACTTACATTTGAGTAAACTCATAAATAATTCAACTGTATGGCTAATATGCTATTCATGCTTCCCTGGAAATGAGCTTCATTGAACTCAGTGGGGCTTACTTCTCAGTAGGCATAGATAGGATTGCCTACAAACAACTGGAGAACAGGTTGCCCTCTGACAGTTATGGACTGTAGCTCCCATTAGCCCTAGTCAGCATAGCCCTATGTGGAAAGGGGGAAAGGTACATAGATTGAGATCCTGCATTGGGAGATGTACATCTAGCATGTAGCATCTCTGTAGCTATATCACCCAGTACTACTCTCACAAAACCCACCTTTTATGCAATGCATCCCCCTAACATGGCTATTTCTATGTCATTGGAGGGTGGGAGAGGGATCAGCAAGGATTCATCCAGCTATTTTTCTATAGTGGTTCATCCATTGCAACAGACAGGGACCTCCAGAGATCCTCAGGAGGTTCCCACAAATGATGTCCATGTGGTGAGCCCAACTACAGGAAAATACCCAGATGCATTGTTGCTGAATAACATCCTCATTCTTTGTTTAGATTTATTATTAGCATTAAAGCAAACAAACTCATAAGTAGAATCAGAGTTACAATCATGTTCGAAGAACAGGAAAAACAAACGAAAACGAAAACATAATACTAGCACACCAAACTAAAACACTGAGCACTAAGTGAAGGAACCAGAACACTAAATGCTAACCTATTAAAAGGGCTCTGACCATCCAAGCCACACTGTAATGAAAGAAATAAAAAGGAAAAAAATAGAATTACTGATAGAAATACTAGCCACAAATTGTTAGATTTCTTATTGCTCAAAAAATCCATAAATGGTTTCCAATTTTTCAAAAATTATTTCCCTTTAAAACTCAATTTAATTTGGCAATTTGGGCTAACTCACCACCCACCCCACTTCTTTAAAGACACAGAAATTACTGGGGAGAGCTGTGTTACTTGAGGAATTGAGGAAGATTTGGTCACTTTGTGGTTGGTAAAGACTTCAAGACAATGCCCAAAAAGTGGGTTAGCTGGAATGCTGCAGTAAGTCATTAACAGGGACATACTTAAAATCTGCAAGATGGAAGATTGTTTTTGCACTAAGTTCGTTTGATAGTTAGCTTCCGAACAGTCTGCAGTATTGGTGGAAGAGATGGAGATTAAGCACATTTGTTTCTCTGTTTTCAGTGCTAGCTCAAGACATTTTGCTTTCTGAGGCAAACTAGAAAAGATTGTGCTGTACTGGCAGTTGGACTTTCTTTCAGGATAGTGTCCTTCACCTCACCTGAAGGCAGCTGACCTTTCAGAGAGTTCAGAACAAGCTATGTGGAGCATATTGTCTCTCTCTGGGGAGAGAGGGAAGGTCAGAAGGTTCAAGAGGAGCAGGTAGGAAGATATGCACTGCTGCCCCTCTACTGAGTCTGCCTCTCTAAATAATTGTCTCACTCTGCTTGCCTGGGCCAACTTTGATTGGTTCTTTGTTCTACCTCCCTCACTCAAAAAAGCCCTGAGCCAATAATCTAATCTTGGCACTTACATCATCATGGTGACTACGATGTGTGGACTCCTAAAGGCAGCCTGCATGGACAGGTATCCCCTGCTTATTCAGGTCCAGGTTAGAGACCAGGGATTTTTAAAGCTTTTTTTATGTATGAATTGAAAGAAAAAGCAGCATGTGGTCACAGAAGCACACAGAAGATTGCTGAAATATAGCAAAATAGGTCAAAAGAGCAGACCACATGTTGAATGTATGGGTTCTGGTTATATATGAAAAGGATTGAAAGAGTGGATAGTTGAAAAGTGGACCAAAGAAAAGTAAGAGATGCCTGTCTAGGGGGCTATATTTATGGAAAATTGGTCAGGAGTTCAGTAACTGGATTGTTTATTCACTCATACACATTTCTTATAAACATGCACATACACACATACACACCACATTTTATGGCACACCACTGGAAATTTGTGTATTCAATAAGAGGCCTAAAGTAGAACCTCAAATAGAGTCTGAGAGTCTGGACCTACCTTGGCACTGAGAAGGACTCGCTCTCTGTGAATAGGAAACTTCTACTCCTCGCCATCTCAATGGAGAAAGAAGAAGAATTTCACCTTTTCCTAGGCATGTGAGTCCCTCCATGGCATTTAGAAAGCAAGTCCTCTTACGTCAGGGCTGTGCAACTGTGGGAAGTTAAGGGGGCACATTAGCCTCCCTTAGAGGGCTGCACACCCAACACACACACACCAAGTTTGCAAAAACAAACAAACAAAAACACCCTTTTTTGTTCCCAAATACATTTCTAGGAGATGTGAGAACTTCTTCAAAATGTTTGTGGTCCTTCTGGGCCATATTAGGGCCAGGAAAGACTTTTTAACACAGGGAAATGAGTTGAAGTTGCTTCCTCTTCACATCTTGTTCTTTTTTTAAAAAAACCCTCTCTTAGGTTCATCTACCAAAAAATGACAAAAATGGCCCCCCACCTTGATTTTTCTTACCTCTTGTGGCCACAAAAACAGACCGGGCTTACATGTAGTGCTCAGCTACATTTTGCCCAATCTTGTGTTAGGATGTATAACTCACATCTATGAGAGCTTTCCTTTATTCTTCTTTATTTCATGCTACACAATTATAGTACTATTACTCAGTTTCAACTTTATGACAATACCTAATGGAATTCTGGGTCTGATTGCATAGTATTTATTTTTTTAATAATAATTACAAATAATATTTATTTCTTATCCACCTCACCCCATGGATCAAAGCAGAAGACAACAATATTAATATATAATGTATATCCATTAAAAACAGATCATCAATTGAAAACAGTTGTTAAAATGCATAATATCAACTTAAAAGAACATGTAAGACAAATGTCTAATTAAAACCATCAATACAAATTTAAAATTCATTGTTAAAATTGATTGCATAGTAATTAGAATTCTCTGCCAGTTTCCTCCAGTGCCTCACCACACTATAACATTCAGGATTCAACCATATGTAGCCATGGCATTTAAAACAGAATTGTAATGCAACAACTCTGTAAATGGGCCCCCAGTCTCAGAAGGGGGGATGCTGGTACTGTGTCTGAGGCCATTTCTGCACTAGTCTGTTATAGTACTATTATTCCACTTTCAACATCCTTGGAATCCTGGGGTTTGCCTCAAAGGCCCCTCCCTAAACTGCAAACCCCAGGATTCCATAGGATGTTGAAAGTGGAATAATAGCACTATAACAGGCTAGTGCAGAAATGGCCTGAGAATCTGAGAGGCCCATTCGGAGCTGAGGAGTAGAACCCCAGGGACTGTACTGGACCCTTGTGTTTGACACTGTGTCAGTGTTGGAATGAAGGGATATGAGACACTTCCTTTGTTTTTATTTTCTGTTACTACATCAACAGGTCATGTCATGTCATGTCCTGGTACATTGCCATGCCATGGCTGGGAGCCCCTGTGCATGAAGAGCTGGATTATGCTCAGAATGGTTATGCAAAGTACTGATTTTTCAAGTAATGTCTGGCATGCTCACTATAAAGCATTGTAGATCTAAAAATATTCCTTTGGTTTGAATATGTAATTCATTATTTAAATCAAACTATTCGGGGAAAAAGCATGAAGTGGGGGGCATTCTGTTAAGATATTTTAAAATCTTTACATTCTGTAGACTGATCCCTTAAATTCCCAGTGTGAGCCTTTGATTGACATCCTAATGGAACACCTAAGTAAAAATTTCTTACAAAGAGAGATGGGTAAGTACACATTTATTTTGTTTTCCATTTTCCCCCCTTGTCTGATGCTTTTGCAGGTTTTTTTTTTTTTTTTTTTAATCTTCAAGTTTCAGTGGCAGTGAAATGTAGCAGTGAAAAGTACAGGCAGTGCATTGCTTCCTCTGTAATTGTAACATTCAATGACAGCTGGTGGCAGAACCATTCCAAGTTTTGCCTAGCTTTAAAGGAGCTCTCCACAGTACTGAAACAATTTAGGACTAGGGCTCAGAAATTTGGTGAGTTCCTGTAAAACCTGGGGTGGATTCACTGCCCAACCAATACAAGGAACATCAGCTGGTAACACTGTGTCAAGAGAGTGGATGTCAAAATATAGTCCTCCAGACGGTTAGCCAAGATGGCTAGGGCTTCTGGGAGTTGACATCCAAAACACTTGGAGGACCAAAGTTTGACAACCAATGGATAACCCCACCTTACATCGGCTTTCCCTTTTGTGCTAGAGCTTGGAGTCAGTTTCTACTATGGGTTTGGAGTAGTGGATATGATAAACAAAGTGCAAAGTCCCAGGTCTCCTCCAGACTTTTACACTTTAGATGTCCTGTCTGATCTTGGAAGCTAAGCAGGGTCAGCTCTGGTTAGTACTTGGATGGGAGACTGCCAGTATACCAAGTGTTGTAGGCTATATTTCAGACTAGGGATGGGCCAGCTGAATCCTTGGATCCTTGATCCTTGAATCCTGGGGAAGGATTCGAGATTTGTGGATCCGAATCCCTCTGCCAAAATAGGTCAATGGAATCTTTTGAATCCACCAAGTAGGCCCTTGACATGCAGAGGGCCTACTTGGTGGATTCGGGCACAATCATGTGGGGGCTGGTTGGGAGGAGAGTGAGGCCTTTGGTGGCCATGGAGGCGACAATTTGGTGGGCCCCGGAGGCGCCAAGTTTGTTTTTATTAAAAATTGGTACCTCTGGGGCCTGCCAAAGGCCTGATTGGCTGGTGGGGCCCTGGGTGCCTGAAAATCAGGGCATATAGCTGCCCACATGTTAAGGTTACCTGTTCCTGGGGCCATCTGTGCTGGCTTGTGCTGCCTGCGCCCACTGGGGCTGCCTTCCTGTGCCTGCTGAGCTTCCTGTGCCCGCTGGACTGGCTCTACCAGTTGGGTTGCCTGTGTCTGCTCGTGCTGCCTGTCCCTGTGGCTGCCTCCTTCTGCAAGGTAATAAAAAAAAAATCTCTCTTTTGACTTGAGACTGGAGAGTAGGGATTCAGAATTATGGAGGCTGGACTAGAGACTTGGCTTGAAAGTCCCTTGCAGGATTTGAGGGTAGAGAACTGAGACTGAACTAGAGGCTGTGTGTTTTCTTTAAGTGCCCTGTTGCAAGACTTGACTTGAGGGTAGAGAATTTGAGACTGGATTAGAGGCTGTTTTTTGTTTTTTAAGTGCCTTGTTGCAGAACCTGAGACTTGACTTGACTGCAGGGTGCAGAACTGAGACTGGACTGGAGGCTGGTGTTGTTTTTTTAAGTGCCTTCCTTGTTTCAGGACTTGAGACTGGACTTAAGACTGCAAGGTGCAGAATTGAGACTGGACTAGAGGCTTGACTTGAAATACCTTGCAATACTTTGTAGGACTTGAGGCCTGACTGGAAGGTACTGACTTCTTGAGATTTCAAGGATAACTGAAAGATTCATTTGCATAGTTCCCTTGCAAAGCTTTTACATACACAATTCTAGGGTTCATAGCTTTACAAGGTGTCACAGCCTTCTCGCCCAAAGTGTGCGGGTGCATCATCAAACTACAAACACCAGGATGCCATAAGGAACCATGTAAAGAAAATCCAGTTTTGACCTGGATTATCTCTGTACTGCAGTATGTGGCCTTGTTTACACGGGCAGGAAAATGTGGATTAATCCACATTTTCCTGCCTGTGTAGAAAGGGCCTTCATGTCATTTTCAATCTGGGGAGATCCTGAGGCAAAACAGTGACAATTGTCCTGGCCAGATTTCTTCAGAGGGAGGTTTGCCTTTGCCCAGCCTATTGCTAAGGCTGAGAAAATGTTTCTTGCCCAAGATTATCCTTCTTTCCCTTGCTTTTTAAACTCTTTTTTAAAAAAGGATTCGAAAGATTTGAGATTCGTGAGATTCATGGGTTCCCAGAACCTTCCAGGGATTCGGATCCGGATTCGGAAAATTCTGGATTCATCTCATCCCTATTTCAGATGAAGGAACTGGCAAAACCACTACTGAAGATTCTTTGCCTAAGAAAACCCCATAAAATTTGTGGGATTGCCACGAACTGAACACACATACATACACACATACACACAGAGAACGGTAGAACACTGCTATGCAGGGAAAAACTATGGGTTCAGCCCACAACAAGTATAGGCGAAGAGATCATAATGTAGGATGTAGGCAGGATTTGAGCCCCTGGACAGCTGCTGCCAGTCACAGAACAAATAACTGGGCTAGTCAGATAAATAGTTTGACCTGGTATAGGCCAGCTTCCTTTTTTTTTTTCCATCTGATATGTCAATGAAATTTATAGTGCAAAGTCTACATGTTCTACATGTTCCTAAGTAAGGGGGCAGCAGTTTAGTGAAATTAGGGACTGTATCCAGCTGCGCTGCAGCAAGAAGAAGATTCTCTGCTGGGACTGGAAGAGCAATTAAGATGCTTCACCCTGCAAGACTGATGGATCCAAATGGTTTCTTGATGGCTCTTAAGAAGTTTCCTGTTTGCTTAGCAGATGAATCTGTTGAAGCCCTGGTTGATATCTGGAATGAGCCAAATGATTCCCCTGATAAATTGAGTAGGATGGAGATTAGTGTGTTGATGATAGAAAATTCAGAGCAGGCTGAACTGAACATAGGCTAGAACTTTTTGGAAGACGTACTCCATTGCAATTGTGGCAACAAAGAAATCAGTCTCCTCTGCCACGATTGTGTCTCCACCGTCCTTTAAATTTGTCATGAGAAGTAAAGTGTCTTCCATACTCTGCCTCATAAGAAGAAAATGCAGACAACTCAGCACTGCACAAAATTTTGCTGACAAAATTGCATGCATCTGCTCTGCTGTAGTCCCTAGCGCTACAATGGATATAATTTTGGTCCCTTCTCATCCAGTGTTTTTGGATACACTTCAGTTTGTGCAGTCTAGCTGTATAGACAGAATCTTTGAACCCCTCTTGGTTCATAAAAGCAGCCAATAGGTGACAAGCCAAATAGGTAAGAGGAGTGGCAAATGAGTTACTGTGCCAAGGCTGGGTTCCAGGCCCCTAACTGAAAGTATGCTAGGGCCTCTACTGAAAAGCCCTCTCCAAATCCACAGAATTACCTGTTAATCTCCAATATTCCTTTTTCAGACAAGGTTCTGGAGCATGTGAAGGTCCCCCAGCTTAAGATATTCCTGGAAGAGATGGAGCATCTAGATACATTTAAATCTGGCTTCAAGACTGCAGATGAATACGGTGTACATGGTATACACAGGAATATGTACACCATGTTCCAGCTATGCTGAGAACTGGACATGGTGCGCATATTCCTGTTGGTTCTGTTGGGCCTGTCACTTGCTTTTGATGCCTCTTTGGGAAGGTACTGTTCTATAGTGCCTCTAGTCTCTCGGAGAGCTGAGCCCAGAAAATGTTGGCTTGAAATTCTGGCGACTGCCTGTGAGTGCCTCAGTGCCCAGTTTTGTCCCTCATGCCTTTTAACATATGCAAGAAGCCACCCTCTTTCTCTGTCTAAATCCAAGAAAGATGTTTCACTGCTACATCAACGTCTAATGGACTGGATGAGAGTGAACAAACTAAATTTTAATCTAGGCAAAACAGAACTGCTGGGCAGGGGTGCTTTCTGTCAAAGAGAATGGAAGCATAAATGGACTTCTCTGTCCCCAATTTGCTGCACATTTACTTTTCAAACCATTTGAGTCATCAAATTAAACTGCCAGCATTCATGAATAAGGAAGATAACAGAGGGCATGTTGCCCCTATTATTACTCAAGAAACTGAAGTGGTCTTGTCATCAGAAGAAGACAAGGCAGAGATGTCAGATTACAGTGGTGAGTTAGATTGGGGGAAAGTGGCATCAGGGCTGTCAAAAGATGATGGACAGGAAGAACTCAGCCTTTATTCACAAAGAAGACTACATTAAAAAAAACACCTCGCTGATAGAATTTAAAAAGGAATTCCAGGTTGATTTGACTCTGATATGTATTGATAAGAAACTTCCTATTTTAACTCCAAAAATAACTGAATCTAATGACACTTTTGAATCTCACCTCACCTTAAACAAGCAAACACACAGCAGTGATAAACAGAAAGAGCTGCAGAACCACAATGTTGTTGTTGTGTGCCTTCAAGTTGTTTCTATTACATGATGATTCTTAGGCAGACCAATCATAGGGTTTTCTTGGCAAGATTTGTTCAGAGGGGGTTTGCCTTGGCCTTCCTATGAAGCTGAGAGAATGTGAGTAGCCCAGTGTCACACAGTGGGTTTCTATGGTTGAGCACGGACTCAAACCCAGGTCTCTAGAATCATAGTCTAACGCTCAAGTCATTGCACCACACTGGCTTTCAGAACCATAACAGGCATTGCAATATAGATATCTTTGTAGCCTTATAGAGGAAGGAATTATTATCCTGTCTATCTCTTCTCACTGATTGTGTTCAAGAAATAGTTCTTGAGTTAAACTTCACAGGATATGACATAGAAAGAATCCATAGATCAATAGAAGCAAAACTGATATGCAGCAACTGCCCTAGGAATATTATAATATATTTTGCTAGATTCATAAAGTGGACTGCAGAATATAAATCTCTGAACACAAATATCTGATGCATAAAGGTCACCAACTTAGAATCTACCAAGTTCCTTTACCTGATGCTAATAGAAAACACAGGTCTTGGATGGTGTACACTTATGTTTTAAGAACTGCTGAAATGAGATACAATTAGGGCTTTTCATTTAAGATAATGCTGTGGGAAAATGAAAGGGCTTCAGAGGTGTCCACTGAGGAAGCCCCAAAAACATCGACTTACAGCTGAGTCCTGAAATATCTCAGCACCAAACACAGAAAAAAAACAAAGAAGAGCAATACAATTCAAAGCAATTCAATGTGTTAAGGTGCTGAACAGTTAACCTTGTTAAAGTCAAAGGCTTTCACGGCTGGAATCCATGGGTTGTTGTCGGTTTCTTGGGCTATGAGGCTGTATTCTAGTAGTATTTACTCCTGACATTTCGCCTGCATTTGGAGCCATGGGAAGAGGAACTGGCCGTGTTTCTGGACCATCTGAACAACATCCATCTGAACATCCAATTTACTATGGAAAAATAAAATGAAGGAAGACTATCATTTCTGGATGTCCTAGTCATCCACAAACATAACCAACAATTGGGCCACACAGTTTACAGAAAACCTACTCACACTGACATATATCTACACAAAAACTCCAACCATCACCCAGGACAAAAAAATGAGAACAATAAATACTCTGGTAGACCATGCAAAAAAAAATCTGTGAGCCCCACCTTCTGAAAGATGAACTGAATAATCTTAACTGGGTTCTACAGGCCAATGATTAGTCCAGTTCAGATATCAGAAGAGCCTCAAGACCCAGAAAAAAAACTACAGGAGTGAGGATAAACAGCCACCCAAAGGGAATGTGTTTTTACCATACATCAAAGGAGTCACTGACTGAATAGGGAAACTGCAGAAGAAACATAACTTCCATAACTTCCAAACAATCTACAGACCAACCAAGGAAATTCAACAAATGCTATGTTCAGCAAAGGACAAAAGGGTGTCCTCTAACTTCTGCAGAAGTTTACCTCATACCTTGCAGCTGTGGACAGGTCTATATAGGGACTACAAAACTCAGCGTCCAAACACGAATCAAAGAACATGAAAGATACTGCAGACTGATCCACCCAGAAAAATCAGCTGTAGCAGAACATGTTATAAACCAACCTAGACACAGAATATTATTTGAAAGCACAGAAATTCTGGACCATTCAGACAACTACTATGTCAGACTACACAGAGAGGCCATTGAAATCCATAAACACGTGGACAATTTCAACAGGAACAAAAAAACTTGGAAAGTAAACAAAAGTTGGCTACCAGTACTGAAAAACATTAAAATCAAGACTCAAAAATATGCCAAGGAACACCACCCAGGCTCACGAGGTCTCTCTATAGGAAACAAGACAATGGATTAATAATGAGTACTTAAATGCACACACAACTGTTATGTATATCCCCTGACTCACAACGCAACCCTGGGGGCTAGTCTGTTACCCTGGTTTCTGGGGGTCCCTTGGGGGACACCTCGATGTGCTCCAAATCAGAAAAGGATGAGGAATTTAATGGAGCACAAGCAATAGCAAAGCGAGAGGCAGGGTAACCTAGTGAGATTTTTACCCAGTTTTTATGGGGTCAGGACAAGTCAAGAACCAGACAATGTATCAAATAAATGGTTTTATTGAATGACAATGTTCTCACACACCAATGCAATCACTCACTCACTCACTCACTCACTCACTCACAGAAGAGCTATTGAGAAGTAAAAGAGAGGAAAGTTGGATAGGGGATGTAGAGAGGGATTTCAGATGGGGTGATAGTGCACCTCTCCTGAAGTCCTTAATCCAGGAAATAGCAAACAAACACAAACCCTGTGAAGAAATGGCTGAGGGGATTACTCGACTAGCAGAGTGATGGTCTGCTATTGTGGCAGAGAGTTCTCTGAAGAAATTCTTGCAAACTAGGACTACTTGTAGGGGAAAATGTACCCCGAGGGCGAATCCTCTCCTGGGGAGAACAATAGGCACTGCAATGGAAAGGAAGCTCCTCAATGGCAACTTGTTTTGCATGGTGACTTTATGATATGTTGCCAATGTTTCAGGATTTTCAGTTGCAAAAGGTTGTAGTGTAAATTTATGTAAATGGTCCTTGCCTTGGAAGATTTTTCCGGAATCATAAGTGCTCAACTTGGGGAAAACATGCTAATTCCCTCCAGTTGGCTCCTTTGTGGCTGAGGACCCTTTGTTTATCATGAGTTTGAACAGCTTGAGGTCTCCTTGGGCTACGTGACTGGGGATTTTACTGGCCTGACCTAGTTTTCGGTCATTCAACCGTTGCTGCCTACATGCTCATCTGGGCAACCTCTCTGGCATGATGAACTATATCTGATATTAAAAATTGTGGCCCCCCCCGGATAGGTCCATAATAAGTCCACTCAACAATGGGCTTTCTCACAGGCCAGCTGCATCACTAATGCATCAGAAATGCAAATCCCTCCCACCCAGGGATCACACAAGTATATATACTCCATTCCACGTCCATGTCTCCAGATCCTCTGAAGATGCCAGCCACAGGTGAAGGTGAAGCATCAGGAGCAAATACTACTAGAACGTGGCCTCATAGCCTGAAAAACCCACAACAACCTTGTTATTTGTTTTATTCATGTAGGAACAACAACAGCTGTAGGAAAGGCACAGAAATCAAACCAAATTTAGCCATGGGCCTCTTAAATCTGCCCAAAGTGGCAATAGATCCTATTTTATTTGGTGGTAAATGGGATTTGAATTAAACAGTGGTTAGGGAAAGGGGTTGCTCTGAAATCTTTCACAGAATCATTAGAGTGAATTGTGAACTCCACAGTATAGATGCAATTCTGTTTTACACAAGGATTTACCAACATGACAGACAGGTAGATCTGTCTGTATATCTGTATATATTTTAGTGTAAATGGTTTGAGATCATCCTCAAAATGTTATAAAATTATACAGCCCATCAGCAAGAGACTCATTTTACGAAGCACGTATCTAAAATCCTTTTCACACCCCTTTTTGGTTTCAATCTAGTGTGGGAGAAGCAAGTGTTGTGTAATGGTTTGAGTGTTGGACTAAGGCTCTGGAGACCATGATTGGAGTCCTCGCTCAGCTGTGGAAACCCACTGGGTGACCTTGGTCAAGTCACATACTCTAATAGCAATAGCAATAGCATTTATTTCTATACCGCTTATCAACTGAGTGTTATCTAAGCGGTTTACAATGTGTTTTAGCTAATTGCTCCCAACAAGCTGGGTACTCATTTTACCGACCTGCGGAAGGATGGAAGGCTGAGTCAACCTTGGAGCCCAGCAGGATCGAACTCACAACCTTGTGGTTGCAGTACTAGCATTTAACCACTGCGCCACCAGGGCTCCAGAGGAAAGCAAAGGCAAAACTTCTAGTGAGCAAATCTTGCCAAGAAAACCCCATGATAAGTTTACCTCTTTGAACTTTTTCCTCATGTTGGCTATCGTGTTCTTCGCCAATGTAAGCATTCTCCAGATATTTCCTCCCGAATCCTTTGTAAAACATTCTCTAACTGTTCCAGGGAAGGTTCCATTTTCACCCTATTCAGCAGCTACAGAGTTAACAATTCCCTGTGTGTTGGGATTAGATTACATTTTAGTGTGTGGTCAGCATCATAGGTCATGTGGGTCAGCATCATAGGTCACAGGGTAAGACTTGACAAATCAAAAAGAAAAGAGGTGAGCATCTTCAGGATGCTTCCAGATGCTTCCAAGGAGAAGTTATAAAACTTCTTGCGAGGCCATGTGGCTGGGATATAACAAAGGGATAACAAAGAGACAACAACCAAGGAACCTCCTGAAGGGGGGTTCTGAGCCAGTAGCAGGCTGCAGGCCGTAGGCCGTAGGCCTAGCCTCCTGGTTTCTTCCTCGTAGAACATCTAAGCTATGAACATCTGTGAGTACTAGAACTAGTTATCTAGTCGCGTTAGGGACTTTTCTGTTATTTTAGAACTGGCTGATCTAAAGAATGTATCTGTGCTTTTATATCTGTTCTTTTGTAACTACTTGTAACTAAGCGTGCCTGGGAGGAGGGAGCTTCCCATGTGTGTTAATTTGCCTTGTTTATTTGCATACCTTTAATAAATACTTTCTGTAAAAGACCCTGTTTCTCTCCTTCCCACTCCAAGCTAGGTAGACTGGGGGAAAAGGAAGATCCTTAAGCTTAGGGATGTACATGGTTGGACAGAGTCCCACTGTACTGTCCAAGTGTCCAGAATTCAGTGGGTGGTGGCAGCGAAGATGAATTAACAGCTAAAATTCATAACAGGCTGGAATATACATCCCAGCAGCGCATGGGGACTTTCCAGCTTCACAGGGAAAAACAGACTTCCTCAGTTCTTGATTGCAGAAAGAAGACAGCTGCAAAGGCTCCACTGTTCTGTTTTAATCAGAGGGGTTCTTCAGTTTTATAACTTCAAAGGTTAATTAAAAAAATCTTCTCTAAACAGAAGTTGCCAGCATAGAGCTGTCAGATCTTCTGATTTCAACAGCTGGATTTCACAGCAAGGGCACAATGTTACTCCCTCAGTCCTTCCCGTTCACAATACATTTATTAACAAGTAAATGCATATAATGGAAATTCCAGACCTAAATGAGTAGGTAGTTCTTCACTCCCCCTTTATCTAGGAGGGGGATAAAACTCCAGCCAGAAATCCCTCTGGCCAGTACTTTTATCATGAACATTCTCCTCACTGCAGAGCGGCAGCAGTAATGTCTGCCTAGCTGGCCTGCCTGAAGTCTCTTTAAGAAAATTGAGGAAACATGGATATGAGACTTCTAGGATAATCCTCTTCTCCTATTTCCTTTTAACAAGGAATGCAACATCAAGCAAAGACATCCTCCCCCAAATCTGGAGATTTGACTTAACATTACTAATGAATGATTAAGTTACAGAAACTATTGAAGATCACGTTTAAAATTTCTATGATGCTAACAAAACAACCAGAAACATTCCCAGCCCTGCTCTAGGAAGTGTCAGATGCTTGTTTACAAGGTCAAGCCATTAAAGAGAGCATTTGGAAAAAAAGAAAGAAAGAAAATTTAAGACATGAATTTCATGCTAAAATTTAAATTCTACAAAACAAACACAAGAAAACAAAAGACATGAAAAGATGGGTTAAGCTGTCACAGCAGACTGAGTTAAAAGCATGAAATTTAAGCAAAATATATACTGCAATAATGTACCTAAAAAGATCTTTTTATGAACTTGTAAACAAAAATTCAAAAATACTCTTGCAAATGTTAATGTTAACTAAAAATTGGATTAACATCATGAAATCTACCAGTGGAAAACTCCACAGCTATGATTGTGATATTAACTTCTATGCACACGTTTATCTATCAGGAAACAGTTAAGTTGAGAAACTTTTACTAATTCATTATCAGTCTATGAGTAATTACAGTCATAGCAATTACCTCAATTTATAAATTACTAATGAAGAAATAAATAGATAAATATGAAATAAGAAATAAAACTTCTTATTAAAACACTAAATAGAGATAAGATTTGACAGCTATATATCTATTCTTACAAGAAATATGGAAACAAACATATTTCTTATTTAAAAGAATTGCATAATGATATTCTCTATGGAGAAGGGGAAAAAACAGAATCATGGAGGCAGGCAAGAACTGTGGCAATTCTGAATCCAGGAGGGGGTATACAACAGGATTATCCTATTGCTCAGTAACCCTGAAGAAGACCATTCTTGCAGCACTATTTCTACACAGATTCAATAATTTTACATACCCACTGACCAAACAGACTTTTTGTCATAAAGACACCTTGTTAATGTGGCTGAGAGAGCACTCATTATAATTCACTTTACCAAAACAGAAAATAAAGAGTAGCACTGTTATCCTCAGATGTCCTTAAGATGTTTGACCTCCTTCAGTGGCCTTATGTATTTATGTTATTGAGGAAAATGAGCATGGACTGAAAATTCATATCCTTCCTACAAAGCTGTATATTGAGGCATAAAGTGTATTGTATATCAGATTTTCTTTATACTACAGTACACAACACAAGTGTACTTTTTTGTCCCCTCATATTTGCACTCACAATTAAACTGCTTGCAACAGCTGCAATGAGAAAATGGAGCCACTAAGAGCGTGCACAGAAGGAATTCACGGAAGTCATGAAATTAATATGCTGATAATAAACTTTTATTTATTACAGACTGTTACAATAGAATAAAGTCACTACAAAAACCATTTAGGGAATTTCTATAAGAGTACAGGGTTAAAAATTAATGACAACAAATAAAAATGATTGTGTAATAACATTCCATTGTGTAATAACATTCCACAAATCAAAATTGGACAGCTAGGCCAAAGCTAACAAAATGAATTTCAACAGAGACAAATGTATGATCCTACACTTAGGCAGAAAAAATGGAATGCACAAATATAGGATGGGGGGCGTGTGGCTGGATAGCAGTACATGTGAAAGGGATCTAAAAGTCTTGGTAGATCACAAGCTGAACATGAGTCAGCAGTGTGATGAGGCAGCCAAGAAAGCCAATGCGATTCTTGGTTGCATCCATAGGAGTATGATGTCTAGATCAAAGGAGATAATGATACCACTCTATTCTGTGTTGGTCAGGCCTCATTTGGAATACTGTGTCCAGTTCTGGGTGCCTAGATTCAAGAAGGATATTGATAACCTGGAACGTGTCCAGAGGAGGGTGATCAAAATGATGAAGGGTCTGGAAGCCATGCCCTATGAGGAACACCTTAGGGAGCTGGGTGTGTTTAGTCTGCAGAAGAGAAAGTTAAGAGGGGAGATGATAGCCATGTTTAAATATTTGAAGGGATGTCATGTCGAGGAGGGACTGGGCTTGTTTTCCGCTGCTCCAGAGACTAGGACAAGGAGCAACAGATTTAAGCTGCAGGAAAGGAGATTCCACCAGAACCTCAGGAAGAACTTCCTGATGGTCAGAGCTGTTTGGCAATGGAATATGCTGGCTTGGAGTGTGGTGGAGTCTCCTTCTTTGGAGGTTTTTAAGCAGAGGCTGGATGGCCATCTGTTGGCAGTGCTTTGATGTGTGTTCCTCCATAGCAGGGGGTTGGACTGGATGACCCCCGTGGTCTCTTCCAACTCTGTGATTCTATGAAAAAAAGATTGTGTAATAACATTCCACTAGAAAACAGAGGGGAAAATAGGGAGATTTTGAAGCTGACTCTTTGTTTCTTAGACATGTGGGAGTGCTACTCACAAGAACAACTGATATCAAGCAATATTAAGATGCTTTCACATGTAAAGAAAAAGTTAAAAGATTCAAGAAAATCAAGCCTGTTCCCTCTGGGCAGATTACCAACAATAAAAGCGTACATCTTCCCTAATTTTTTTTATTTTTGTTTCAGTCACTTTCTATTGTATGCTATTTACTTACAAGAAAGAAAGAATTGTGTCTTGGGTGCAGATCAAAAGGAAGAAAAATGTACTAAATCCAACTCATTAACTTTCTCTGCCAAACCCCAAATTAAGTCTGGAACGTTAAAAATATTGTTACAATAAAAATATGAATATGGCAGCTGGATTCTGCCCCCTACAAAAAAAATCTCTCTCAAGGAATTTCCATTTGTGCCCATTCTTAGATCACTCTGATTTTGTAAATGAGGACAAAGTCAACCAGTATGCTGAATGGAAGAAGAAAGGACTCCTTAAATTCTAATTTAAACAAAAGTTACAAAATATAAGAATGCCCTGGTTGCAATTATCTCAGACAGCACTATTTGTGGACAGATGTCATGGAAAACCAGGGCTCCTTAATAGGACAATCAGCCCTCCATATCCACAGGCTTTGCATCCAGGGAATGAACCAACCACAGCTCAGAAATATTTGGAAAAAAAATCCGAAAATCAGTCCTGGATTTTGCCATGAACTGAGCACTACACTGATGTGTGTAGCCATACCCTGCTGTAGCCTCTCACCATTTCACATATCCTCAGGCCTCTCCAGCCTCTCTTGTTTGAGTTGTACACCATTTTGTACAGGAAAAGAGATTCCACCTAAACCTCAGGGAGAATTTCCTGATGGTCAGAGCTGTTCAACAGTGGAATAGACTGCCTTGGAGTGTGGTCAAGTCTCCTTCTTTGGAGGTTTTTAAGCAGAGGCCAGATGGCCATTTACCAGAAGTGCTTTGATGTAGATTCTTGCATGGCAGAGGTTTGGACTGGATGGCCCCTGTGGTCTCTTCCAACTCTATGATTCTGTGTTTCTATGATTATATGATAATATAAAGAGACACCATTTATTGTGCCACTGTATATAACAGGACTTGAGCATCCACTAATGTTGGTTTGGGGGGGCTGGAACCAAACCCCAGCAGATACCAAGAGCTCACTGTATAAAAAAAGGGGGGGCACTACTATTGCATTTGAAATGAAAAGGATTTGTCTTACAAATTTCCAAAACAATATTAGGGCACATGGTAGAGTTGTGGGATCATGATTCCTATGGGAAGCATGTTTGGGTGTAACAAGTTCTGAAAACCTACGGGTTAGAATTTGGCTCCCACCCCCGCATTAGCATCAGCAGGAGAAAAAGACTGTGTCCTTAAAACCATGGTGTATGTAGCACATCAATTGGCACAGAATTAATGATAGCATGTCATCAAAGAGTTTTAGCAGAATTGTGAGGTGGTAGTTACTAGTGCATCTATGGATATACTATCCAAAAGTACACGACACACATGCTCAGAACATGGCCAGAGCCTCAGAATTGTTGAAGACAGAGCCAGGAAGCAAAGGGAAGTCTTCTGGATCATCATGCTATATTCTCTATCCATTTACTTATTGCATTTTATACCTGCAGCACCCTTTTGTTCCAGCACTATAGCTAAATTTGGACCCAACAGTTGGGTGCTGCATGCTGATGAATAGATAGCAAATCACCGTAACTGGGACTTGTATCTTTCTATGGGTTTTTTTTTTTTTTTTTTGGTGAGATGCTAGAATCTATTTACTTTTATAATCATACACAATAATTTTTAAAAGGTGCAAAAATTGAAATGCTAATTACTTACTTTAACTATAAGACTAAATATGTCATTAAAATACCTGGTAATGTTAATCAAGTGTATAATGTATCATAAAGAGAAATTAAGCAAAGAAGAAAATTTAATCTTGATCTTGAGAAGGAATTCCCAAGGGCAACATTTATATACAGTGTAGACTTCCTGGCAACAGGAAATAAAACTGGCAATTTGCCAGAGGCTATGGTTAATTTGTGTCTTAATGCATGCAGAGCATTCACAAATATATCATACAGAGTTTTTTCCCTTCGCTTTTTAATTTTAGAAAACTGTTAAATGTAGATGAATGGCTCACAAAACACACATGGAAAAGAAATGATGAAAAGGATGCAACATGATAATAAAAATGGTTCTCCCCTAAAACCAAATGCTGAATGTCCAATGCTACCACAGCAATATGAATACTTTGAAGACACCAGTTCCTGTCTAATCTTGGAAGCTAACCAGGATTAAACCTGGATAGTGCTTGGATGAGAGACCATCAAGAAATGCCAGGTGCTGTAGGTTATATTTCAGAGGAAGACCATGGCAAAGCACTTGCTCTGGGTATTTCCTTGCCTAAGAAAAACCTGTGAAATTAATGGGATTGCTCTAAGTTGACTTAAAGGCACACCTACACACCCACAGTATACCTCCAGTATGTATCAGATGAAAATAGGGACACACTAACTTGTACATCTGCTAGGGGTGCTAAGAGTATGGCCTGTCAACAGCACAGTCAATAGGTAGAGGATATTGATCGTTGTAACGTGTTCAGAGAAAGATTACCAGGAGGATCAAGCATTATGAGGAATGACTTAGGGAACTGGGCATTTTTAGCCTGGAGAACAGAAGACCAAGAAGTGACATGATAGCAGTCTTTGAATATCTGAAGGGATGTCTTGTAGAAGAGGCAGTGAGCTTGTTTTTCTTCTGTGACAGAACACAAATAAATGGATTCAAACTACAAGAAAAGAGCTTCCACCTAAACTTTAGGAAGAATTTCATTACTCTAAGGGCCATTTGACAGTGGAATAAACTTCATTGCAAGGTGGTAGACTTTCCTTCTTTAGAGGTCTTTAAACCAAGGTTGGGTGGGCATTTTAAGAGTGCTTTAGCAGTATTATCCTATGTGGCAGAGGGTTGGAATAGCTCTTAAAAGTCTATGGCTTCCCCCCACACATACCATTATAGCACTGTTACCAGGCTGTACACCTCCATGCTTTGATAGAGTCTAACTGGCAAAATATATTAATTGGCAGATGTGTTGGGAAAAAAATTATACACTCCTATGTCTGCCTACTCAACCAAGACATTGAAACAACCAGTCTATTCTAGACCTCTTTTGTTTTCTCTGCCAGAAAGCAATTAACTCACACTTCTTCAGGGAGGTAAACAGAGTATAACCCTTGGTTTTGAGAAATCAGATGCAGTCAGATGAAATGCTGGACCCCAGTATGTCGTTCTAAATCCTGATCTGGTCTGCCTTTAGACAGAAGTCTAAGTCGCATTTCATAGAATCATAGAAATCTAGAGTTGGAAGAGACCACACAGGCCATCCAGTCCAACCCCCTGGCATGCAGGAACACCCTCAAAGCAATCCCAACAGATGGCCATCAAGCCATCTGTCAACTTTCTTCAACTTCTTCACTACTCTTCTGGACTGGTAATTATAACCCCAAATCCTCAGCATCTCTATCCATAATTTTTCCTCCCTTTATCCTTCAGTTAGCTCTTGTGTGAATGTGTGAGTGCATGAGTGAATGCCTCTCAATAAAACACATTTTTAGCTTATTTTTGAATCTCTAGCTGGTTCTTTTCCTGCGTCAGTCCTTAAACATTGGTAGAAAGGTCTCACTAAGTTTCCCCCCTCTCGTTAGCCTCCTGATTTTGAGCGAATTACTTCCCCACTTTTGCAAGGAGGTATTGACATTGCAGGGTAGCCCTTGTGGCACCTATGCTTTGGGGTAACAGTGCTGTTATTCCACTTTCAACATCCTGTGGAATTCTGTGGTTTGTAGTTTACTGAGGCCAAAGAGCTCTCTGGCTGAGAATTCTAAAGGCCCCTCCCTAAACTGCAAATCACAGGAATCCATAGGATGTTGAATGTGGAATAATAACACTATAATGATGTAGTGCGGAGAGGGCATATGATTCTATCAAAAGTTATTAATGAGGAATAATTCACAAAATTGCACTCTTTCAAGCACAGAAAAAAATAAAATGAAGTATCACATCTGTGGACAGAAAAGGAAAAGCCCAACAGACTTTCACATAGCACTTTTGATAAGTCTGTTCTGAATCTCATTGTGACAAACCCTGGGGGGCCTGGCTAGTAGAGCGGCCTAGGAACAGAGGGTGATCTAATCTGATTGGCTCTCTGAGTGAAGAATCCAGCCCTAGTCAGAGGGAGGGGCTATGTGTGTGATTCAGCAGAACGCATACATACCAGGAAGAGGGGCAAGAAAAGAACTCTTTCAGTGAGATTTCAGGAAGAGAGAGGGAGAGAGAAAGGTTGTTTTGAGTATTAGTGTTGGTCTACTCAAGACTCTAGAGAGAAAGACAGAAGAGAGACCAAACTAATATTGAGTTAGGTCATAAGGGTTGACCTATACTTGGTAAAATAAGTCTATGAGTGGAAGGAAAGCCAAAGGCCTGTGAACATATGGAAGTCTTTGCCTATGTATATGGAGTGAAGTTCTGTGCTGTTTGAAATTATTGATTTACCCAATACCCTTTTCCTAGTTGGTTGTTTTAAATAAACTCACATGTTATTTTTATAACCTCTGGAACCAGTGGGATACTTTCCATTTGATTTAATCCATTTACCCCATACTACCACAAGTTATTGTTACCCTGATTTCTGAGGGTCCCGGGAGGAACACCTAAGTGCACTCCAAATATTACTAAGTCAGGGGAATTAGCAAGGAGCACAAGCTAGCAATACGAGATGCAGGGCAACATAGAGAGATCTTTAACCCTATGTTTACGGGGTCGGGCCGCTACAAGAACTAAGCAAGTTGTTCAAATTAAAAGATTTTATTAAACTCTCCTTAATTAAGCAAACAACGACACACGCACTCACGCACTCATCCAAGAACTATGGAAGCAGAAAGTGAGGAAAATTGATAGGGGTGTTCAGAGGATTTCTGGGGTGATGCTCCACCTGATCCTGCAGTTCGATAAAAGAGAAGATAGAGATCGAGGCTTGGGTTTGTGGTTTCCCAGCACGTGGAGGCTGAGGGGAGGCTTGCTGAACAGAGCGGCAGCAGTTCAGGATGCAAGGCACGAGCGTTCCAACAAGGAGCTCAAACTTGAGGTTTTATAGGGAAGATCGTACCTGGAGGCTAGCCCTCTCCCGAGGAGAACAATAGGGTTTTTAGTGGAGACAAAGCCTCCGAAAGGTCAAAATTAGAATTGATGAGATTTGGCCAGCACTGTCAATTGTTAGAACAGTATGTAGATGAGGAGCGCTTAGCATTTGTATAGAGCAAGCAGTTCGGAGCTGAGAGCCCTTGCATTTGCTTAATGGTTGGCTGTGTCTGGAGGGCACTACTGGCTGTGTGACAGATAGTTGTTTACTGGCCTAGATCTAGCATGCATAACTAAGGCCATGCGGCTGTGCCTGCCTATACAGGCTTTCTGTGACCTGATCAGACACAGGGAGTTCATTTTATGGAGTGCCATGTGGAAATATTAGCCATAATTAGTATGAAATTGTAGACCTCGGGCTGGGGCCAGATAACCACAGTAACATTATGCCTTCCTAATACCTTCCTTTGGGTTAACCTTTTGAAAATCTTTTATTCTGTTACATCTGTGCTTTTTTTTATTTGCCAGGAAGAGGCTCAGTTCTTATAGTTCTTTTAAAACAGTTCTTTTAAAACAAATACAGAAGTTGTTAAAGGTATGTATTTCTTTCACAGGTAAGAATGAATGCTTGAATGAATACAAAACTAGAGGTATGGTTGAGATGGTTATGAATATGGTAGAAGGGAAACAATTCTGTCCTTGTAAAAATCTTTATGAAATATATGTGTGATGCCTTAACAGACACTATGAAAAATCTGAAAGAATCCAGTTATGCTGATGGCTAAAATAAATGGTTTAGAAGGTCCTGTTCCCACATGTGTTAACTGCTACAAAGCCTGTAAAAGAGCTACACAACCATGGCAGTCCTAGAAAAGTTGTTATGAAAGTGTAACAATTTGATAGCCATATGATATGATGTGATGTACGTAAGATGCCATACACACAGTGGAATGCAATATAATGAAATTTAGTGCCCAGACATTGACATGTCTGTGTTTCTCTCTAAGTGAGAATGTATGTATATCTACATGGCTACATATAATTAACAGCCTAATAGTACTGAAGAACCTGCTCATTTCCCATGTAAATATCCTGAGATTCCAATACTTGAGAAAACTTAAGTGCAATATTGATGGTAACTTTATAACTCCACTATCCTGACCATCTAATTAGCAATATTTGTGTGTGTGTGTGTGTGTGTATCTATGGGCAGATATATTTAATTGGCATAAAATAGAAATCACATACAATGACTGGATAAAGCCATGTGGAAAGGGAGCTAACTGAAAAACATGTCAGCGATGATCTCAGAGCATGGCTGAGTTCAACTTAATATCTCTTGCAAGGAGAACAAAAGTCATCCAGAGAGGAGAGCAAAACCTCCAGTGGTTTGCATATCCCCTGAAAGCCAGACCATAAAAGCTGGCTACCCACTTTGATACTCAGTGGTTGGAAAATTCAAAGAAAGAGTTTTTGAGTTGATTTATAACTCTGGTTCAAGAAAACAGGAAAATTTCAAACAAACCCATAATTGCACCATCCTCACATCTATTCTTTTCCTGATCCCTGATTACACTGCCACAAAAATCTTTTACCCCATCTGCCTGATTTGGCCATTTGTCCTTTCCTAGGAAAAAGGTCTGCCCTCCCCCCCCCAGGCATGCATGCCTATATTTGCATTCCCTTTTGGGGCTTTAGCTAGCTTTTTCTCTCTCTGGCTTTTCTCACTCTCTTCCTCTCGCTGGCAGGCCAGTTCATTCTCTCTCTTTTTCAGGCTTGACTAGCATCTGCTAGCTTAAAGGCTCCTGTCAGTCTTTTCTTTTGTCTGCTGATCTGTCCCCGTGTTTTCCTGAAACAGCAGCCTTCAGGATCAGGTGCAGCATATTCACTTAGCCCCCTCAGCATTTCACCTATCTTAAGATTCTCAAACTCGGTAATCTTTGTGTGCTTCCGTGAGTGAATGCTTTGTGTGTGCGTGTGAACGACCTTTCCCAATTCTACCAAACAAAAGACCATTTAAAAGGACACTTGACTTCTCTCTTTCGCATGCAGTCTGACCCTGTAAACATAGGATAAAAGATCTTGCTGCGTTGCCCTGCCCTCCGTTTTGCCAAGTTGTGTTCTGCTAATTTCCCCAACCTTAGTAAAATCCAGTTGTCCCCCCAGGAACCCTCAAAAGCGAAGATAACAACTTGACCTGCCCATCATGAGCTGGAGGTATTCAGGTAAGCAAGTTGATAAAGATGACCCCAGACAAAATCCAAATTAGCTGACAAGTGGCAAGGACCCTCAATATTTCTGTGTAATAGGTAGGAGCAGTGAACCATGCCTCTTACTTTAGGCACTCCCAACAGCACTGGACCAATACGTTTTTATATGCACTGCTGTCAAGCCATCCTATATTTATGTGTCTGATTTGTCCTATCCAAACGTATTACATTCCTCCCCGTTGAAATTCATTTTGTTACTTTTCACCATGGTATCCAATCTGGAAAGGTCACCTTGAATTTTTGTTCTATCTTCTGAGGTGTTAGCTGCCCCTCTCAGTTAGGTACCATTTGTATATTTGATGAACTTGCCCTCTATATTGTCATCTAAGTCATTTATAACAATGTTCAATAAAACTGGGCCCAGAATAGAATCTTGAGATACCCCATTCTTCACTTCTCTTCAAACTGAAGAGGAACCATTGACAAACACTCTTTGGGCTTGGTCCATCAATCAGTTACAATTACACCTAACAGTAGCAACAACTAGTCTAAATTGTACATGTTTGACTGTGAGGATCTCATAGGGGACTTTGTCAAAGCCTTACTGAATTCAACATATACATCATTCTTCTGATCCATAATGTTTGCAACTCTATAAAAAAGTGAGAGAAGATAATCTGACATGATTTTTGAGAATCCAATGATGGCTTTTTGCTATCACAACATTTGTTTGTACATACTCATAGACCAACTTTTTAATGAACTTATTTGGAACCTTTTCTGGCATTGATGTCAAGCTGATAAGCTAACAGTTGCTGGCATCCTCTTTTTCCTCCTTACTGAAGACAGGGACAACATTTACCTGGAGATCTATAGCAGATCCACGTGATCAATATTATTTCCTTGCCCTATCATTTTTACTCAAATGCTCTCAATCTGTCTTCCGTGTTCTAAGTCATGTATTTCAAACGAGATCCTCAAATGTATGCATATCCTTTTCACACAATGTCACTCTTTTCTTTTTTCTTATTTGGTCTGTGCCTTTTAAATAGCTTATAATCCTCAACTGCTACATTCTAGTCACAACTACCTCCAAGGATATTAAAAGAACTAGCAGAAGTAATTTCAGAACCTCTGGCAATAATCTTTGAGAATTCTTGGAGAACAGAAGTCATAGCAGACTGGAGCAGGGCAAATGTCCTCATCTTCAAAAAGGGAAAAAGAAGAAGACTCAAATAATTATCACCTGGTCAGTCTGACATCAATACCCAGAAATATTCTAAAGCACATTATTAAACGGATAGTTTGTAATGGGTTTCTCAAAAACAAGTCATGCCAGACTAATCTTACCTCTTTTTATGATATAGTTATGAGCTTGATAGATGAAGGGAATGCTGTGGATATAGTATTTCTTGACTTCAGTAAGGCCTTTGACAAGGTCTCTCATGATGTTCTTGCAGACAAGGTAATAAAATGTGGACTAGACAGTGCTGTTAGCTGGATTCATAATTGGTTGACTGACCAAACCCAAAGGGTGCTCACCAGTGGCTTCTTTTCATCTTGGGAAGAAGTGACTAGTGGGATGCCACAGGGTTCCATCCTGGGCCCAGTGCTATTCAACATCTTTATCAATGACTTGGATGAACAAATAGAGAGCACACTGATCAAATTTGTAGATGATACCAAATTGGGAGGGTTGTTAATAGCCCAGAGGACAGGATCAAAATTCAAAATGACCTTGACAAATTGGAGAGTTGGGCCAAGGCTAACAAAACAAATTGCAACAGAGAAATGTAAGGTCCTACACTTAGGCAGAAAAAAATGAAATGCACAAATATAGGATGGGAGACACCTGGCTGGACAACAGTACATGTGAAAGGGATCTCAGAGTCTTAGTAGACCGCAAGCTGAACATGAGTCAGCAGTGTGATGTGGCAATCAAGAAAGTCAACGTACTTCTTGGTTGCATCAAGAGGAGTATGGTGTCTAGATCGAAGAAAGTAATAGTACCACTCTATTCTGCTTTCGTCAGACCTCATTTGGAATACTGTGTCCAGTTCTGGGCACCACAGTTCAAGAAGTATATTGACAAGCTGGAACATGTCCAGAGAAGAGCAACCAAAATGGTGAAGGGTCTGGAAGCCATGCTTAGTCTGCATGAAGTCTGCATGTTTAGTCTTCAGAAGAGAAGGTTAAGAGGGGACATGATAGCCATGTTTAAATATTTGAAGAGATGTCATGTTGGAGAGGGAGTGGGCTTGTTTTCCGCTGATCCAAAGACTAGGACAAGGAGCAATGGATTGAAACTACAGAAAAAGATATTCCACCTGAACTTCAGGAAAAACTTCCTGACAGTCAGAGCCGTTTGGCAGTGGAATATGCTGCTTCGGAGTGTGGTGGAGTCTCCTTCTTTGAAGTTTTTTAAACAGAGGCTGGATGGCCATCTGTTAGGAGTTCTTTGATGTGAGTTCCTCCAGAGCAGGGGGTTGGACTGGATGGCCCCTCTGGTCTCTTCTAACTCTTATTATTCCATGATTCTATTATTCTAAGTCTCACCCCACCAGAGTTCAGTGATGCTCATTAAATAATATTTACCTTTCTGTGTCCACTTCAATTTCATTTTGTTTGTACATATACCATGCATTGTTGTAGAGAAATCTTAACCCATGTTACTGCAGTTTAGGCCTACTTGGAGATACCCCTAGATATCATTTTGATATCAATAATTTGGCTCTCTTCCACCACCCTTCTCCACGTGTTTGTGAGGCCCCCGGACAAGCACAGAACTAGACTCAGCCACTAATTGCTGAACATTCCATTCTCCATCCAGGCAGGCCAGAAATAGCCAGATCCTTGCTTTAGGAGACCTCTCTGCAAACACCCTCATTATGTATGCATGCTGTTTACAAAGGACTCTCTGCCCCGAGCAGGCACCCTGGCAAGCTGAATACTCAACTACCAAGCACTGAGCATTTGCATACTGGCTAACTCTTTGTCAATTTGGACTTAACTTAATCGTGCTAAATTCTGACCTTTCCAAAGCTTTGTCCCACTCCTGAAACGCATTGTTTTCCCCAAGTATGGCATAGCTCGCAGTTACATTTCTCCCTATAAAAACCCCTGATTCTGAGACCATCCTCGGATCGCTCCCGAGTTCCAGACTGCCTTACTGCTGCTTTGCTTGGGGAGCTTTCCCTCAGCTCCACGTGCTGAGATACATCGAACCCCAGCATCGCTCTCTATCTTCTTTCTGAGCTTCAGGAACAGGTTTCGTATCACCCGAATCAACAATCCCTCTGAAAATCCTGCTATCATACTCAAACCTTTATTTTCCTTAGTTATCTGTGTGCGTGTGTTGCTTACATTGTGTGCCTGTATTTAATAAGGATCATTCATTATTTCCAACATGGTTTGCTTCTTGACTTGGACTGACCCAGCAAACATTGGGTTACAAGATCCTGCTATGTTACCCTGCCTCTCGTAGTGCCAATCAGTGCTCTTGACTAATTTCCCCATCTTTTGTAATTGTAAGGATATTTAGGTGTCCCTCCCGGGACCCCCAGTAAAGGGTAATGCTGATGAATCTTTCACTTCAGCTCGTTCCTTACTGATTCTTTTCCTTGCTATTGATGGATTTACATATCACCAACCCAGTTTTCCCTGCATCATTGATGCTACAGCCCCCATACATGGTGTCCATTGGTCCTCTGACATGCTATCTATTTCTCCAACAGGATTCAATTTAAAGCCCCCCTAATGATCAAATTTGTGAAACTCTTAGCAAACACATTTTTCCTAACTGCCCTTAGATGCAACCCATCACTTGCCAACCCATTCCTTCATGAAAGATCATGGTCCAAGAAGCCAAATCCTTCCCAGTGATACCATCTGCACAACCAGTTGTTCACTTGAAGTATTCTTGTTTCTCTGTGTGGGCTTCCTTTCTCTTTTGCATGCCAAAGCTTCATCATTTCCTCTTGTGTCATTTAAATGCATTATTATAAATACCTCTGGTGTTCAGGTGATCAGGTCATGTGACCCAGAATTGTTGCTTGGGTCATTAGTCTTATAAAAAAGAGCCCCCTTCTCAGATCTCTTCTTTCTCCTCTATTTTTGCTTCCTCTTTCTCCTTTCTGACCGTGCTTCACATTTCCATCAGAAGATGGCGAGTTAAGAACAAAGCTACCACTGATCTATTCATTAGCTAGTTAGGATGTAGGTTCCCCAATGCATATGTAAATATAATAGCCATTAGTAAACTTTTCTAAGTTTGTAACCTGAAACTGCCTGCATTTGTGTTTGTTTTCTTAGTCAGTTTCAGATCAGAAAAGCCACACAGAAATTTGGTCATGCTTTTTCTGCTACTCTGCTAAAGAAAGCTGATTCCTTGCAGTTTTAGCTTTCATAGAATTTCCCAATAGGGCTAACACCCTGGGAAACTCTAATTCCAAACAACAGTTGAGTCTGGTAGTATCATTAGAGAAATCTATCATTTCTCTTTCCTCTTGCAGAACTCACATATTAGAAGTAACAGCAATTGTAATTAAAAAGGAGAGAACATGATAATCAACCAGGAGAAAGGAGATATCAGAGTTTTAACAAATGCCTTTCTACTATCTATTTGTGTTACACAGCAGCAACATTTCTCTTTCTCTGTCAAAGATTTATGTTCCTTTATGTGCTTATGGAGTTAAATTGGGAAATAGTTAATTGCTCTTCCTGAGACAAAATTGTCCTGTGAAGATATATAGCTTGAAAATCCTTGATGAATGTATATGGATCAAAGGTGGACAATTATCGAGGGCTGGGGGCTTGCTGGTTTCCTATGGGGCCTTGGAGGGCCACTCCACCACCACCACTAGCCCCAATTTTTTAAAGGTCATTGGAAGAGTTGCTTCTGATTCACAGACCCTTTGAACCTTATACAGGACGCTTTAGAAGTCCATGGACTACAGGCTAAGAATGTCTACTTTAATTGAAAATTAAATTAAATTCATGGAATGAAGAATTTTATGCATGCAAAACTTGCACTGAGCTCCTTCTCTTTCTCAGAAGTTCAAGTATCTCAGATAGGTTTTGGGACCTATTAAGGTTCAGTGCTGGAGATGCATACAAGACAGTGTTTGGAATAAGCCAAGATTAAAGTAAAAGAAAGGAATACTTATTATAAGGATTCATCTAGAAACAGGGTGTAAAGTTAGGATACAGTGCTGGCTACATGTCTGGGGAAATGGCTGGAAGAGTAGGAAGAAATGAAATTACCCTGAGAATAATCAGTCTATAGGAAAGGAAGAAACAGAAGAGCTCATACAAGTATGTAACAGTTCAAATGAGCTACTTATTTGTCTCTACCATTATTGCCCCTTGTGGATTGATTCAATCAATGAGGGCTCATCCTTTAGTTTGCAAGGCCTGAGAAGGGCACATGATGACCAGGGCTCTTAGATTTCTTTCATTCATAGGGTGATCATAAATGGATGTGGGCTTGGAGATTGCTCTTCCAGTCTGATGGCAGAGCAGACAGCCACCTAGGAAGATCGCTGTCACTAGGTTGTCACCACGAGCGGCTATTCCAGGTCTCTTTTCAAACATCGAAATAGCAGTTAGCTATCTTATAACTTAGATTGTAAACTGCAAGTACCTGGGCAAGTTACTCCTTTGGTAAAAGGAGTCCAGAGAGAGTTCGTCAGGGACCCGAATTCACCAACCTGTGAGCCTGAGGTGCTTATCGCACTGGGAAGGTGAGTGGGTGGAGGTGATGGAATCGAAGAACCACTATGACCCGCTCGATGTTGGCTGTTGATTTTTTCAACCAAGCAACGCCAAAACTTTTTTTAAAAAATCCATATATAACTTAGAAGATAACAATTTTGAAACAGTAAAGTTGCCTGACATCTGGAATGAGAGGGCAACTCCAACAGTTTTTCCAATTTGAGTACACAATGGGGATAAAGACACTGTACGTTTCTCCATAGTGGATATGAAGACTGGTCGTACTGTAGAACAACTATCTGTTTATCTCGGTTCAGGGGACTTTAATTTTTTTGCTACGAACTTTAAATCAAAGACTGCCAAAGGATTTCTCCTTCCTAAACAACTACCTCATCATTTTTGAAAACTTTCAGGGATTGGAGTACCTTTCTTCCTTTTTATATACCTGCTTCTTTTTGTTGCTGTTTTTTTTCCTTTTTTCTTTTTTTGATACCAGAGAGCTTCAAAATTCCAAAGGACTTAAAAGACTATAAAGCTACAGAACTGTATTGCAATTACACTATTTGAGAGTCACCTTCTTTTTCTCTTTTGGCCAATCACATCATTTTTTTTTTTTTTTTTATCTCCTTTTTGTGGAATATAGTGGAGCAATAATTAAACTACCATCGTAGATGAGCTTATTTTTGGAATTTGACAAACTTAACAGAATGTAAGATGAACTTATATGCCACCTGCGCCCCTTCCTGGAACTGGAACACCTAAAAACAGTGTTGCATGCGCTGGTAACTTCATGGCTTGACTTCTGCAATGCTCTCTACATAGGGCTACTCTTGTGCTTAGTCTGGAAGATTCAATTAGTTCAGAATATGGCAGCCAGGCTGGTCACCGGAAGACCTAAAACTGACCATATAACACCAATTCTAAAGTCTCTTCATTGGCTGCCTATTAGTTTCTGGGCACAGTACAAGGTGTTGGTTATTACCTTTAAAGCCCTATGTGGCTTGAGGCTGCCTACCTGCAGGATCGCCTTCTCCCATACAATCTGCCCCGCACACTAAGGTCCTCTGGGAGGAATTTACTGCAGCCAGTCAGAACTAGGTTGGCTGCGGTTACCCAGAGAACCTTCTCTTCTATCGCTCCCAAGTTATGTAACAGCCTGCCGGAGGAGACCCGGCACATTACCAGTCTTGACTGCTTTAAACGAGCAGTCAAGACTGATCTCTTCTGACAGGCCTTCCAAGACTAGCATTTCCATTGCCTCCCATCAATTGTCTTGCTGTTCTTTCAATAGTTGATTGATTGTTGTGTGTTTTAGGGGGTTGGTTTTAGGTGGATTGGAGGGTGGGGAGGATTGGGTATGTTTTTTTAATGTTTTTTAATGTATTAATGTATTTAATGTTGTTAGCTGCCTCAATCCATGTGGAGAAGCGGGATAGAAATAAATGATGATGATGATGATGATGATGATGATGATGATGATGATGATTGAAGGAGACCTCTTCTCCTGGAACTATCTTGAGAAGCATAAAGATCAAGTGGATACAAAGAGATATTGTGGTAATTTAAGACTTCAAATTCTAAATTGATAATGAAGACTAGACTGGCTAGACTTGATTAAATAATGACAAGAACACAAGCACAGGTTTGAACAATGCCAATGAAGTTTCAACACAGGAATTTTTAAAGGAACATGGCATTAGACAAGGACTGGAGATAGCATCAAAGAAGAACAAAGTGAAGAAGAGAAGCGGGGGGAAGCTTACATTCATAGAATCATAGAATCATAGAATTTCAGAGTTGGAAGAGACCACACAGGCCATCCAGTCCAAACCCCTGCCATGCAGGAACAGAAGTCCGCTTTTTTAAAATCTAAGATGAGTGTCTGGCTACCCTTACCTTCTCCTTCCCACTGAATGCTAAATTCCAACAGGGCATGGTCACTCCCCCCTAAAGACCCAACCACTTCTACCTCATTCACAAGGTCATCCCTGTTGGTCAAGACCAGGTCTAGAATATTTGATCCCCTTGTGGCCTCTTCCACCTTCTGGACCATGAAGTTGTCTGCAAGACAAGCAAGAAACTTGCTGGACCTTGCTGTCTTGGCAGAGTTTGACTGCCAGCATTTATCAAGGTAATTGAAATCTCCTATTATTACTGTATCCCTCCTCTTTGAATGTGCAGTCATTTGGTTGAGGAAGGCGTCATCAAAGTCCTCAGCCTGGGTTGGAGGTCTGTAGTAAACCCCCACCAGAATATCCCTATTGTTTCTCGTTGCCTTAATTCATACCCAAATGCTCTCTACCTGGCTTTCTGGGTTTAAGTCCTGGATCTCTTCACAGGTGAAAACATCCTTAACATACAAGGCTACTCCTCCTCCTTTCTTGTTTGGTCTATTTTTACAAAATAGGCTATACCCCTCTATTCCTATATTCCAATCATGAGACTCATCCCACCAGGTCTCAGTGATGCCTATCAAATCGTATTTATTTTCTTGTACTAGGAGTACAAGCTCATCCTGCTTGTTTCCCATACTCCTTGCATTAGTGTAGAGACACTTAAGTCTCTGGGCCCTTCCTGCAAGTCCTGTACTATTGATTCTACTCCTCCCGCCATTGGTTGCTTGTACTACTTGTCCAGTATCATTTGGGCCTTTTTCCCCTGTGTTCTCTGAGTCTTTGCCCTGAATAATATTGTCTCCCTCCCCAGTGGAACTTAGTTTAAAGACCTCTTAATCTTCCTTGCAAGACTGTTTGCAAAAACATTCCTGCCAAGTTTTGTGAGGTGCAGCCCATCCCTCGCCAGAAGCCCATGTTCATGGAAATTCAGGCCATGTTCCAAAAACCCAAACCGTTGTTGGTGGCACCATGTGCGGAGCCAGTTGTTGACCTCTACTATTGCCCTTTCCCTACGTGCGCCGTATCCTTGAACAGGGAGGAGAGACGAAATGACCACCTGCACACCAAGGTCCTTAAGCTTCATCCCCATACGCACGTAGTCCTTTGCGATGTGGGAAAGGCTGCTCCTCGCAGTGTCTTTGGTTCCGACATGAACCAAAATGAGGGGCTTATAGTCAGTGGGCTTGACTAGCCTGGTTAGCCTCTCCGTTATGTGGTTGATCCTGGCCCCAGGAAGACAACAGACCTCTCGATTGAGCTTGTCCGTTTTGCAGATTGCTGTTTCATTTCCTCTTAGCAAAGAGTCCCCAACAACAAGAACTCGCCTCTTCTGAGGCTTCCCCTGGGCTCCTCGATAAGCGTGTTTTACTAGGACTGCCTGAGCATTCTGTTGAGGCTGGGAGCATTGATCTAATTCCTGTTGCCGATGTTGGATTCTTTCTTGTTGACATTCTGTTCCCTCTGCGTAGTGCTCCTCTTTGTCTGTAAGTCCAAGTACATCAAAGCGATTGTGTAGGTTAAGAGTCTCTGTTACCTTTCTAGTCAAGTAAATGTGAATCAAATGTGAACCAAACTTACAATACCAATTCATTATAAAACTTAAAGTTTATTGATTAAGTACTATAATATTAATATTTTCCTAGATACTAAATAGTAATAGAGTAATAGCAGCAAATATAGGATACTGATGATTTAATAGTCAATCAACTTAATATTAATTTGATTAATTATAAATAAGAAAATCACTTTCTGGATAATTTCATTCTAGGATATACTACTACTGCTATTGTTTAATGAATTCTTATTTAATATCTTCTTACAACCTTTAACTTTAGAGGTATAATTTATTTACTTATCTAATCTTTATAAATAGTAACTTCCAGTAAAACTGGATGGTTATAAGAAATTGCTTTCTTTTTGTTACATAAACCCCTCTTTCTTCTCTTCTCTCTTATTTTTCAAGCTCCTATATTAAAAGGACAGCTAAATTCAAGGTGACCTTGAAGCTGCTGAACCACTGATAACAACTTAACTTCACAGCTGGGTTTAGAAGCAAAAGCCATAACAAACCTCCTTCTTTTTACTCAAGGTAAAATGTTTACAATAGAGTGGTAAAAGAGGGAGGGGGGAAAGAGAGACAAGAGAAAAGAAAAAGAATCAGAGGTTCAACAGCATTACCTAGTGTTCATAGAATAAAATACATTGAAATTTAACTGTTAAAATTGAGAACAAAACATTAGTGGACTAATACTGCCATCTACTGTTTACAAAGCAGAACAAATTGTACTTAAAGTGATTAATTGGATAAAAATGGCATCAGGTACTAGAAAAGCTCAAGCTAAACAGACTGTGGGCTGGCCAATCAGTAATCCACCAGGCAAGAAGACTGTCTTTAGACACAATTTCTACCTCAATAGACACAAGTCTGATTTTGGAAGAACTCCATAGATCAAGAGACGAAATACACCAAGAGATAAGACAAGATATGAAAGAAACAAGGACATAAATTAAACCTGAAATCAAGAGAGAAATAGACGACTTAGGCAAAAAGATGGATCAAATGTCTAAAGAATTGTCTACAATAAAAGCAGACGTGATTCTGCAAGAAAGAACAAAACAAACAGAAGAAACAGTACAACAGATTAAAGAAAAACAATCAATAGAAGACATGAGACTCATTAAGAAATTGAATGAGATATTGACAAAGAAGTTTGAAGTTGAGAGACCTTTCTGAGAAGGAACGTGAGAATATTTATGATAAGATATTAATCTCATTGGTAGAATATATACAATTTCCAGAAGAAAAACTACACGCAAGCATAGAAAAAATTTTCAGAATTTGAGAACGACCAAAGAAAGAAATCAACCAAGAGACATAGTGATCAGTTTCACAAATTTAAGAACTGAAGAAGCTATCTTACAGAAAAGCTATAAAGAAAAACTAATCATAGACTCTCAGGAAATAAAAATTTATAAAGATATACCCACTCAAATTTTGAGAAAACAACAAGAGTACAGATTCTTAACACAACTACTTTTAAAGAACAACATAAATTATACCCTGAACAAGACAGAGGGAATATTCTTTAACTACAAGCAAAAAAGATTCAAGATTAACACAATTGAAAAGGCCAAAGACATTTGGGAAAAGCTGAAGAGAAAAATTGATATATCTGAAAGAAAGATAATGAAAAAAGACAGAAAATCGCCGACTGAAGGAGAAGCCCAAGAAGATTCCATACGAGGAGCCAAAGGAGGAGAACAACACTCAGTAGAATCTAACTTGTCGGAAGGCCTTGCAGAAGGCCTTGCAGAAAGGAGTGTAGAAAAAGAAGAGGAAGAATGTCAACCAGAAAGTGAAATGGAATACATAGAAGAAGACTAGAAACAAATAGAAGAATATTCTTAAATGAAAATTGTAAAAATGGCTACAAAAATTCTATCATGGAACATCAAAGGACTGAATTCACAATATAAACAACATCATGTTTTCCACTACCTTGAAAAAGCAAACTAGATATAATCTGTCTACAAGAAATACGTATTTCTCAAAAAGACATGAAGTATTTGAAAAATCCTAAATTGGGACATTGTTATACCGCAACTTATGAGAAAAAGAAGAGAGGAGTTGTGATCTATATCAATAATAAGTATATGGCACAAGAAGTCTTTTCTGACCCCACAAGACATTATCTAGGCCTGGAAGTAAAGCTGCAAGGTCTGCCAATATTAATAGTGGGAATATATTCCCCAACAGAAAACAAATAAAGATTCTATACAAAGATTAAAAAGAAAATCACAAAATATACTAATGAAAAGCATCAAGATAATATTTTGATTCTAGGAGAGATGAACAGGGTCGTAAATCCATTAGAGGACAGAACCTTAGCTAAACCCATAAAGAAAAACCAAGGTAAACTACCACAAAATTTCTTCACAATGATGGATGGACTTACATTAATAGATGCTTGGACTTTCAAACATGGAGCAGAAAAAGGCTATACTTTTTTCTCTGATAGACACAACTCAATGTCAAGAATTGATCTATTTTTACTGTCCACAATATTACATATGCGTGTCAAAGATATGGAAATTCTACCCAGAGTGATGTCAGACCACAATCCAATTCTTCTACAATTCATGCTAAAATAAAAGAAGGAATTCAATTGGAAGCTAAATGATAATCTTCTCAAAGATGATGAACAGGTTAAAAATCTAAAGAATATTATTCAAAAATACTTTGTACAAAACACTACAGGTGATGTCTCAATGAAAACAATCTGGGATGTAGGGAAAGCCATAATAAGAGGACATCTGATCAAAGCAGAATCTTTGAGGAGAAGAAAGAAAGAACAACATCTACAAAATCTGTTAGAATGTTTGAAAGCAAAGGAGAAAGAATTGTGTAATAACATCACAAATCACAAGTTAAGAATGGAAGTCAATCTCCTCCAAGACCAAATTGCCACAAATAACATGAAAGAGGTTGAAAAGAAGATGAAATATTGTCCCCTGAGACATTCTGAACAATCAAATAAACCTGATAAATGGCTGGCCTTTAAGTTGAGGAAAGAGAGAGAAAAAAAGAATGATACTCAAAATTCAAAAAAGGACAAACGGAAACAACAGATCAGCAGCAAATTAAGAAGATGTTTTACAAATATTGTGCCCACCTGTATGAAAAAGATTTCCCACAAGAAACAGAAAATAAAAAAACAAAGTTATATCTCCACAAACAAAAAATTACTTCAATATCGGAAGATCATAGGAAGATCTTAAATGCTCCATTTACAACCACAGAAATCTCAGAGGCAATTAGAAGATTGAAAACAGCAAAAGCTCCAGGTCTGGATGGGTTCACAGCCAGTTTTTATAAAGTCTTTGAATCAGAATTACTGAATCCACTGATGAAAACCTTGAACTTAATTAGATTGGATGGCCTACCAGAAACCTGGAAACAAGCAAACATTGTATTAATACCAAAAGAAGGAAAAGACCGTACACAACCAGAAAATTATAGACCTATTTCTTTTTGTTTTCATTATATTTTTTTTTATTTTGATTTTGATCTCACATAACAAAGAAACAGTATATATGTATATACGTTATATCCATCCAGCAATTCCAGCAATTCCAACTAAACATATATATATACATATATATCTTCAAAGAAAAAAGAGACTTCATCCCGCAAAATGGTACAGTTAGGAAAGAAAACCTTTAGTACATCCTCTCTTCAACTTACATTACAATTGATACTTGATATTGTGTACATAATTTTATAAATACTTCCGTTATAATAATGTCCTTATAATAATTTCTTTAATTTCACGTTTTTCTACCCCCTTCCCTTCCGTATATATTCTCTCTTTTCCTCTTGTCTCTTTATGCCCCCTTAGGTAGTGCCCGGCCCAGACAGAATTGTTTTTTTTTTATAAACTTATATTAATTCTTTAACTCTTTAACATAATTCAATAACGGTTGCCATACCGACAAAAAAGATTCTTCTCCTTTATCCTTTAAATAATGGGTTAATCTGTCATTTTCCATAATAGCCAAGATCTTATCCCACCATTCCCCTTCCTCCGGTACTTTCCCTGCCTTCCAATATCTTGCATAAACCAACGTCCTTGCTAGTAACATATACCATATCAGTTTTGTCAATCGATAATTTTTCACTGCATTTAGCACCATACCCAACAAAAATACCTCGGGATCCATCTCTATTTTCAGTTTTGTAATTTTTTTCCACTCTTACACTTAAACTATGCCAGTATTTCCTAGCAAGGGCGCAATCCCACCATAAATGAATAAATGTACCTATTTCTTGCTTGCATTTCCAACACACGTTGGATGATTTATGATTTATTTTAGACAATCTTGCTGGGGCGAGATACCATCTAGTCATCATTTTAAATGTTTGCTCCTGCAGAGTGTAGGAACTCGTCCATTTACGGTAACAACCCCATAATTGCTCCCACTTCTCTAACTTAATCTCATGTCTGACATCTCTTGCCCACTTGACCATATAATCTTTAACCACATCATCTTCCAATTGCCATTTCAAGAGCATTTTATATAATCTGGATAAAAGTTTCTTCTCCCCTTTGATTAAATTCTCCTCCAGTTCTCCTCTTTGTAATTCAAATTCCCTTGTTTTCAGATCCTTCCTATATCTTTCCTGAATTTGTAAGTATGCAAACCATTGTATTCTATATCCCTCTTCTATTAACTGATTTCTGTCCTTCAACATTATCTGAGTGCCCCGTTGATGTAATAGTTCTCTGTAAGTAGACCACTCTATTTCGTTTCTTAAAAAAGGAAGAGAAAGAGATTCTGCAGGAGAGATTCAGAGGGGGATCTTGGGGCATAAATATCCCCTATACTTTGACCATACCGAGAATAGAGATTTCCTAAATACATGGTTTCCAAAGGATTTCTGAACCTTGCTTTTCCCATGCCAGAGAAAACCATGCCAGCCAAATACTAAATCAAATCCCTCTAAGGTCAGCAATTTGCGATCATTCAACAATATCCAGGGGTGCATCCAGGCAAGGCAGGCCGCTGCGTGGTATAATTCAAAATCAGGGACTGACTTTCCTCCTCTCTCTCGTTCATCTATTAGCGTCTTATATTTTACACGGGGTCTCTTGCCATTCCATATAAATTTCCGCAACTCTTTCTCGAGATCCGTAAACCATCTCTTTGGAATACTTATTGGTATCATTAAGAACAAAAACAATACTTTCGGTAGGATACTCATTTTAATCAATGAAACTCTTCCCATCAAGGAAAGTTTTAAATTTCGCCAGCCTTCCAACTTCCTTTGAATCTTTTTTAGCAAAGGTACATAATTATTTTGAAATAACTGCTTGGCCTTATTAGTAATTTGGACTCCAAGGTATTCCACTCTTTCTACACACTTCAACCCGGAGATTGATTCGAATTTGTCTATTTCATCCTTCTTCATATTCTTGCTCAGTACTTTGGTTTTCTTTCGATTAATTTTAAATCCAGCCATCTGACCGTAATCGTTAATAATTTCATTTAACTTTTTACTTTGTACCATCGGATCATATAAAAAAAATAACAACATCGTCTGCAAAGGCTTTTAGCTGAAAAGATACCTTTCCCACTTTTATCCCAAACGCTTCTGTGTGATTCTTTATATCTCTAAGCATCACTTCCAAGGTGAGAATAAATAATAGAGGTGAAAGCAGACACCCTTGCCTTGTCCCCTTATAGATTGGAATCCTATCCAATTTCTGATCATTTATTTTGAAAAAGTCACTTTGTTCAGTATAAATAGCCTTCACAAATGATGTAAATACTTTGCCAAATTGCATCTTTTCTAGTACGTCTAGTATAAATTCCCATCTGACGTTGTCAAATGCTTTTTCAGCATCTAAAAATATTAACGTACCTTTAACCTCATTATGTACTGATAGATATTCTAGATATCGACCACCGTTCTAACATTATGGCGCATCTGTCGACCCAGAAGAAATCCTGATTGGTCTTCATTAATGTATTCTGTCAGAATTGGCTTTAATCGATTTGCAAGAATGGAAGTAAAGATCTTATAGTTCATGTTTAGTAATGAGATGGGTCGAAAGTCCGTACAGGATGATTGATCTGATTCTATTTTTTTGATAAGAGTTATGTCTGCTTCCTTCCAACTTGTTGGGATATCTCCCAGAGTGGTAATTTCATTAAATAGAGTCTGGAGGGGTTCAGCTACCTGTTCCTTAAATGTTTTGTAGAATGAGGCCGTAAAGCCGTCTGGGCCAGGTGCCTTCCTTTCTTTCAACTGGTCAATAGCATCCATAACTTCAAATATCTTAATAGGCGCATTGAGGTGTTCTTGGTGTTCTTTCTTCAAAACTGGGAGTCCTCTAGAGCTGAGATATTGCTGTATCTTATCTTTACTTACTCCATTTTGTTCAGAGTACAGCTTTTTGAAATAGTTTCCTAATTTTTTCATGATCCCTTTTTCTTCAGTTATACACCTTTGCCCATCTCTAATCTGCGTTATTAGATTCTTCTGTCGTTCTTTCCTAATTTTATTGGAAAGCCATTTCCCAGGCTTCTGAGCATGTTCAAAATAATATTGTTTGCTATATTTAAGGTTCCTCTCCATCTCTTCCGTCAACTGTATCGATGGTTGCTTCTGTAATGTCCTGACTTTAATAAGGGCTTGAATACTTTTTGGCTCCTTCTTGAGCCACTTCTCCACCTCCTGTAAAGTGGTAAGAAGATTATCCATACACTCCTTCTGTTTTTTCTTTTTCCCCCATACCTTCTGTGATAAAATACCCCGCATATATGCCTTCATTGCATCCCAGATTATGGTTGGCTTAGTTTCTCCATTGTTATTAAACTGTAAGAATTCTTTCAATTTCCCTCTACATTCTGATACAATTGTTTGTTGTTTCAAAATATCTTCATTCATCTTCCTGAATTTCGGTCTGAGGCCTTGTTTAAATGTAAGCATGGTCGGAGAGTGATCACTCAATATTCTCAGCATAATTTGCACCTCGCTAACATCTATTAGTAAAGATTTCGAAACCCACTTCAGATCTATTCTTGACCAGCTGTTGTGCCTATTAGAAAAATAGGTAAACTCTTTCATCATAGGGTTCCTAACCCGCCAGATATCAAATAGCTGGAAATCCTTAATCATCGTGGAGAATTCACTCTGTATCTTCCTGTGCTGACCCTTACTTAAAGTGCACAATGATCTAGCCATACAGGGGCATGGAACTCCATTGAAATCTCCCATGATCAAAACGTCCGTATAATCTTGTTCACTCACACATCATTGAAGGTCTTCTAAACACCTCTTCCCCTCATTGCAAGGCACATGTATCCCAACCAGGAGAGTTCACTTATTCTTAATTTCCACTTCAACCCCCACAAATCTTCCTTTACAATCAGCAAATACTTGCTTGGGCTTTAACATCGACTTAACATACAGCACAGCACCTCTCCTTTTAACCGATGCAGAGGATACAAAAAGATCTCCCGAACATAGTCCTTCTAAAACTCTTATATCAGCTCCTTTAATATGAGTTTCTTGCAAGCATAGAACTTCCCACTTCCATTTCTTTACGAGGTTCATCACTTTCTTCCATTTAACTACCGAATTCAGACCGTTAATATTCCACGATATTATCTTCACCATCACTTCCCTTTCATCTTTTGTACCATCGGTTCGTCTGAATCCAAATCTATCAAACTCGCCTCTTGGTCCTGACATTTCTCATAATCTATCCTTGAGTTATCCACTCGTTCTTTAATTCTGTCCCTCTTCTCTTGTTTATTTTTGTCACTAGGGCCATTTCCGCACGACACCCTTATAGTGCTATTATTCCACTTTCAACCTCTTGTGGAATTCTGGGGTTTGTAGTTTGCTGAGGCCAAAGAGCTCTCTGGATGAGAATTCTAAAGGCCCTTCCCTAAACTGCAAAGCCCAGGGTTCCATAGGAGGTTGAAAGTGGAATCATCGCACTATAAGGGTGTAGTGCGGAAAAGGCCTGGGTGTCTCTAATCTCTGATCCGTTCCAGCATCACTAATTCCAACTTGTACATCTTGCATCCTAGCCATTCGAGTCAAATCTGATCCATATGTAGTTAGAAAGTCATTCATCTTTTCCAATGAGTTTATCCTATGTCTCTGATCCTTAAATTGAAAAATAACCCCTTCAAGTCTATCCCATTGGAACCTTATTTGACATGACTTGAGCTTTGCAACTAACACAGAATAATCCCTTCGTTTCCTGAGAATTCTGGCCGGGACTTCTCGTAGCAAAATTAATGATCTACCTTGATCAATCAGGGGAAATTTACTATGCTCATCCAATATTCTATCCTTCACCGATCTTTTGCTAAATTGGACTACCACATCTCTAGGTAATCCTCGTTTCCTTGCTATAGCAAGCAAGCAAGCAAGCAAGATCAAGTTTATTGCATTTTAGCAGCCAGCCATTGCACAAAATGAAAGAATAAAATAAGATAAAATGAGAAAGGATAATCTAGCCAATATACATATAATACATAATCAACAATAAATGAATCACTTTCCATACCCCTCCTTGTTCTTTATAGCATGTAATTGTAAGGCCCTAACAAGAAATTTAGATGTTCTGAAAGACACATATTTCACAGTATCAGATAGCAGAAAACAAACTTTCGCAAAGGAAGAACTTCCCTTAAAAGACTTCAATAAAGGAAAAATATACTTGCTCCTAAGATCATTATAAATAGGGCACTCAAGTAGAACATGAATTAAATCTTCTATTGAAACAGAGTTGCAAGCACATACTCTGTCCTTCATAGGAACATTATTGTACCTGCCCATCCGAATTGTCAGTGGGAGAACGTTCAATCTAGCATGCAGAAAGGCTAACTTCATTTTAAAAGTTGGAAGATCAACCAGATAATGAGGAAGGGGTGAGTTCAGCGGAATGTAAGAAACAAAAAATGTATTAGATTGGCAGGACTTAATCTCAGTCATCTGGGATTGCATTGCTATATCCTTGAGTCTTTGGAGTATAAGTAATTTTGCTTTATCATACCCTTGAGTCAGGAAAAAGGAACAGAGAACCCCAAATTCATGACAACCAATTGCATTTTATGCATCCATGAATTTGGGCCAGGCTCTTCAAAGGACATCAAAAGGAGCTCAGATACCCGCTTAAAAATAATTTTTAACCAGAAAAGGAGGGCTAATCTAAGAGCCTCTGTTTTAATTGGCATTATACCTAACTCTGCACGGAGCAATACTAATTTTGTGGAAATGGGAACTGCCACAAGTCTGCGCAAAAATTTATTTTGTGCTCTCTCTAATATATCTAAATTGGCCAGAGCCCACAGTGGTGCTCCAAACAGCAGTTTAGGCAGGACTCTGAGCCTATAGAGTTCTAAAGTGGGTTGAATCATATTGCCCCCTTTTGTGCGATAGAATCTTAATAATCCATTTAATGTTCTTTCAGCTAACAGGGAACTTGATTGAACCTGTAAAGACCAATTACCAGTCCAGTGAAAGACCACACCAAGATATTTAAAGGAGGGGACTTGTTCCAGTTTATTCCCGTCAAGTAGCCAGTTATAAATTTTTTTGGATTTGCCGAATACCATCACTTTTGTTTTTTGGTAATTGATGGAAAGTTGTTCATTCTTACAGTATAAACTAAACTGATTCAACAATCTACGCAGGCCTACTTGAGTATAGGAAATCAGGATAGCATCATCTGCATACAATAGGATCGAATATTTCCGATTTCCAATTTTAACTGGGAAAAATTGGGCACCTTTTAAGAACTCAACTACATCGTTTATAAATAAGTTGAAAAGAAGGGGAGCAAGCAGACACCCTTGTCTTACTCCTTTAGAGACAGGTATCGAGTCTGACAGGTGTGTACCATCAACTCTGACTTTCAAGGATGTATTTGAATAAAGGGATATTATACATTTTAGAAGATTCTTATCAATACTCATAGTTTGTAATTTAACCCAAAGACGTTCCCGTGAAATAGAGTCGAAAGCAGCCTTCAAATCAATGAATGCCACAAAAATATACTTTACAGTTCCTGCCAGATATTTATCAATAACATATTTCAACATAAAACAATTATCCAAAGTTGACCTGCCTTAACGGAAACCAGCCTGTTCTGGGGCCAACAATGCATGCTCTTCCACCCAATCCTCCAATGTATCTAGAAGAGACCTGGCATAAATTTTCCCAGAAACATCCAAGAGACTAATGGGCCTATAATTTCCTGGATCATTTCTAGGACCCTTTTTGTAGATTGGAACTACAATAGCAGAAGACCAATTAGGTGGTGTAACTCCTACATTATTAATTAAAGAAAATAATGAAGCAAAAATTGGAGCCCACCAGTCTGAAAATGCAATATAAAAGTCTGATGGAAGGCCATCTTCACCAGGTGCTTTACCTTTCTTTAGCCTGAGTATTTGCAACTTTGATACCATCCTGCTTCTTAGTGATTATTTTTGAAGGAAATGTATGACTTTCCCTTTTTATAGTGGAGGTAAGACAGTCTAGTTTGTCTAGATATTCTCAATTCACTATAAATACTTTTTAAGTTCCGCCACAGATTATATTGTTTTTCTAAAGCATCCTATCATTAGAAGAAGAAATTTCCTAAAGTCATCATGTCTACTCCCATCTACTAGGTTGCTTTTAGTTGTATTGTTTCTGCCTTGTAGATACTGGGGCTTAAGCTTTCCTCTCTAGAACATCAAACCTATTAGAGGTAGGAATTGCAAATTTAAAAACATCTAATGGCTGGCTATTAGGTTGAAAAAAGTCTAATCTTGGGCTGCTTAATTTTAGGGGAGAGAGTAAGTAGACTTCCCCGACTTCTTTGCTAGAAGTCATATTAATTGGCTTTCAACTAGAAATTAAAAGAACTGAATTAAATCAATAATGCTTAATTGACTAAATAATTAAATAGCTAAACAGATATATACACATATATATGACTATAAAAATAGAAACATGTGATTGACATATATCTGAAAATCTAAAAGAAATGAAAAAGAAGAATGAAGTCTAAAAAAAAAAAACTGCTTCCACAAAGAAGGCAGTGCAGTTCAATTTTATGATCCTGAAGCAAATAGGCTGAGTAGCATATAGAACCCAGGGTGCACCTCTTGAACTCAGATCTGCATCCAGACTGTTGTAGCAGCAGCTGTTTGGGCTCTTCTTCCGTCTTCGTTCACAGGCTTTATCACAGTTTCATCAGAACTCCCCAGAGGTAATTCCTCAGACTCAAAAGCAGGGGTTATCAGCGTTTATTATTGTCAATATTCACTGCTAGTTCAGTGTTTTCTCTACCAAACGCTGTAGGACCCTCAAACAAAGGGATAACAAACAGTTCGCAGTTCACAGCTTGCTACCCCACATCATCAATCAGACCTTCAGAGGATGGTAGAAGGCTCTATATCTTCCCTTCCTCCTCCTCTTTGTCCAGCCAACAGGTCAAAGATACAACCTCAAATCTCAAGCCTTTGCTCACCACTTTAGCATTTCAGCTGTGAGTTCCAAATTATAGGCAAATAAGGATGATAAGGACAATGCCAAAAATGCAAACAGCTATGGAAAAGGACTGTTGTATATAAGCTTCTTCAACTTGGGTAAATATACCATCAGCAGTCCACAATCCAGACGAAAATGGCAAGACAGCAGTTCTGAAGGAATAGTAGTGAATAGAAGTGCCTTCTCTGATGTAAACAACTCAGCTGTAATTTGCCTGGGCTCCACTCTGCCATCACTCAGCTAGCCCTCAACTGGCCTTCCAAAAGCTTCCGGTAGGTTAATTGTCAAATAAACACAGCTGCCCAAATAAAGTCTTAAAATCTTAAAATCTTAAATAATTAAAACCCTAAGTAACAAAAATTTGGGGGTTATTAAATTTGGGGGTTATTAAAACCTCAAAACTTTATAACTCAATGTTAAAAGAATCCAATGTTAAAAAGGTTGAAAAGATTAAAAGAGCAATAAAAACTAAAAAAAGCATCAGCTTGCTCACTAAAATCCGAGTTAAAAATCACCATTAAAGACTAAAAACAACCTCACACTTAAAACTTCACTTTCTTCTCCCTCTGAATTCAGTCTCTGTCCTCCAGGATCAGGGAATGACTGCAGGGAGGTGGCAGCTCCGAAGCAGCAGGAATGCAAGAGACTCTCGCTCCAGGAACATTAGGCAGGGATCTTCGTGTAGTGCAGAAAGGCCCTATGTGGCCCAACGGCTTTTTGGTGGGTCCGTATGGGTCCGTCCTGACCTGTATACTGCGTCTATCTCTTTCTCCATCATTTCTTCTAACTCGAGGTGCTCTGCTAACAAGCTAATTACTCTTTTACAAGTATACTCTTCCACCTTTTCCTCCATTCCACATATTTGAATCCAGGCTTCCATCTGGCGTTGTTCTACCAATGCCATTCTGTCGAGTTGTTTCTCTACGTCATTCACAGAAGTATCCATCTTCTTCTTTAGGAGTTGTATCTCTTTCTTATTTTTATCAATTTCTTGTTGATTAGATTGAACTTCCTGTTTTATCTGAGCCATTGTCTCTTGCATTTCTGCCATTTGGGATTTAAGGTCTCCCAAATTTTGCTTTATGGAGGTCATTGAGGACCTCATTTCTTCCATAAAGCTTTTCATATATTCTGGAGGCCTGTCTACTGACTCCCTTTTTGTCGAACATTCGCCCCCTCTCGTTTTTCCTGACCTCATCTTATCTTCCTATATAGGCTTTAATATAATCTATTGACAGTCAAAACGGCTATGATTGCTTCAATTAAGTTATCCTCCAATCCTCTTTTTAAGATATTACAATAATTTTTAAAGATATCTTACTGTATCTGAATTTAATATCCTTCTAGTTACACCTTTGTAACCTTTATAGTACCCAGTTCAGTCCTTCTCATATAATTGTACTTAATTAGTTAGCTATGAGCCAATTATAGTACATTACTGAGTACCCCCATCAAATATCTAATCGGTTATCGAATTTCCCCCTTAATACAATATTGGTATTCCTTTAGTATTCCTTTTTCCAGTAATCCAATGTATTATCATTACTCAAGTATCATATAACTCTTTCCATTCGACAGATAAATTTCTTTATTAAATACTGATTATAAAATTTTCACTTCTATATTAGCTGAGAGACTAAAAAAGGTTCTTCAGTCAGAGATACATCCTGACCAAAATGGCTTCCTGCCTAATAGACAATTGAGAAACAATACCAGAATTCTGATAAAGAACAATTGAATGAATGAACATTTTGGAAAGAGAAATGAAAAGAAACTGGCCATCCTATTTACTGATGCTGAAAAAGCATTTGATAAAGTTAGATGGACCTTCATGATTGAAACATTAAAAATAATGGAATGTGGAATGAATTTTCTCAGATGGGTTGAAGAAATCTATAAAGAGCAAAAGGCAAAACTTATTCTAAATGGTGAATTAACAAACTACTTGAATATAAACAAAGGAACACGGCAAGGAACACGGCAAGGATGCCCGTTGTCTCCTCCTTTGTCTATAACTATTCTCAAAGTCTTAAACAACAACATTCGAACTGACCCTGAGGTACAAGGGATTAGAATTAAAGATGAAGAGTACAAACTTAGAGCCTTCGCAGGTGATCTTGTCTTCTTTCTGGAAGACCCAACAATAGGAGTCAGAAAACTGTTGCACAACTTAAAGATATTTAAAGAAGCAGAAGGTCTAAAAATCAACAAACGTAAATCATATGTTATGGCAAAAAATATGGAAAAATCAGAGAAAGAGGAGGTAACCAAGATATCTGGATTCAAAATTGAGAAAAAAAATAAAATATCTGGGTCTACGGTTCACAGAAAGCAACAAAGATCAATTTGAAAACAACTATAACAAAACCTGGAGAGAAATCGCTAACACTTTGAAAAAGTGGACCAACCTCTATCTAACTTTATTGGGTCATATAGCATCAATCAAAACGAACATTTTACCAAAATTATTTTTTTTATTTCAAAATTTACCAGTTATCACTAATGACAAACCTTTTCAACAATGGAAGAAAGAATTGACTAAATTTTTATGGATAGGAAAAAAGCCAAGGATTAAATGGAAGCTATTGACAGATCAAAAAAAAAACAAAAGGAGGTTGCAATCTTTCCGACCTAAAACTTTATTATTATGCCAATGGACTAGCATGGATTCAAGATTGGATCACTCTAAATGATAAAAGAACATTGGCAATAGAAGGTTGAATGTGTGGTTTGGATTTCACACATACTTAGGGTATGGGAAGGCAAAAATAGACAAAGAGTTTTGTAATCATTATGTCAGGAAATCTTTGTTGAAAATTTGAATGGAAATAAAAAGAAGGACTTACAATAAAATACCAGGCTGGGTATCTCCGCAAGAAGCTTTTTTGGAAGACGGATAGATGAACAAGAGGACTGGATTCGATATAAAAATCTGATAACTCAAGACTTTAGAGAAGAGATTAGGATTAAAACCCGTGAAGAACTTCAAAATCAAGGCTTCAAGTTAAATTGGTTTCTCTATCTATAATTGAAGGAATGATTTAGAATGGATTTATAATTAGAAGGTTTTGCACCTCAAAAAGCATATAATGAATTGGAATAATTTTCACCAAAACAAAACAAAAGATCTCCTATTTCTATAAAGAGCTCTTAACCCATCATTTAGAAGATGAAACTGTAAAAGATGTCACGATAAAATGGGCAAAAAATATACAACATGAAATACCACTAGAATATTGGGAAAGTGCCTGGAAAAATACAAATCGATTCACTTGCTCCCAAGACCTGAAAGAAAATTTTATAAAAATGACATACAGATACCATGTGACTCCAGAAAAAATAGACAAAATTTATCACACAGGAAGCAACAGATGCTGGAAGTGCCAGGAAAAAACAGGCTCCTGTTATCATCTTTGGTGGACCTGTCCAGTTACAAAGAAATTCTGGACAAAAGCACATGAGGTCATAAAAGAAATATTTCAGGTTACATTTCCCATGTGTCCAGAATTCTTCCTGTTGAATATAACTTTCATGTTTGGAAAAACTTTCTTAAAGAAAAATAATCGAATCTTGTTATATTTGGTTACGGCAGTGACAATAAACTTTGCAAAAATTTGGAAAAAAACGAATACACCAGATATGGATCAATGGTTATCAAAAATAATAGAAATGAAAGAATGTGACTTACTTATCCATTATATAAAGAGAAAACAAAGTGATCAATTAGAAAAAGATTGGGAGCCTGCGACAACATATGTAAACAAGAGATGGGGTGTTAAGATAGAAGATAAAAAGAAATAACATAGCAAAATGTATATTTTAATTAATAAAACATAGATATTAATTTTAGAAGAAGGATATATGGATTATGTATGGAGGACAAAAATGTAAGTTGAATTGCGATATTAGCCTTTCTTTACACTTAGGGAGAAAAAAGTGTTGATAAATAAGATATGTTATGTAAACAATTACAAGGGAAAGAGTGCACTCAAACTATTTGAATATATTTAGAATGAAGTAGTAGGGAGTTTCACATATATATGGGGAAAAAAGTGCGTAAATAGTGTTCTAGATAGATGGCAAAAGGAAGTAGACAACCATTTTTCTTTAAATGTTCTTATTTCTAATTCAATGTTCACATATGGTTTTCTTTCTTGTATTGGATGGACAGATCTGTATGATAAATAGTACTGGATTAGCTTTTTATTTGTTTTTCTTTTACTTTTCTGAATTCTGATTTTTCCTCAATTTCTGTGTGTTCTTACAACAATATTATAAATGTTTTTAATAAAAAGATAAATTTAAAAAAAGTGGATGTGGGCTTGACAGCAACTTATAGCCAAAGGCAGGTAATTCTTAGTGCAGACATGGATGCATTTCCCTTCCAACAATCAGAAGAGTACCAAATGCTGCCCCAGCTGGAATCCAGACTAGAATGCTTGTAGGTACTGCCACTTCCCCGTTTCTGGTGGGTTCATGTTCAGTGCAGGAGCTGCATCATGGACTTCTAAATATCCTAGTGATTTTTCTGATGTTGCCTTCACAAAGAGTTCCTTCTGGCATTTTTCCATGCACATCATACCACCTCTCATCAGGATGACATTTTTTGTCTTTTTTAAAAAATTTAAATCTATGTTTTGCTATATTAATGCTGTGTTCCAAATCTTGTCATGCAACCTGCTTCCTTCTCCTTAATTTTCGTTTCAGCCCAACAATCAGTTTCTTCTATCAACTGCACAACATATACCGGGCTGATTTCCACATTATTCTTTATTTGTTTGTTACCGGTGCATCACCCATAGCAGACATAGCTAAATTATATTTTTGGGTTTTATACTTTTATTCTAGCTTTAAAACCCTATTCCGATGCCAAAGGAAAATGTATAACATCTTCTTCAAACTATGCGTTACACAACCCCAAGATTCCATAGACTTTTCACAGCCAGCCAATCATATGAAGCCTTCTCACCTTTCACAGCCAATCATATGAGGTCTTGGCCAGCCTGATGCAGACAAAGACAAACTCACAAACTTTGACTTTTATATAGTAGATGGTGTTGCCATAGGTCTTCCCTCCTTAAAGCATCCTTCCCTCCTTCAGCTGAACAGCTGAAGCCTTCTTTCTGGTGTCGTCTCTCCCACAAGATAAGAGTCTGTGCTGTTTCACCATCTGATATTTGTTCCCCCTGTCAGGCCCCTGCTGTTGTTTGCTATTTTCCATTGAGCAAACTCAATGGGGAAACTTCTGCCTCAGATTCAGAATCCTCCTCCTCATTGTCAGGGTCTCCAGGGCAGGGCATGACAAACAGATGGGCACAGCTCTGTTGTGCCTAGGCCCCAGTAATTGATGACAGACCCTCCCTTCATCCCAACAGTTACTGCTATGGGCTTAGAGAGAGAGAAGATAGGCAGTATAGCTGGTATAACCTCTCCCATGCTGCCATTCCCTTTTCCTGATGTTTTCTGTCTTATTGAGATTGTAAGCCTGTGGGCAGGGAACTGTCAAAACAACAATTTGAAAGCTGCTCTGGGAGCCTTTTTGGCTGATAGATTGAATATAAATATTCTAAATAAATAAATGCTGGACCTGCCTCTAGAAAGCACACATAAATTGGGAAGATGACTCTGAGGCCATTTCCGCACTATACTCTTATAGTGTGATTATTCCACTTTCAACATCCTATGGAATCCTGGGGTTTACAGTTTCAGGAGGGGCCAGCCGGACTCCATAGGAATCTCCAGCCTTGCATCTCATACACAATAGAAGTAGCAAATGAGCAAAAAGAGGTCCTTCACCTCTTTGGAGTTAGTGTCTTTGCTATTGCCTTCATTGCCATTATAGCTACTGCTAAGATGCTGGCAAGGACTGTGAGAATGGAGCTGTGTTAGGGATAATGTAGGAGAGTCATAGAATCTTAAAATAATAGAATTGAAAGAGATCACAGGGGCCATCCAATCCAACCTCCTGCCATGCAGGAACATCCATCAAAGCATTCCCAACAGATGGACATCCAGCCTCTGCTTAAAAACCTCCAAAGAAGGAGACTCTACCACACTCCGAGGCAGCATATTCTACTGTGAAACAGCTCTGACCATCAAGAAGTTCTTCCTGAGGTTCAGGTGGAATCTCTTTTCCTGTAGTTTGAATCCATTGCTCCTTGTCCCAGTTTCTGGAGCAGTGGAAAACAAGCCTGTTCCCTTCAAATATTTAAACATGGCTATCATGTCCCCTCTTAACCCTCTCTCTGCAGACTAAACATACCCAGCTCCCTAAGCCATTCCTCACAGGGCATGGTTTCCAGACCCTTCAACATTTTTGTCCTTCAAAATCTCCTCTGGTCTACGTTGCTTAACACTCCTAGGGGTCTTTGTGGTTGTTTGAGAATATAAGCCTGTTCTCAGTAAGTAGCATTTGCAACTGAAAATTTAGCTTGCTCCAATTCCATAGCCAAAGGACACCCACCAACCCTCATACAATTTCCACCACTTGGTTTCTTTAAACACTGGGGACCCAGGGACCAGTCTATGCGATCTTGCTTGCATTCAGGTAACAACATTTCTGGAACCCCTGCAGTGGAAGGGTCCTTCAATTTTGAGTTAAAAATCAGTAATTTTGCATTTATTTTCTTTTTCCTTAATAAACACAATGTCTTCCTCCAATAAGATTGAGCCCAATTGCTTATATCCCTCACTGATGAGCACTATCACAGCACAATTAGAAATATAACCAGGAAAAAAAAAACCAGTTCCCTTACGTTCTAGGAAAGAGTAAAATATATAATAGCTTAATGATTAACTTAATAAAATTCAGTTTGGATGATTCTGATGCTTTAAATTCATGACTCTTGCTCAGCTATTCCAGTTTGTTGAAGCTTCCTCAATACAAATAACTTCAGCATAGGAGGAAGTGAAACAAAATGGGAATAAAACCCTGAGGATATTTCCCTATGACATCCAAGTCAATAAATTTAAGTTTTTCTAACAATAAATTAGTGCTATAATAGATAAAAGCAGTTCTAGGAGAAGTGTCAAAAATAATTGATCAGTGCTAAATGTTTTAAAACCAAAAGGATAAAAGCACCACAAAGCTAGCGAAACCATCTATTTCTGGTCCACTGGAAGTCCAGTCCAGCCAATCCCTGATAGCTAACAATTCCAAGTCATGAATGAATGAGACTGGAAAGAGAGGCGAGGCTGGAGAGAAATGTGAGGATCTGTGAAATGGTGGGAATCCAAGTGTAGTGCTTGGACCAGTTGGCTCCTCCCTAAATTGCAAACTCCAGGATTCCAGAGGATGTTGAAAGTGGAATAATAGCACTGTAACAGTCTAGTGCAGAAATGGCCATAGTGAAGATAATTTTAACTGATTGTGGGATATATTGCAATGGACCCAAGACTGTTTGGAGCGAGAGGGAAATATATTGCTGGAAAAGGAATGAAGGAGAGAAAGAAAAAATGGGGAGGGAGTAATATTGCTTCAGTGAGAGAGGGGAAGAGTCAAAATATTCTGATTACATTCTATATGTCCAAAAGCAAGATAAACTTTGGGCCTAAGAGAAATTGCATCAAGTTAAAGTAAATGAAACAGTTCTTTTTAGCTGATTATTATAAATTATCCCAGCTGTCTGTTTTCTTTTTGCATTTGTTTGAGAGTGACTATATTGCTTGACTTAGAACTGCCCAATGGGATGGTAGGGAACCAGCACTGAGTGTTGGATTACAATTCAGGATACAAGGGTTTGGATCCCCATTTAGCAGTAGAAATCCATTGATCACACTCTCTCAGCCTCAGAGGAAGGCAAAGGCAAACCTCTCTCTGAACAAATCTTGCCAAGAAACCCTGAATAGATTCACCTTAGGGTCACCATAAATCAGAAATTACTTGAAGGCACACAACAACAGTAGGATGGCATCTCCTTCCAATATGGCCTTGTTTCTGGAGATGAGAAAGTTAGTGGGAAAGGACTAATGCATTAACTGTTAAAAAGCCAAAAAGCTAAGCTAATTGCATATTTTAAAATCAAAGATTTTTAAATTACATTTTTGGAAATTAATTTAATTTTAATTTGGCATTTACATTTTGTTACATTGTTGGTGGTGGTGCATGCCTTCAAATCATTTCTCACTTATGGTGACCCTAAATGTCGGGTAGCCCTCCACATTTTAGTAATGGGCTATGTAGTAGGAATTAAGTAGCAGCTTGCTTGTAACAAGGTATGAGAACCAGAGACCATTAGATAAACAAAAGCTAGGAATGCACTGATAAGCATAGCCAGGCTGCACCAAGACTTCAAGGTCTCTTCCGGGCGGGAAGATATACTCTTTGTATTTTATGTTTTGAATCTTGCTAATTGCTTTCAGTTCACTCATTGAAATCCTGTACGATGTATCATGCTCCTAATAAATAGTGTTTAAGCACTGTTCTATTTGTGTGTGTGAATTCAGTTCATGACACTAAGGCAACTCTACCTTGGGGTTTTCTGGGGTTGAGAGTGTGTGACATGCCCAAGTTCACCCACATGGCCAAGTGTTGAATCGAACCCTGGTCTCCAGGGTTGAAGTCCAATTCTCAAACCAGTACTCCACTGCACTGCACTAAAAGTCTTATCAGAATAAAGGTGAAAAAATCCATTGCTTTACTCCTTCTCTGTCCCTCTTGATCTTGTTTTGAGTTTTGGAGAAAGGGAAACAGCTACATGAATTTTTGAAAAACCCACTTCTCACCTACCTGCTCAAAACCTCTTCACTTGTTCTCTCCTTCTACATCCCAGATTGTTGTTTCACAGGCTTCAGGGCTGAGGTGACTAAAAGAGTGAACTCTAAGGATGGGAAAGTAGCAGGCAAATGACCTTCAATCTTCTACAAAGAGACAGAGATGAAGCAACCACCCTTGTTCCAAAAGAGCAAGGAATAATTTAAATTTTGATTGCCATCTTGCACTGTGGTTTATTTACTTATTTAATTAATAGCATGGTTGGTAATTTAATTCTGAAGAAATGATAATGCTGAAATGCCAATGTAAGGCAATTAGTTTCATTACAAATAAATTTTAGTAAGTTGTCCCTTTTCATAATTCATACATTCCTATCATTGCTTATTTTATGTAGTTTCAAACATATATATTTGCTGTATAATTGCGGTAGAGATCTTTTTTTTTCACTCTAATCTGGGCCAAGGATTACAAGCCAACATCTGGAGCAGATACAGGGACCCCTGTGCTCCAAAGGTAGCCATTTCTGATCACTGCCTTAGGACCACATTATTTTATTTTATTTTATTTTATTTTATTTTATTTTATTTTATTTTATTTTTTATTTATTCTCCTAAGATTGGGGCTCAAGGCAGCTTGCAACAAGATTAGAAAGGTGCAAAGAAAAAGCACAAAAATAATCATGTTAAAACATACTAAAATATCAAAATACAATTAAATTGCAAGTAGTTTGAAAACACACAAGAGAAGCAATGGTGGGATGAGTCTCATGATTGGAATACAGGAATAGAGGGGTATAGCCTGTTTTGTAAAAATAGACCAAACAAGAAAGGAGGAGGAGTAGCCTTGTATGTCAAGGATGTTTTCACCTGTGAAGAGATCCAGGACTTAAACCCAGAAAGCCAGGTAGAGAGCATTTGGGTAAGAATTAAGGCAGCGAGAAACAATAGGGATATTCTGGTGGGGGTTTACTACAGACCTCCAACCCAGGCTGAGGACTTGGATGACGCCTTCCTCAACCAAATGACTGCACATTCAAAGAGGAGGGATACAGTAATTATAGGAGATTTCAATTACCCGGATATATGCTGGCAGTCAAACTCTGCCAAGACAGCAAGGTCCAGCAAGTTTCTTGCTTGTCTTGCAGACAACTTCATGGTCCAGAAGGTGGAAGAGGCCACAAGGGGATCAAATATTCTAGATCTGGTCTTGACCAACAGGGATGACCTTGTGAATGAGGTAGAAGTGGTTGGATCTTTAGGGGGGAGTGACCATGCCCTGTTGGAATTTAGCATTCAGTGGGAAGGAGAAGATAAGGGTAGCCAGACACTCATCTTAGATTTTAAAAAAGCGGACTTCTGTAAACTTAGGGAGCTGCTAGCTGGAATTCCGTGGTCAGGAATAGTGAAAGGGAAAGGAGTTCAGGAGACATGGGAGTTCCTTAAAAAGGAGATATTGAAGGCACAGTCTAAAACAGTGCCATTAAGGAGGAAAAATGGAAGGCATCTGAAGAAACCAGAATGGTTGACTAAAGAACTCTCAGCTGAGCTAAGAGTTAAGAGAAACATGTATAGGAAATGGAAGAAGGGGGAAACCACCAAAGAAGAATTTAAGCAAGTAGCTAGGAGATGTAGGGAGGAAGTCAGAAAGGCTAAAGCACAGAACGAGCTTAGGCTGGCCAGAGACATTAAAAACAATAAAAAGGGTTTTTTTAAATATGTCCGCAGCAAAAGGAAAAAGAAGGAGACAGTAGGGTCGCTACGCAGAGAAGATGGCGAATTACTCACAGGGGGAGAGAAAAGGCAGAGCTACTTAACACCTTCTTTGCCTCCGTATTTTCCCAGAAGGATACAAGCACTCAACCTGGCGGTTGGGGAGCAGGGGAGGAAGCAGAGGAAATGAGGCACATAATAAGTAGAGAGGTGGTACAGGAATACCTGGCCGCATTGGATGAATTCAAGTCTCCAGGGCCAGATGAATTGCATCCTAGGATATTAAAAGAGCTGGCAGAGGTCATTTCAGAACCGCTTGCTATAATTTTTGAGAAATCTTGGAGGACAGGAGAAGTTCCAGCAGATTGGAGGAGAGCAAATGTTATACCCATCTTCAAGAAGGGAAAAAAAGAGGACCCAAATAATTATCGCCCAGTCAGCCTGACATCAGTACCCGGAAAGATCCTGGAGCAGATCATTAAACAGTCAGTTTCTAATCATTTAGAAAGCAATGCGGTAATCGTGAGAAGTCAATATGGATTTCTCAAAAATAAGTCATGCCAGACTAATCTTATCTCTTTTTATGACAGAGTTACTAGCTTGATAGATGAAGGGAGTGCTGTGGATGTAGCATATCTCGATTTCAGTAAGGCCTTTGACAAAGTTCCCCATGACATTCTTGCAACGAAGCTAGTAAAATGTGGGCTGGACAGGGCTACCGTTAGTTGGATTTGTAATTGGTTGACCGACCGAACCCAAAGGGTGATCACGAATGGCTGCTTTTCGTCCTGGAGAGAAGTGACTAGCGGGGTGCCACAGGGTTCTGTCCTAGGCCCAGTGCTGTTCAATATTTTTATCAATGACTTGGATGAAGGAATAGAGGGCATGCTCATCAAAATTGCAGATGACACCAAATTGGGAGGGGTTGCTAATACGCCAGAGGACAGGATCAAAATTCAAAATGACCTGGATAGATTGGAGAGCTGGGCCAAAGCTAACAAAATGAAATTCAACAGAGAGAAATGTAAGGTCCTACACTTAGGCAGAAATAATGGAATCCACAAATATAGGATGGGGGACACGTGGCTGGATAGCAGTACGTGTGAAAGGGATCTAGGAGTCTTCATAGACCACAAGCTGAACATGAGTCAGCAGTGTGATGTGGCAGCCAAGAAAGCCAATGGAATTCTTGGCTGCATCAATAGGAGTCTGGTGTCTAGATCGAGGGAGGTACTGGTACCACTCTACTCTGCTTTGGTTAGACCCCATCTTGAATACTGTGTCCAGTTCTGGGCACCCCAATTCAAGAAGGATATTGACAAGCTGGAGCAAGTCCAGAGGAGGGCGACCAAAATGGTGAGAGGTCTGGAAGCCATGCCCTATGAGGATAGACTTAGAGAGCTGGGTATGTTTAGTCTGCAGAAGAGGAGGTTAAGAGGGGACATGATAGCCATGTTTAAATATTTGAAGGGATGCCACGTAGAGGAAGGAGGGGACTTGTTTTCTGCTGCTCCAGAGACCGGGACAAGGAGCAATGGATTCAAGCTGCAGGAAAGGAGATTCCACCTGAACCTCAGGAAGAACTTCCTGACAGTCAGGGCTGTCCGGCAGTGGAATCTGCTGCCTCGGAGTGTAGTGGAGTCTCCTTCCTTGGAGGTTTTTAAGCAGAGGCTTGATAGCCATCTGTCGGGATTGATTTGACGGTGTTCCTGCATGGCAGGGGGTTGGACTGGATGGCCTGTGTGGTCTCTTCCAACTCTGAATTTCTATGATTCTAAAGCTGAGAGAATGTGTCTTGCCCCAGATTATCCTTGCCGTTTTGTTTTGTTTTGTAATAGTCAACCCAGGAGATGGCATCATCTCAGCATCCTCCAACCATCTGGAGCTACTTTCAAATTATACGTAATGAGAATTATGCCCATTGCACTCTGTATTCTGCAAATATATCCAGAGGGAAAGGCTCACATACTACTTCAGCCATGTGGAAACACATCAGAATCCAACATTCAGCCCAACTTCAAGATCTCAAACTAGGTAGTAAAAGTGCACTCTCCACAGTCACTCCAGCTTCATCCTTAAGCCTTGCTGTGACAGTCAAAGCTGAGTCCCAACATGAAGACAGTACTGACACAGATGATACAGCTGTTACTGGGACTCTCACACCAGTTCCTTTAAGTCATAGTCCAAGTTCAGCAGCTTCCTCCTTTGGAGAACCAAGCCCTTTGGAATCACCCCCACTGAAATGCAAGACAGCATCTTCTTTCCAACCGACTCTGAAAGCATTCATGTACACCACTCAAAGTTTCAAGCCTGGAGACAGAAAAGCTAAAGTCATCACATGGCTGGTTGCCAAAAAAATCTGCAAAGATAACCAGCCATTGTCCATAGTGGAAGATAAGGGCTTCAGAAAGTCAACAAGCCACCTTGAGCCATGGTACAGCATCCCAAGCAAGAAACACTTTGCCCAAAAGGTGATCCCAGAAATATATGAAGAGGAAAAAAGAAGCATGCAGAATCTTTTAGAGAACGCTGACTTTGTTGCAGTGACAACTTACATGTGGACCTCCACAAATTGTGACAATTACCCCAGTTTGACAGTTCACTTCATAGATGACAACTTTGAGTACCATCATTTGTGGCTAGAACGCATTCCCTTTGCAGAGGTTTCTCACACAGCATCTGCAATAGAAGCTTTCATCACCAACACTATGAAAGAATGGAATCTCTTGCACAAAGCTGTGTGTGTCATGAGAGACCACGGGCTGAATATGGTTGCAGCTTTGGAATGCAGTACCTTTGACCATTTGCCCTGCCTTGCTCACACCTTTAGTTAGTTGTCAAAGATGGCTTATTGAACAAGACTGAAATTAAGGGGATCATGTCCACCTGCCAAAGTATTGTGGGACATTTCAAGCACTCTTCTAAAGCCATGAAAGTGTTACAAGTTTCTCAAGCCAAGCTAGGTGTGAAACCCCATGTTGATACAAGATGAACTGACTAGATGGAATTCTCAGCATCACATGCTCAGTCGTCTCATGGAACAAAAGCAAGCTCTTTTACTATCTGCTTCAGAGTTGAATTTCCAGGTGGATCAGACTGTTTGACAATGAACCACTAGGGAAGAAGTTATACGACTCTGAGATGTGTTTGATAGAGCAACATTTATGGCCAGTTCCAGTGAAGTGACCATCTCAGAAATAATTCCTTTAGTCAATAGCACCACTTTTACTCTCCAAAACTTCAGATCAACCTTAGGTTCTGTCCAGGGTTTCCAAAATGACTCGCTGACATCTCTGAAGAGATGCTATTAGTCTCTGGAGACGGAAAAACTGTATGCTCTTGGAACTCTCCTGGATCCTTGCTTCAAAGCCAGTGTCTTTTTGAACAAAGAACACCTTGATCAAGTGAAATCAATACTGGCCATGGAAATTTCTGATCTTCATTTGCAAGCAGATGTCTCTGAGCTGCAGTCATCATAAGAAAGGGAAAAAGACACCATTCCAGCATTGTCAAGTGATCCAGAAGGAGTTCATAGCATGTGAAATCACTATGCTCAATTGATGACCCCATCTAGCAGCAGCGAGGACAGTTGCACTTTGTCTCCTGAAGATGAAATCAATGCCTACTTGTCAGAACCACTGTTTCCGCCATCTGCAGACATCTTCGAGTACTGAAAGGATAACCAAAAATATCCCAGTTTGAGGAAACTGTCCAAAAAGTTCCTAATCACACCACCATCAACAGTAATGTCAGCACATCAGGTGTCACACCTCATAAAAAACGCAGTAGGCTAGACCCAGAGTGAGTTAAAATGCTGGTGTTTTTTAACAAAAATCTACATTAAAAGTTTCAGCTGTGTTTTTTGTTTGTTTGTTTACATTGCCCTGAAACAGTTCAGGTAGGAACTCTTACAAATTTAAAAGTAATATGTTTTTTATTGTTCTTAATTTTGTGGAAAGAATCAAGACTCAGGAGTTTATGTATTTCCTGTAGTAGACGAACATGCTAAATTACACTTGTATCTTCTTAAGAACAAGTATTGGGTATGTTTTCCTGAAAGTGAAAACTATTATTTAATTCGTTTCTCATTAAATAAAGATGTCAAATTCTGCTTTGAAACACTTTTCAGTAGAAGTGCTTTCTTTCCCTTGCTTTTTAAACCATTTTTTAAAAAAGGATTCAAAAGATTCAAGATTTGTGAGATTCATGGATTTGCAGAACCTTCCAGAGATTCAGATTAGGAAAATTCTGGATTTGTCCCATCTCTACTATATTTGAAACTCTTTATGTTAGCTCATGCAAATTCTCTTGGGGAGGAGGTAAAGCATTTCTTCTTTTTTGCAGATGTGCAAATGGCTACACACCTTTTAAGTCATGCTTCAGCTTCCGGCATGATGTACAGTTGGAGAATGATGGCTTCAGCAGCAAGCAAAGTTGCTACCTCCCCTCTTCCCTCAAACTCCATCAGGCTGTCCAGCCATGCTTTCAAATGAATAAGAGGAAGCTATAAAAGGAAAACATTTCAGTCGGGGGGAAAATGCTCAGCTGAATGTTATTTTATTTTACAAACCTAGGATCTAATAAAAAGATATGTTTGATCATCTGCTAACTAAACATTGCAGCTGATCCTCACAGGAAATCAAGGATTCATCATAAAACAAAGCATGTAATCAAGAGATTAACTTCCAGATCACATGACTCCTCCTTATCTATAAGTTATTGAGAATAATACATGCACATAGTAGGAAATCTTAGAAAAATTGGGTAATTATCTTGGATCTGTTGAACATTTTTCCATTCTTTTAATAGTACTACTTAGCATTTGTATAGCCCTTTCAGGTGTAACAGTATCTAGGCAAAATAACCCCATAAGAAGAAAAAAATGAATATTCCCCATTTTGCAGATGAGTAGAGTGAGATTAAAAGAAAGTGGCTTGCCTAAGGCTACCTAATGAATTCAAAAGCTCACAAAATCCAAAGCAGAGATCTTCCTGGATTTACTGACTTCAAAGCAAAATATATAGATAGTTTTAAAACTCAGTAATAAAACAGCCAGCACGGTGTAGTGGTTTGAGGGCTGGACTACAACTCTAGAGATCAGGGTTCGAATCTCCCACTTGGCCATGAAATCCCTTGGGCACATCACACTCTCTCAGCTGTTACTCTGCTTGCTGGGGGTCCCTTAGGAAATTCCCAACGCAGGTCAAAATTATCACTTAGGGGGAAAATTATCTATGAACACTGCTGTAGCAATGCAAAGACGGCAGGGTAATTAAGGATCTTGAGCCTAGTGTTTACGGAGTTAGGTCACAGAGAATCAGGATGATTGTTCAAATTTCAGTGTTTTATTGAAAAAAATGTCAAAATCCATACAGTCACTCTTGTTGCACTCACTCACACAATCATACAAGATGCAATAGAAATTAGAAAGAGGTGAAAATTAAGAGAGAGAAAGAGACAGACTTAGGGGTTTTGGGTAATACTGTCCCAATCCAGAAGTCTTCAGCTGGGAAAAGACAAGCGGAGAGCCCAACTCAGCCTTGGGCTGTGGGGAGCTTCCACTGGCAGAGGGACTCCGAAATGGAGGAGAAAAAGGGGTTTTAGTTATAGGGCTGAACATGTCCTGGGGACCAGATGGCTGCATTTTTATGAAAATGGATCTCAGATTTGTAGTTCAAAGAAAATACAGCCAGGCATCCTTGTAGTTTCCTGCAAGATGACTATCTCATCCGGGGATGCATGCCTCCAAGGTGTAACATTCTTGGCTGTTTGAAATGTTAATTTGATCCCAGAGACCTCTTGTCTCCTGTTGACACTATTATTGCTGAAAATCCATTTAAATCAGTGGTTCTCAACCTGTGGGTCGCAACCCCTTTGGGGGTCGAACGACCCTATCACAGGGGTCACCTAAGACCATCGGAAAATACGTATTTCTGATGGTCTTAGGCTCCATTTCCTCCTTGGTGGTGGTGCGCAAGCGCGAGCCACGCGCTTGCGTCCTCCTGCCCCCTTTGGCAAGGCAGCGCTTTTCCGGGGGGGGGCTAGCTGCACCCAGCACAAAAGACAAAGGCGCTGGGATTCCTCCCCCCCAGCCAGGGTCAACACTCTGGAAACTTTTCCCACACTGCCCCCCCAGCAGAAACAAGAGCGAAGCAGAAGCAGAGCCTGGGGGAGGTTCTCAGAGTTTTTTCCCGGGGGAGATGTGCGGCTCCTCTTTCCCTCCCTGCCTGCCCCCCTGTTCCTGGCTGGCGAGGCAGCCTTTGCCGAGGGGGGAGGCATTGTAAATAATAATAATTTTATGGTTGGGGGTCACCACAACATGAGGAACTGTATTAAAGGGTCTTGGCATTAGGAAGATTGAGAACCACTGATTCAAATGGTCTGTGTGAACCATTTCCAAGATTCACCTAGGATGCATAACGGAAAACAGGGCTATCCTTTGATCTATATCCATAGCTCTGCTTGCCTACGTATCCTTCCAGTAGATCTCTATGGCTCACTATGTTTGATATAAAATAATTATGCTCCTTGGGACATAGTATATAGGCGTGGTAACACAGCCTCAGAAGAAGGCAAGGGCTCCTCTTTATAAATCTTGCCAAGAAAATCCCATGATAGGCTTGCTTTAGGGTTGCCATAGGTCAGAAATGACTTGAATGACACACAAAACCATAAAAGGTCCCGTAAGAAAGGAAAGTCAGGATGCTATACCTCTGTGCACCCACGTGACATTTAGCACCCCAAAACACACTTTCTTCTTCTTTACATGATTAACATAGACATTTTAGATAGAAAACCTCTCTGTGTGTATTTGTATGGCTGCTCTTTTTGATTGCATCAAAGATCTACATTTACATGTAAATATTTAGGGCTGAGGACCTATATGGACCTCTCTGTAGCTAGGTCTCATTGTTGGCAATCAGCTTCCACAAGAACCTCCCAGAGGTCCTTGGGAGGCGCCTTCGGATGACATCCTTGAAGTCCTATATCAAACTATAAGAAAACACTGGATATGTCTCCATTGATCCCCCTGCCCTCCAATGACAGGGAAGTGGCTATGTTGTGTCGGAGTGGGCTGAATCGCTTAAAAGGCGGATTTGGAAAGAATTTTATTCATTGTATAGCCAATAAGGAAATCTGATCTCCAAAATGATTAAAAAAACAGATTATGATAGCATAAGGATGCCCGTTACTAATAGAATGCCAGTTTTTCTAAACTTACAAATGTCAAATATGATTTATGATTTATGATTTATCTCTCACAAGCATTACATCAATATAACAACATGGCATTGCAATTGCTGAATAATTACTCCATGATTCAGGAGTAATTATATTTGCTAACTTTTAAAGATCTTCCTTTAGTTCCAGGTTAGATAGTTTTGATTCATGGCTGCACTTTGTATAAGAGTGCTCGGAGGACAAATTACCAGATCTTTTTTTTTTTTTTACAAAATCAGTATTTCATTTTTTTACAAAATCAGTATTTCATTTATGGTATACATAATGGATGGAAGTGGATCACACAAGAGAGGTTAAAAATCAAATGATGTTTTAAATAATAGTTCCTTCTTCAAGGTAGTCAGCAGAAAATCAGCCCTATTATGTATTTTTGGGGCATTTCAGAATTGGTTGGAGTAAATCCATGGAAACCGAAAACAAGAATACTATTTTGTTAAACCTACCATCCAGAAGAGTAGATTCACATCATTACCATCCAAAAGAGTAGACTCACATCATAAGTTATCGCCTTAGGCCAGGTCTTGCTCTTTTTGTTTGTTTTTGTTTTGTTTTTGTTTTGTTTCTTCAGTCACCCCAAGGCAAGGAGGAAAGGTTAAGAAATTAGTTTGAGCTTGCAGTCTGTTCAGTGAAAGAAAAATATAATCAGACTCATGCATTCATTGAGTAAATTCACCAAAAAACTGTGTGCCATTCTAAAATGCATACAAACCCAATTTAAGGTATGCAAGAATACAAACACAGCCATTTGAAAAATGCATGCAAATTTATATCTTCATTTGTGCTGAGGGCAAGAAAGCCCAGAATAAAGTAAAAGTCATTAATGAGGAAGAACTCACAAACTAAGGCCATTTCCACCCTACGCTGTTAGTTAGTGCTATTATTCCACTTTCAACATCCTGTGGAATTCTGGGGTTTGTAGTTTACTGGGCCAAAGAGCTCTCTGGCTGAGAATTCTAAATGCCCCTCCCTAAACTGCAAATGCCAGTGAAAGAGTTAAATTCAGAGAAGTACTGCATGAGTAGAAAAATAAGTGAATTGGACAGCAGATGTCCCTGCCTTATCTCGGTTTGAAAGTATGATTGGCCTTGTAACACTATGCTTAGGTGCCTGGGAAGTAAAAGGGAGTCAAGCATACACTTTCGCCTCATCTTTGTGTTATTTGGTGACTGAGGCCTTTGTTCCCTTGTTTTGGGGGTGGTATTAAGCTCCAAATGTAATGGCTGACGTAGACTAGAAATGTGATTGATTGCTGACGCTGTTGACCAAAGGTATAAGAACTAAGTGTTTTAATCAATCGGGGCTGGCAGTTTTGGACATTATATATCCGCTGCTTGCCCTGCGCAGTAAATAAATGGTTTGGAAAATAAAGCTTTCTGTTTTGGAACAACCTGAAGGTCTTCATCTTTTCCTCGCCACAACATTTTGGTGCGTTGGCCGGGAACCGAGAGAAGGGGCTTTTGGGGCCCCCCTTGACAGATGCTTGAGTGTTGGGGTCGCCACCCCCCCTCTTGGCGAAACCCAGGGCGCCCTCGACTGCTTTTGGTCGAAGAGGTTTGACTTTGAGCGGGGTGGTTTCCCTGGCAGCAGCATTTTCTAGTCAACGGACTCTGGTCATGCAGAAAGCATAAGGCCTCCCACGGCTAATTGGTGAAGTTGACTCCCTTGCGTTTTCAAGGGAAAGAAGAGCTTGATCACCTCTCTAAGTCTCGCCCTAGTAACTCATGGCTAGTGGGGCCGTGAGTGAAGCCGCGAAGATTTTGGTAAAGAGACATCTCTTCGAGTCTGGTAAACGGTGGTGGGAGGCCGTTTTTTGGTGTGAGTGTGGTGTGACTGGTCTGACCAGAGTCAGATTTATGCTTGGTGTCGCATTTCCTGGCTCATGCCATTGACTCCGTCTGGGTGACCAGGTCGACACAGAAAGTCTGTTGTAAAATCCTCTTGTGTGGGCGCACAGGACCCCCTTTACCTGCTGTCAAATCCCCTCCCCCTTCTGTGTTTTGTCTAAACAGCGGGAGGATATGGAGGGGGGTGAGTTGGCAAACCCTCTGGACAATATGCTGAAGAATCTTAAGAAAGGATTCAGTGGAAACGTTACCATTGCTGTGTGCTATTTGTGCTGTAGGAAAATCCCAGGACAGGAGAAAAGCGCTCTGTTTTCCCTCTGCTGGGTGCCATTGCCCAGAGCCCCTCCCTCTCCTGGCTCTGAGTTAACCATGAAGTTGCCTGCAGGGATGGAAGTTATCTGGCCAGGGGCTTGGAAAAGCAGAAATTAAGTCAGTATGTAAATGATGAAGCAAACCGTAGGTGTTAATAGAAGTAGTGAGGAAACAATTGGGATTTGTTGTTTTCTCCAAACGCACAGTTCAGTGATTCAATCAACTGGAAAGAAAATCACTCTGCAAAAGGCAAGGAACAAGTCTGTTTATTTAATGGGCTGGTAATTCACAATTCGAGGGACTTCCAAGAAGAAAGAGAAGAAGGCTATCTGACAACAAGCTTTTTTGAAAAAGCAGTTGGCATAGGAACTTAAAGGTTTCCTACCTCAATTGTTCATTCTACCTGGTTGTTCAGCTCAAACTGTTTAGCTCAGTTTCAGAGCAGGAAAGGGGGGTGAGTGAAAAGGGCTGAGAAAGAGATGCACTTTTAAGCAGATTCTTAGAAGTGACAGAAAAACACTGATTTGATGAAAGAAATTTTTTTCCCCCCCAAAGGCTTGTGTGTGTGTAAGCAAAAGCGGCATCTCTTTGCTTGCCCCTCCCTCTCTCTATCCCTCCTGTGTTGCTGGAAGCAGTACTATCCCCCCCGCGACCCCTCCTTCCTCCTCCAGATGTTAACTCCATAGTTGCTGGTTTTTGGAAAATGGAAGTTTTTTTAGCCAAATGCTTAAGAATTCTGTCAGTGTGTACATAGGGAGGGCTATGAAGATAGTTTCGATAACTCATTTTCAGCCTGGCAGGCTGAGTGAGGATGTCATAGAAGCAAGGAAAAATAATAATAATAACAAAAAAAGCAGGCTTTCAGGTAAATGAATACAGGATGGCGAAGTTTTGGAAAACATTGCTGAAGACTCTGGTGACAGCTGCCCGTTTCATGTTTTAAACTCTTCAGCCATCAAGAATCCCCCCCCTTTTGGCTCACATAGAAGGAAAAGAAAAGAAAAAAAAAAGAGAACTTTGGAAACTTTTCCTCCAGTACTTTTTGCAACATTTCTAAACAATACAGAGTCCCAATGTTTTCTCTAAGCACAGAGAAAAGCCGCATCTGGAGAAGAAGGGAAAAACAACAAAAACAAAGCAAAAACCCCACCTTGAGAGCCCGTATAGACAAACATGTCATACAAGAGGTGTTAGTTTCGTTTTTCCCTTACAATGAACAATGAACTATTCTTTCTAGTGTGGCAGCAGTTGTGTCTACCTTTTTGATACATTTCTACATCAAAGAGAAAACAAGATTACAATGCAGCTTTAGCATAGGGAAGGCTGCTTCTCCAAAAGACATGGCTTTTTTCTCACTCCTTGTGGCCATCGGGCTGAATGCAACCCTCCCCCTCTTGAGACGGAGGAATGAGGAGCATGAATTTGCAATTCTGGCATTATTACGTCAACAACTTGGTTAAAAAAAAAAAAGAAAAAAGGAAAAAAAGGGGCTGCAAATCTCTATTTGACAATAAGTTTTTTTTTAAAAAAAAAGCATTTAGCATACGAACTTTGGGGCACATGGGAATTGTAGTAACAAGAGAAGTAAAATATTGGATGCCCCCCCCCGGGGGAATTAAACACACCAACAGGAAACTGCCTCTCCCCTGAGGAGACAGACAGGGAGGGGGAAGAGCAAAAGAATCAGCGTTTGCATGAAAGACCCGCCTGCTTTTGCATGGAAGAGAAAAGGGTGAGACTGACTGGGAGAAGAAATGGCTGCAGCAGTTCTTCCCCACCCCCAGCTTGCAATGAGAAGGAGGGGGAGAATGGAAGTAGCGGCAGACCCCACCAGAGAGGCTGCCTGAGGATTCTAAGCAGCAGAACCAGAAGATTTTTTATTAAAGAAGCTACTCAACAACTTAGGGAAATTGTAAACTCCCCTCAATAGGAAGATTTGCCTGTGGACATTCGGGCTAGGAATGCAGTTGCCTTCTATTGAGGCAGCTAACTCAGATGATGCCAAATCTACAACACCCCCCTACATACCTGTTTAGGCTTATGCATATGTGCCCTTCACCATGTCTGATCTGTTGAATTGAAAGATAGTAGAACTGTGTTCTAGCATCATGGCAATGCACATGCCTAACTGGCAAGATTGCCAATCACTACTGAAGAAAGGAGCCAAATTATTCAGCAGGTAGAGCGGATCATCCAGGAGAGAACTCCCACAGGCATGGACAGGGGGGAGAGTGTCTTTGATGGACCCCTGATGGGATCTGAATTCTTCCCAGTGTCAGACTCTGCTAGAAAAAGCCAGTCAATATGTTTAAAGTTGTGGGTGGAGAATTACAGGAAACCATAATCCCTGGCTGCCCTTTCCTACCTGAGAGGAGGTGGAGGGGATGCTGTAGAACGGTGGCCAGTAGGAGGTGCCATCTAACATAGTAGGAAAAAGCTGCATGAAACCGAAGGGAGCTGAAAAGGAGAGGCTTAGCTGCCTACGGCCATACCACCCTGAACACGCCCGATCTCGTCTGATCTCGGAAGCTAAGCAGGGTCGGGCCTGGTTAGTACTTGGATGGGAGACCGCCTGGAAATACTGGGATCTGTGGGCTTTTGTAAAAACCCAAGGCTATCTGAGTGTTTGGAGGAGGCTCCAGGAATCTGAAGGGACTCCTATTGTTAGCAACCTCTCATATGATGCAGCAGAGGAATCTCTTCAGGAAGTCTTTGAAAAGGCTTCAGGATTCAGGATTCCACAGAACAATTAAGGAAGGTTTAAAGGGCCTGCGATTGTAAGGCTCTATGAAGCAAGATTTATGACTGGCTGTCAAGCGGGGAAAGAAAGAGGATTAACGAATGATGGAGGAGGTGACAGAGCACCCCTACGAGTAAGCTGGGAGGAGAGGTGATGGTGTACCTCTGAGCTGGAAGGGAGAAAATAAGGGGGCACTTCTGAGAGGCGATTGTGTGCCCCTCCAGGCTGGAAGTGGAACTGCAGCTGAAGGACGCTGACTGAAAAGGCAAGGGAGAGAGAAAAGAGAGATGCAAGCTGTGAGACAGCTAAGGGACCAACAACAGCCCTAAAAGGCCCACACACCACATATGCTCAAGAGCAACAGACCTGCATCTGTCCACAGGATCACCAAAGGCAAGAACCACCGTTCTAGGAATCACCTGGAAGTCACATTGACCTGCAGACCTCAGAACTCAGGAAAAGTGGAGGAAATGGGATAAAATCCTGAAGAAACAGTAGTTCAACGTGTAGGGCCCAAACAACAGCCCTGGTTATGTCTTTGGACTGGATGCCAACACAGGGCAAGTGATATGATACCACCATCTACCTAGGCCATTTTACAGAGGCTTTCCACTTTTTTTCCATGTGCAGCCCACAACAGAAAAACCAGGAGTATTTTTGTTCTTCCCAGAGCCCCGTCATAGGATGGCATAGGATGAGGTACACACTTCACAGAACCATAAGGCTGTTTGTTCCCTTTCAAGTCAAAACATGAGGCCATTTTGAGTGGCTTAAGGAGACATATGGGAGAGAGCTAGTAATTAGGGAAAGTTCTGAGTACAAGGGGGAAAATGTGGGAATGAGATTCCCCTTAGGGTGCAACTGGGTCATAGGTGGAGGGGATTGCATTAGGTGTTGCTGGTTGGCCCTACAGTTGTAAAGGTAGCAGGGTTGAAGCTTTGGATACTTTATGCCAGGCTAAGAGAGCCTTTACTGATTGGGTTGTAAAATCCTCTGAAACTGAAGATCTCCAGACGAAGGGGGAGAGAAAATTCGGACTAGACTCTGCTGTGGCCAGACCAGGAGAAATTGGTCACTCTAAGCACAGTCAGATCCGCAACTGGTGAATGAAGAAATCTAAGCTAGACCTTATTGCCTGACACACACCCGGAAGCTGTCAGGCTCTACTTACGGTCAGACTTAGCAACTGGAGAGGAAAAAGACGGGGACTAGGCCCTGTTGCAGGTGTGACCTGGGACGTACACACTGCTCTACACACAGGCCAGATCCCTGAATGTTGGAGACAATATTATGGGTTGTGGCAAGCATAGGAGGGGCAGGAAACCTGTTTTATCACTACAGACGGATGTTCTGTGGGGTTGGAAGATATGTGTATATGGTAATTGTTGGTAATGATGGTGATGATGAGAATGCTGGGCAGGAGAGGCTGGGAAGTGAATTGGTTTCACCAACTGGTCAATCAGATCTTGAACACCCTGAATGTCAGTAATGACTGAGTATGTTCTAATGGGCTAAGCTTAGGAGACTACCCCAATTGTTATGTAAAGTTTGAAATCCCTGAATCTCTACAGGCCTGCCAAGGAAAGCATCCCAATGTTGACTTTTCCTTTAGTTATAGCAATGGTTTTATTGAGGTTATATGGGAAAAGGGGGGCCTGGCCTCCATAAATGAGTTCTAGAAAGAAACCAGCTTTTACCATGGTAAATGGGTATATGGTTTGTCTTCTGGGATGAATTGGTTTGGCCATTGAGGGTATCCCCTTTCACCCAGGGCACCAACCAATGAAGGTATGGGATAAACAGTTAGGCTGAGCAAGAAATGGAAAGAGCTTATAATGAAAGCAATGGGTATGATTCTGGCAACACATATCTGAAAGGTTGGGAGTCATCATGATTCCAATGAAGAGAATTGCTTTTCATGTGAGGCAGATGCGTTGTTGGTTGTCAGCCCAGCATGAAATTGGTTGAACTGTCTTACTATTGTGTAAATGAATTTGATTGTGAAGAGGAAAAATGCATTTGGAAGTATTCAATGTTAGAAAGTCATTCTTGTACTCGGCAGGCATGTGGACATGATTATTTGGTTCCCTAAGTAAGTATGGGTAAAAGACACTGTTTGTAGAATTGCTTTGTGCATAAATAATGGCCTTCCTAAATCTGCTTTTCTGTACTCTGCATGTTAAATTGTTTTCAATCTGTAATGATTAGAGTAATAGGGGGAAAGGCTGCAGTATATGCTTTGATTGAAATCTGTCTGTGTTTGAAAGGAATACAATGGTACTCTGTGAGACAGTGTTAGGGGGGATGGAATGTGTCTCGCAAAGCTTCCCTTACTTTGCAACATTAGTAAGATTAGGCAAGAGAATAGTGGGAACCACTTGTACATGTCAGTTTCTCTTTTTGGACGGGCCCAGACTTTTGAGAAGTATCTCACTGGGACATTGTGCGCAATAAATCTTTCCCCTAAAACCGTGGGTCTCTATCTCAATCCCCATTGTCACCGGAGGCACCATGGAATGCATGTTAGTGAACTTGTTACAGTAGTGGGTGAAAACCCTATTCACAGGTTTTGTATACCTGACTGCTGGAGGAATTCTTTGCTGCTATGTATCTTTTGTGTTATAAAGGCAATAGGGAAATAGCGCATGCTTCAAATTGCAAGGAATTGAATTTGGCATGAAGGGGGGAATGAAAGAGTTAAATTCAGAGAAGTACTGCATGAGTAGAAAAATAAGTGAATTGGACAGCAGATGTCCCTGCCTTATCTCGGTTTGAAAGTATGATTGGCCTTGTAACACTATGCTTAGGTGCCTGGGAAGTAAAAGGGAGTCAAGCATACACTTTCGCCTCATCTTTGTGTTATTTGGTGACTGAGGCCTTTGTTCCCTTGTTTTGGGGGTGGTATTAAGCTCCAAATGTAATGGCTGACGTAGACTAGAAATGTGATTGATTGCTGACGCTGTTGACCAAAGGTATAAGAACTAAGTGTTTTAATCAATCGGGGCTGGCAGTTTTGGACATTATATATCCGCTGCTTGCCCTGCGCAGTAAATAAATGGTTTGGAAAATAAAGCTTTCTGTTTTGGAACAACCTGAAGGTCTTCATCTTTTCCTCGCCACAACACCAGGACTTCATAGTACAGAGTTTTCCAAACTTTTCATGTTGGTGACACACTGTTTAGACATGGATCATTTTGTGACACAGTAATTTAGTTTTACTAGCAAACTGGAGGTTAAACTAACCACTTTTAAGAGATACAGACACATACATAAATTGTAATAACAAAATGTATGGGGACACAATATATCTCATGAAAACGTTTCATATATTTTTAAAAATATATGATATATAAATAATAACATATGTTTCCAAGATTATAGGCGACCTACACTTCAGGCGACACGCTAACGTGTCATGGCACACCATTTGGAAAGCCCTGCCATATTGTGTTGAAAGTGGAATAATAGCACTAAAACAGCATAGTAGGAAAAGGCCCTAAGAAAGACTGTGGCAGTTTGCTTTCCCACAGGCCTACTAGAATGGGTAATATCATAGAATCATAGAAACATAGAGTTGGAAGAGACCACAATGGCCATGGAGTCCAACCTCCTGCCATGCAGAAACAAACACTCAAAGCACACTCAGCAAATGGCCATCCAGCCTCTGCTTAAAAACCTTCAAAGGAGGTGATTCCACCACGCTCCAAGGCAGCACATCCCACTGTCGAATAGCTCTGACTGTCAAAAAGTTCTTCCTGATCTCTTTTCCTGTAATTTGAATGAATTGCTCCATGTCCTAGTTTCTGGAGCAGCAGAAAACAAGTTTACTCCATCTTCAACATGACATCCCTTCAAATATTTAAACAGCACCAGGTATTTGCCAGCAGTCTCCCATTCTACTACTAACCAGAGGTGACCCTCCTTAGCTTCCAGGATCAAACAGGAACTGGTACCTTTATATGTGTGTCTATGCATCTTCAAGTCTCCTGTTGACTTAAGACAACCCCAAGAATTTCATAGGCTTTTCTGAGGCAAGAAATCCTCAGAGGTGTTTTGATCAGTTTCTTCCTCTGAAATGTAACACCTGGCATAACTCTTCAGAATTCTACTGAATTCACTGAAAATGCATTACTAAAAAAGGAAAGATTGGAAGTGTGAACGTCTAGAAATGGCCTCATTGGGCTTAATATGTCTTGTTTATGACCCAAAATTGTATTTTCTGAGAAGGAATAGTTACACTGATCACCATCTCATCATTAACAAAGAGACCAGTGGTTCTTTCCTCTGTCTAACTGTCCATGGGGGGAGCACAGATTTTCACCTGACCTTGTTCACACAGATGGTGTACAGCCTTAATATTCATTGAGTGACCTATTTAGTTTAAGCCAATAGGGCTGCAGTGGCACAGAACATGAGACAGTTGTCAAGGGAAAGGGGACATGAGGAAGGTCTAATCTTTTCTGTGTCAATTCCACTATGAGATTTTCAGCAGAAGCAGCACTGATTTTTTTTATTTTTTATTTTTTTGCAATTCTGTTTCAAAGAATAAGGAAAAGTCCTAACCAGCATGCAAAATCACTAGTATGCCTGTATAACTAAGTCTGGAGCCAAGTGCCAAACACATTTCAGCTTTACTAACTTTTATACTAATCAAGGATGAATAACATATGGAGAAATGGATTGGATTTTGATGTGAGATTATCCAGGTCACACATCCCTTTTTTAAATTATATATTATTTATTAAACAAAAAGAAAAAAACAAACAGCAACACTACATAACAATACATTAAACTTAAAAAAGCATAACAATACCATACATATGAATAAATAGACCTTACATAACAAAACTACAAACATCTAACAAAACTACAACTAACTAAAAAAAAGTCTATAAGAAAAAGACTACAAATAATTAAGAACTGGTTTGTGCCCTTGTTGCCAACAGTGTATATTAACCAAGTAGTTACATCTAAGTATTAATCCTTAAATTTATACCAAAAATTAGTCTTTGCTGCTAATTACTTTTATCATCCTAGATATATACCTACTAAATTAATTATTTAATAAGGTTCATTCATAAACAATTATAATCACATGTCAACTTATTCTATATTCGTTTAAACTAGATATCAAACATCTGAAAAAATAATAATAATAATAATAATAATAATAATAATAATAATAATAATAATAATAATATCCTGCCTCTCCCCATGGATCGAGGCGGTACTACAACAATACATTAAATACATTAAAATAGTAATAACTCTGAGAAAATTAATAAATCTAAAATTCTTTACTTACTAGCTTACATTACAAATATATAAATCATTCTTAGCTTATTCTATGTTCTATATAAATCATATCCAACTAATTCCCCTTCTAGGTTCTATATTAGTTCAAAGTAATAACAATTATCAAAAAGCAATAATATTCCTGAAAAGGAAGTAGCAATGTTTCTCCATATAATAAAAAAAACTTTGAAAGCAACAAATGAAGTAAAACTTTAATTTCAAATACACTTCTCATATAGTAGTAAAAACCTGAAAATTAAAATTAAAATCTAAAAAACTTATCAGTATCATTATCAGCTTCCCCTCTTTCCTTTCCCAATAGACATGCTGTATGGCATTACATTGTACTGTGAATTTCAGGTATCGTAAATATATATAACTATTTGTGTTGTATGTGTATATATGTGCTGTATGAGCATACACACACACACACACATAGCTTAATTAATTTACTTATATTTAAGATAATTAATATTCTCTCTTTTCTCTCCTCCTCTTTTTTCTTCTTCTTTCTTTTTCTTCCATATTAGAAGAGTACAGAGGGTAAAATAGAGATATTATAAAATTGGGAAGGGGGAAGATTTAAAGCTATAATTGAGCTTGAAGTATATAACTCAGGTGACATTTAAGGCTACCTTTTTTCCCTCCTTTTTTTTCTTTTTTAAATTTTGGAAGTCTTGTAGTAGATTATAAATAATAGGGAATTATATAAAGATGAGTATGATGAGCATGTACAGGACAAAAAGTAAAACCACTCTTCCAACAACACTACAAGCAGCAAAGTGATCAGAGTGATCAGAGGCAGCCATCCTTGAAAACGACTCCAAAAACAATGGATCAGATACTATTTTTAGAAGAAATAAAAAGCATGAAGTTAGAAATGAAACAGGAAATGAGAGAAATGAGGAATGAAATCAAACAAGACATCAAATCAGACTTGAAAGAAATTAAAAATTCTATTGTAACACTAGCAGAAGATTTAATTTCTTTCACTAATAGAGTGAAAGTTCTAGAGGAAAAAGTGAAAAGTGTGGATGAAAGAATGGAAGAACTATTTCTAGAATACGAGAAGGAATTAGACGAAAAAGCTTTAATGGACCAGAAAATGCAAGAAAACTGTTTAAAAATCAGAGGTTTAAGAGAACAGAAAGGTGGAAACTATACGAAATTTTAATTCCAGCATTTACCGAATGATTAAAACAACCTCGTGAAAAAGTTTAGTGGGAAATTGATAAAGCTTTCAGATTGGACTCAAAAATAGCAAGAGAAAAGAATCTCCCATGTGACATTGTGGTATACCTAACCAGGAAAAAACAAAGGAAGATATCATACAACAAAGTTTGGAAAATAATTTAATAATAGGGAATGATAGAGTACATATCTATAAGGATATTCCAGGAAGAATTCTATGGAAGAAGAAAGACTATAAAATTTTGACATCATGATAGAAAAAAAAGAGTGTTTCTTATCGATGGGCAAAATTAGAAGGATTAAGCTTCCGTATAAGAGGGAAGATTGTTAAGATAAGTTTGATTGAAGAAGCTCAAGAATTTCTGAAAAGACATGGTAAAGAGCTGGATACATATCATGTTAATAGAGAAAGAATGGAACAGAACAGATCTAATGAACCAATAGAGGGAAAACAAAAGAAATTACCAAATCAGGAAGAAGAACAAATGGGCGCTCAAGGCTTTGAGGAGGTTGAAGAATTGGAGGAAGAGACCGAAGAAAAAAAGTGTGGAAGAACATCACTCTCTAAGAATTAATTTTTACATAAATTAATAAAATAAATGGATTTAAAGATCCTCTCATGGAATGTTAAAACTATAGCCACCCTTCAAAAAAGAAGAAAAATATTTTATTATTTAAGCAAGGTGTACGATGTTATATGTTTGCAAGAAATTTGGGTAAAAAGGGGAAAAGTAAGAATATTACAAAATAAAAAATTTGGTTCAGAGTTTTTATCAGTCCCAGATAAGAATAAAAGAGGCATAATTTTTTATATTAATCGCAAGATACAGGCAAAAGAAATATTAATGAACAAGGTTGATTCTTAGCAGCGGAAATAATCTGGCAAGGATTAAAGATATTACTAGTGGGAGTATATGGACCTCACAACAACCAGAGCAAATTTTTCAAGGACTTAAATTTAAAGATATCTAAATTTAAGTATGAAAAAATTATAGCCTTAGGGGATTGAAATGGAGTAATTAGCCCTTTACTGGACAGGAAAGCAAACAAACCTATAAAGAAATCACAGGGGGAGCTTCCTGAAGCATTTGAAACAATGATGGACAATATAGAGTTATTAAATGTTTGGTGTTATATGTATGGAGCATCTAGGGAATATACTTTTTATTCTAAAAGCCATGCATCATTGTCCAGAATTAATATGTTCGTAATTTCAAAATCAATTATTAATAATGTGAAAGAAATGGAAATCATTCCAAGAAATCTTTCAGATCACAATGCAATTCTTCTAACAGTAAAGATTGGCAAACCAACATGGAATTGGTGTTTAAATGATAGATTGTTACAAGATGAAAATGTAGATCTTAAAGCTAAAAAGACAATACAAAATTACTTTCAGGATAATCTTAATAAAGGAACTAATATTGAAACAGTTTGGGATGTGAGTAAGGCAGTAATGTGCAGTTCCTTTATTCAGGAAAATATTCAAAGAGCAAGGAGGAAGAGAAAAAGTATACAAAAGATAAATGAACAATTAAAGTTAAAGGAGAAGAAATTAAATGACAATCCTTCAGACAAATCTATATTAAAAAAAATAACTATGTTACAGAAACAATTAGAATTACAAATGAATGAAGAAGTTAATAATAAGTTATTGTATATAAAATAGAAAAAATTTTGAATGGGCAAGTAAAGCAGGAAAATGGTGAATGTATAGAATTCAGAGGAAAAAAGAAAAATCTTTAATTACAAAAATTAGAAAAGGAAGTAGACATATCAGTTTGGAGAAAATTAAAAAAGCATTTTCAAATTTTTATGCAGAACTCTATAAAGATATAAGTTTTGAATGTAAAACAAACTGATGATTATTTATCTAAACACCTACAGAAGAAACTCTCAGAGGAACATCGGAATATATTAAATGATCCAATTACAATTGCTGAAATAAAGGAAGCAATAAGAAATAGTAAAAACCGGAAACCACCAGGCCCAGATGGTTTTTCGGCATCCTATTATAAAATATTTCAAGATCAATTAATTTTGCCTCTTCAAGAAATGATGAACAAAATATTGAAAGGTAACTTTCCAAAATCTTGGGAGCAAGTGAATATAGTTTTGATACATAAAGAGGATAGGGACCCACTGGACGTAAGAAATTATAGACCAATATCACTACTAAATTCAGATTATAAATTTTTTACAGCCATTCTTGCAGATAGATTGAAAAAGATATTAAAAGACATAATACAAAGTGACTAATGTGGCTTTATACCTGGGAGATACTTAAAAGATAATATAAGGAATGTAATTAATTTAATTGAGTATTTTGATAGAAATCCTGGGAAAAAATTATCTTTTTAGATATTGAGAAAGTTTTCGATTCAGTGAAATGGGAATTTAAGTTGGATATCTTAGAAAAGATAGATATAGGAGAGAATTTTTTACGACGAATTAAAGCAATATATACTAAACAATCAGCTTGGTGGGAAATCTAGAACAATTAATATTCAAAGAGGAACAAGACAGGGATGCCCCCTCTCCTTTACTATTCCTACTAGTGATTGAAATACTGATTTCCAATATAAAAGAAAATAAAGAAATTAAAGGGGTGAAGCTGCAAGGTAGAGAACATTTGCGGGTGTTCACAGATGATCTTCATTAGAAGAACCAATAGGGGGAGTTAAAGAACTGAAAAAGATACTTGTTGAATTTGGGAAAATTTCTGGTTTAAGCGTAAATGAGGAGAAGACAAATATATTAACTGAAAATATGACTCAGCAAGATGAATTACTATTAACCCAGATATCAGGATATAATATATCAAGGAAAGTTAAATATTTGGGAATACAATTAATGGGAAAAAAATTCAGTTTGTACAAAAACAATTATGAGAAAGTGTGAAGAGAAAGTACAAGAGATTTTAAGAATTGGAATAATCTGAAACTGATGCTTATGGGCAGAATATGAGTAATTAAAATGTGCGTACTTCCAAAGATGCTTTATTTCTTTCAGACTATACTTGTAATTTATGGAGATACAATCTTTAAAAAATGGCATAAAGATATTACTAATTTTATCTGGGAAGGAAAGAAACCAGAGTTATATTAAAAATACTACATGATGATCAGGAAAGGGGAGGAATGGGATTGCCTAATTTAAAATTATATTTTCATGCTGTTTGTTTAAGTTGGATTAAAGAATGGATAACATTAGAAAACAAGCAGCTGTTGGACCTGGAAGTAGTTGACATATGGTCAGGCTGGCACTTCTATCTATGGTATAACAAAAATAAAGCAAATCGAGAATTCTACAATCATTTTGTAAGAACAGCATTAATACATTTATGGTATAAATATAGATTAAGATGCTGCCCTAAAGTACCATTATGGATATCTCCTCAAGAGGTGTATTACAAAAAAGAAAATATTCTATTAGATAAATGGATTAGATATAAAGATTTGTTAGAATTTCATAAAGATAAGATTAAAATATGGAAACAAAAAGAACTTAAAGAATTAGGGATAAATTGTCATTGGCTATTATATAGACAGATTAGGGAAAAATTTAAACTGGATCTAAAATCGAATGGTTTATTAGAAGAAGAAGGACCGCTCAATGCAATATTATTTTCAGAAAATACTAAAGTTATATCTAAATTATATAAGATACTATTATGGGAAACAGAGGATGAATTAGTTAAGGATTCTATGATCAAATAGTTCTCAAAATATTGGCCAGCCAATAAGTTTAGAGCAATAGACAAAAACTTGGGCTAAAAGGATGAAATATACGGCTTACCAAGATATTAAAGAAAACTTATATAAAATGCAATATAGGTGGTACCTAACCCCGGATAAGTTATGTAAAATGTGTAAGAAATATAATAATAAATGTTGGAAATGCAATTTTGAGGTAGGTACATTTTTTCACAACTGGTCTTGTAAAAAAGTAAATAAGTTCTGGAAGACAATTCATGTACAAATTGAAAAAATGTTGGGTCTACATTTTGCAATGTCACCTGAGTTATACTTATTGTCTATCATGGATGATGACTTGGAAAGAAAAATAGGTAAAATATTACTTTATTTTGCAGCAGCAGCGAGAATAATCCTAGCTCAAAAGTGGAGGCAAAGTACTCTTCCAACTATAGATGATTGGATTCAGAAAATATTAGATATAATTTATATGGATCAACTTACACTTCTTTTGAGAGGGGGAAAATATGGTAAATTTGTTAAAGATTGGTATATAATAATTGCATATTTTAAGAACATGTGGGGAAATCTGAAAGAGGTTAATTTAGAATTTTGAGAACATCATATTTTAAGAAGAAAGTGTTAGTAGTATAAATAGATGAAAACATCAAATTACTAGTATCTATAGTTTATAGATTGAATAAATTAGATTAGATAATATATGTTATCAAAGAAATTATAGCTATGCTGGAAATGGGAGGAAGCTTAAGAATGTATGTAAATGGTGAGATAGCAGATATTTTAGGTAGTATAAGTTTATGTGTATATATAAATGTGTGGGTGTGGGTGTGTGGATGTGTGTATAGGTAGATAGAGAGATAGAGATAGATATATTTGTACCTTAATCTTACATATTGGAATTTATATTCCTGTCTTTCTGTTTTCTCTCTCTCCTTCTTTCCATATTTCTCATTTTTTTCTTTCCTTTAACTTTTTTCTTTTTATTTATTTATTTTTATTTGTTTTTTATGCTTTTTATTTCTCTTTATTTTTTCTTCTTTTTCTCTCCCTTCCTTAGTTGCATGAAATTATTTTTAAATGTCCAGATGAATACTGGAGGATTTGTATTTAAATTTAAATTTTCATTCTCAATAAAAAATATTATTGATAAAGAACTGGATCTCTTAAGTTAATTTCATATTGATAGAAACATTGTTATTGCTATTGACACTATCACCATTTAATTGTATGAAGTGAGTTATTTGATTGAGATAGGTTAAGGAAAAACCAATTGAGGAGAAGTGTAATCGTTGAAATATAATTGATACACTGCTTTAAAATAACATTATATATAGTATTCCTAGTCTAGTTTCAACTGAATTTAATCCAAGATGACATTGGAGAAGGTTAGAGGTTTAGATTCACAGAGGAAAAGAGACTCAATTGATGAACCACCTGAATATCAGAGAAAATTTATGGATGAGGTTCGATCTTATATGGTAGAAATAAAAAAAGATTTGAGGGACCTAAAATCCCAAATATCTGATATGCAAAATACTCTAGATCAGATCAAAAACGATGTGAACTGTAACAAAAAAGAGATTGATAACAATAAGAAAGAATTTCAAACTTTAAAGCAGAAGGTCGATTCTTGTCCAAATGATATTGGAAAACAATTGAACAGACTTGCATTGGTAGAACAGAGACAGATGGATTCCTGAATGTGTATAAGGGCTTTGGAAGAAAGAAATAATGGATATAGACAAACTGATACCAATGAAATGTAAGGTAAAATGACTTGTGGTATTCTTTCATGGAATATAAACGGTCTGATCTCTGTGATTAAAAAGAAAAAAAATCACATCTGATCAAGAAATGGAACCTTGATGTTTGCTGTTTACAGGAAACCCATATAAAAAAGAAAGAGGTTAGGCTTTTGAAGGGACTTTGTATAGGAAAAATTTTTGTTTCAGTAGCTACAGTCGAAAGATTTAGAAGCAGGAGGTATAGAATTAGAAACTAAAGATTTTGAAAAATTATTACTTAAAGGAGATAAACAATTGCTATCTAGATTGTACAACCTGTTGTTAAGATATGAGCTTACAGATGAATCTGTTAAATATTATATGATAAAATGGTCTAGAGATATTGGATGTGTAATTAAGCTGGATGAATGGGAGACAATATGGAAAAACTATAGAAAATTTACCAGATCATATACATCCAAGAAAATGTACTAAAAATGTTGTTCAGATGGCACCTTTCACCGATGAGAATTGCTAATATGTTTAAAAATGCCAAGAATTACTATTGGAAATGTGAAAAGGAAATGGGTTTTTACATACATCAGTGGTGGAGGTGCAATCAAACAAAGAAGTTTTGGTATATAATTTGATCGAAAATGCAAAAGATGCTGGATATAAGAATTGAGTTAAAACCTGAAATTTTTCTACTTGGCATTTTCAACTTGGATAGCAACATAGTACATAGTAGAAGATTTTGATTGACTAAAAGTTTGTTTGTTTGTTATACATGCTATGCTTGTTATTTACAAGCTTCTCTCATCTTATATATGAGAGTGTTGAAGCAATAATATTAAGAAAAAAACACATCCTCCCCATGGGGGGAGTCCCTGTTTGGGTGTGATCTGTTTTTGATGATGTGATATGTTGTATTTGATAGGATATGATGTATATACAGTTGTATGATATGATATGACATCATGTATGATGTGATAGGATATGATGTGGTACGATGTATGTACAGTTTTATAAAAGTAAATTTTAAAAAAGTGGAATAATAGCACTGTAACAGTCTTGTGTAGAAATGGTCCATTTTATTCTTTTCTTTTTTCCTCAGAATCCTTAGACTTTTCTCCTGATACTTACAGGCATCTTTCTTCATCAAAATCATTCTTTTTTTCCTCTTTCTTTCTTTCTTTCTTTCTTTCTTTCTTTCTTTCTTTCTTTCTTTCTTTCTTCTTTCTTTCTTTCCAGATATCATATCTTTTAAAAATATTCCTATTTGTCAGATCAGTCATGTTCAACCTATGCCTTTCATCCTTGTAAGTAAAGATCAGGTCATCAGGCCAATCGCAGATGGAGGTTATAGTCTTTCTGATAAGTTTGTCCACCAAAAATATATAAATTTTCCCTTCTCCTGAGATCTTCTACAAGTATGAACAACAATTTTCCATAATATATTCTGACCATGCTCTAAGATTTGATCTTTACTCTTTTTAATTGAAAAATGAAATAAAGCAACAGTTGGGGTCTTCATCCTTCTTTTGTAGGCTATATCAACACTCTCCAATTCGTGTTCTGTTGTTATCTCAGTTTGGATATTCATGACTTTGGAATCTTGAATTATTTCTGACAGGATTCCAATTTCTTCCTCCTTCTCTTGAAAATGAATAGATTTTTTTCAAGCATCTGTTGAATTCTTGTAGCTTCCCCTGTCCCATGTTGAAGATTTCCTGTCATTCATTCTATGAATGCATCAAACCTATTTTCAACAGAGACTTTAAATTGCCTGAAATCTGCCAGGAAGCTCAGAAAATAGTCAGGAATATCATTCCTCTCAACTGTGTCCTTTGTACTTTGATTGATGTTTTCCCAAATTGGAGCCATAGTCATTTCATATATACATATTTAAAAAGGGGGGGAGTACAAAACTTCTCCAATATCATTGTTCTAGTCCTCTGCTGTTCAGTATGTTCTCACACAAGGTAGCTTGTATTCCCAAACATTAGATAAGGACTGTTCTTAGGTGAATTTTCTCAGAACAGTAAAAACTGGTACAACACCAACCAACAAGCAGACAAATCAAAGTTGCCTTAAAAATCCAGTCTTCATAATTCCAAGCATGGTGATCCTACAAATATCATTAAAGTTCTATTCAGTTAAATATACAAGCCATTTTACCAGTCCAGTTAACCAGGGCAAAAATAGCTATGACTGAGCATTCAGAAAGTAAAAAAAAAAAAATCATTACTCCAAAAATCCAAGATCAAGGTCCACAAGTAAAAAAATCAACTATAAAAACTAATGATCATGTCCCTTAAAAATCAAAAAGTAAATCCCAAAGTAAAAAAGAAAGGAAAACCAAGGGTTGAAATATTCAGCTCGTAAGGCTTATAATTCCCATAGCAATCAAATGAAGTTACTGTCACTTTAAATCCTCTATTAGAGAAGAAGGTTCTTAAACATTAGAGATACGGTTTCAGCTGCCACAATCAAGAACTTCTTGTCTTCTTTAAGCAATGATATAACTAATTTCAATAAATAAATAACTACATGTGCAAGAGATCCCAATGAAAATTGGTGTAAAGTCTATGTTGGTGGAAAGTACTCACACACACACCCCAGCTCCTCTGAAGCATGTGATCATCTCCTCAGCCTCAGGATCTGCTGTAGCTGCTCCATTCCCAGTCATGGCTTCATCAGGATCTTTGGATTTTCTGCATATCAGAAGGTGCACAAACTTGACAGGAGGACCCCCTGCCAAGCACCACACCTCAGCATTCACAATCTAGTAAGAGTTTACTAGATTGCCTCCTCCATCAACCCAACCAGAAACTGGAATTCCCACCCCAGAATTAACTTGAAGCTGAACACAATGTGCAGTCAGGTAACTTATGATATTGCAGATGCAAAATGTGATTTTATTTCACAATAAGAATTGCATTCAAAAATGTGGAAAATATAAATGGGAAATGTACACTTTAAAAATCAATACAAAAACATTTTAGTCAATGGGAGTGTGATGAACCAGGGGAGGGCATAGCTACAAAGCTGCCCTAGCAACCAAGAGGATTTAAATTGATTAGTTGTTGACTATGGAAATCTGGCTAGCCAGAGGGAGGGGCTAGGTGGAGGAAGGGAGTCTAACAGAAATTTAACTGAACCAGAGTTTTGGAGAGAGAGTTGAGTTAGCGATCCATCTGAGGTTTTGATGAGAGTGGAGGGGGAGTGTGAAAGAAAGTGAAAAGTTGGAGAGTTTTTGCTGGGTTTAGAGCTAAGAATGTGTTTAACCTTTAATTTGCAAACTACCTTTTCCCTGGACAGTTTGTTCAATAAAGATTTTGTTATATTTTGTAAAGTGCAGTCTCCATAGAATTTCTCTTGAATCTGGATCACTTACAAATGCTATCACCAGTGACACAGTCATTTAGATAAGCTAATCCATGCTTTGCCCTGTTTCTACAAAGGTGTGGATTTAGAGAAGGCAGTAAAGGGAGATAAACTGAGAGAGGAAGCCAGTGGGCGGGGGGTTTTGGGATATAGAATGGTGCTGCTTCTCTAAAATGGGAGACTTCAAAGCAGACCTGATTTGTCATAGCCCTGGCTTGGCCCAGAACTCCTGCTTTTGACAGGGAGAATGCACTCAAAAATGCATACATTAAAGAACTGCGCACACATGCACATAGGTCCGGGGAAAAACAGTATCCCCCTATAGGAGCAGCCTGAGTTTTAAAATATTTGAGGGAGGGTTTTCTCTCAGTCCCATCACCATCATAGGTGTGTCTGGTGAGGACTCAGGAGACAGCCTTCTCACTGGCTGCTCTCAGACTATGGAACTCTCTTCCAAGAAAACCCCAGCTGGCCCTCTCTCTGTTCTCTTTTTGCCAGCAGAGAAAGATCATGGCTGAGATTTTAGATCAGCAACTTAATTAAGTATACTTAACCAAGTAGCATATCCTCCCCCTCAGTCAACTTTACCGGGCAGCAGCTGCTGCAAGCAACAGAGGTCTGTTTTCCTGTTGATGGGATGTAGCAGATAGATGTTTTCAAAGCCCCTTCCATCAGCAATCTTTGGTGTGACCATCAATAGCAAGACTCCTGTCACAATTCCTCCACACACCTGCCGTGCCTAGCTGTGTCCCAATCAATCAGAGAACAAATCTCTGTCACTTGTGGAATTATATGATCCCTAATATTCTCTACAGTACTGCCACAATCATTAATGTATAGGGATTGTGAATATGAATCAGTTATGGATGCATAACTCAAGGTTAACACATAATTGTGTTCATGAATTCTAGCCCTTCTTCTTAACATGCCTTCAGCTTTTAACTGCTTGGGATAGTACAATGGGTGTGCTGGTTCTTACTATGTAATAGCTTTTATGTGCTTTTAACTGTTCTAAATTAATGTTTTTAAAGTGGATTGTTTAATGCTTTTTTAATTTTTGTTACAGTGTGATTAAGCTATTTTGTTTCAATGTACAGTATAAGCTGTTTTGGGGCCCATAGGGGAGAAACATGGGATATACATTAAACAAACAAATAAAATAATACATATTGAATACATTTTTAAAAAATTCAAACAGTTTTTAATTAACAGGATCTGTTTTTGGCAAGGCAGATAGACTGTGGCCATTTCCACACTATATTGTTATAGTGCTATTATTCTACTTTCAACATCCTGTGGAATCCTAGGGTTTGCAGTTTAGTGAGGGGCACTCAAATTCTCAGCCAGAGGGCTCTTTGGCCTCAGTAAACTACAAACTCCAGAATTCCACAGGATGTTGAATGTGGAATAATAGCACTATAAGTGTAGTGAGGAAATGGCCTGTATGTATGGAAGAGCAGAGACCCAAGTTGCTAACACTCTAAGAATTACACACATTATCCCTTTTGATAAGGATGATGATGATTGCTGTAACTGATTTTTTTTTTCAAAATGAAAAAGCAGTAGATTGATTTTATAAATAACTCTCTGTTACTGTAGTTCCTAAGCTGTACTTGGGGTGATATTAGATATCATTTTGATATCAATAATTTGGCCTTCTTTACCTATTCCTCTCCACATGCTGCGAGGTCCCCCGGACAAGCTCGCAGACAGGCATGACCACTAATCGCTGTAATATTCCAACACAATACAGGCTGGCCAGAAATAGCTCTTCAGGAGACCTCAAAGGCAAGTACTCTATTATGTATGCACGCTACTTACAAAGAACTCCCTGCCCCGAGCAGGAGGCTTGATTAGGAGAATCCTCATCTGTCCAGCACTCTGCGTTTGCATACTGTCTACTCCTTTGTCAATTAGGACTTAAGTCAATCATGCTAAATTCTGACCTTTTGGAGGCTTTGTCTCCAGCCCGAAACTCATTGTTTTCCCCAAGTACGGACTAGCCTGTGGCTACATTTTCCCTATAAAAACCTGTGACTTTGTGAGCTTCCTTGGATTGCTCCTGACTTCTATCCAGCCTTGCTGCCACTTTGCTTGGCGAGCCTTCCCCTCAGTCCCACGTACTGAGAACTCCATACCTCTCAACTTCTGCTGCAGACTACCCGGGCTTCAGGACAGGTGTAGTATTACCCAAACCAATAACTCCTCTTAAAAATCCCTCTATCTCACTCCAACCTTTATTTCTATAGTTATCTGCGTGAGTGTGCTGCATACACTGTTTGACTGCATTTTAATAAAGATCACAATTATTATTTCAATCCTGTTTGCTCCTTGACTTGGCCTGACCCCGTAGGTAAAAGATCTCACTTCGTTGCCCTGCCTCTCGTATTTCTAGCTTGTGCTCTTGGCTAATTTCCCCAACTTATATAATTGAGAGCATATTTAGGTGTCCCTTCTGGGACCCCCCAGAAAACAGGGTAACATCTCAGAGTTGATTTCTGTACTTGCAGGGGTTTGGAGATGACTCCTTGAGTCCCTTCTAATGCTACAGTTTTATGATATTTTTTTTAAAAAAAAGCTAATTCTCTCACTGTACTCTTAAAACGAAATATGTATACAGTGTCCCTTGTCCAAAATGCTTGGCACTAGAAGTGTTTCATATTTCAGATTATTTTGGATTTTGGAAAACCTGTATTTGCATGTGCATGAAATGCTGTACTATAAAGAAGATCTCCAGTGAGCCCACAAATGAACAAGCGGGAGCACCATAGCTGCCACTCTGCTTGGATTCCTGCCATTTCATAGTTCCTCACCTCTCTCTCCAGCCTCACATCTCTTTCATTCCCTACTTCTGTGGTGTATTAGACCGGAGGATAGAGAGAATCTAAGGATCTGAGAGACAAGCAAGCAAGATCGCTGCAGCAGCTGCCCCGAAGGCAGAAGCAGGCAGCTGGTGGCAGAAAGTCTGGGATTTTGGAGGTTTATACATTTTTCTGGATAGAGAAGGCTCAGTAGCTATTTTAGTTGATAGTAATTTCCCAGAGGAAAGAGCAGAGGAGAGCTGGGCCTGTGAAGACATCCTAGACCAGGTGTGTTTTACAGGCTTGTTTTTGCTGTGCTTGTTTTTGCTGTGCTGGTGGGGCCTTGCTTGTTTTTGCTGTGCTTGTGGGGCCTTGCTTGTTTTTGCTGTTAATTGTTTGCTATTGTTTGCTGGCTATTGTCCTGGCCGTGGGCTCTGCCTGATCACACGGTCTGACTAACAAGGGGGAGGAGGCAGCTAGCGGGGAGGAGCTTTATTAGGAGCTACCAACGGGCCTCTAGCTCATTTACTTTACTCATTTAACTCCTTTACTTTCTCGAGCTTCTCCTGTACTACTCTCTGTAGTTTCAAGGATGGAAGGAGAGGGAGCTGCTGTAGTCACCTGTAACACTTGTGGCATGTTCCTTTTCTTGCCACAAGAGGTTCTCGGATACACCTGCACCAAGTGCAAGCTGGTCACCTTCTTGGAGGAGAAGGTTCGCCAGCTGGAGGCACGAGTTTCTGATCTCCACCTTATCAGGGAAGGGGAGGAGTTTTTGGATAGGGTAGAGAAGACCTGCCGGAACTCCAAATACACGGAGGAGCTGCCAGATCAGGAAGCCAGTACACCGCGCCAGGAAACGGAGGCTTGGGCAAATGTCACACGGAGGAGTAAAAGGACCAAAAAGGTAACAGAGACTCTTAACCTACACAATCGCTTTGATGTACTTGGACTTACAGACAAAGAGGAGCACTGCGCAGAGGGAACAGAATGTCAACAAGAAAGAATCCAACATCAGCAACAGGAACTAGATCAACGCTCCCAGCCTCAACAGAATGCTCAGGCAGTCCTAGTAAAACACGCTTATCGAGGAGCCCAGGAGAAGCCTCAGAAGAGGCGAGTTCTGGTTGTTGGGGAATCTTTGCTAAGAGGAACTGAAACAGCAATCTGTAAAACGGACAAGCTCAATCGAGAGGTCTGTTGTCTTCCTGGGGCCAGGATCAACCACATAACGGAGAGGCTAACCAGGCTAGTCAAACCCACTGACTATAAGCCCCTCATTTTGGTTCATGTTGGAACCAATGACACTGCGAGGAGCAGCTTTTACCACATTGCAAAGGACTACGAGCGTATGGGGACGAAGCTTAAGGACCTTGGTGTGCAGGTGGTCATTTCCTCTCTCCTCCCTGTTCAAGGATACGGCGCACGTAGGGAAAGGGCAATAGTAGAGGTCAACAACTGGCTTCGCACATGGTGCCGCCAACAACAGTTTGGGTTTTTGGAACATGGCCTGAATTTCCATGAACATGGGCTTCTGGCGAGGGATGGGCTGCACCTCACAAAACTTGGCAGGAATGTTTTTGCAAACAGTCTTGCAAGGAAGATTAAGAGGTCTTTAAACTAAGTTCCACTGGGGAGGGAGACAATATTATTCACGGCAAGAATTCAGAGAACACAGGAGGAAAAGGCCCAAATGATACTGGACAAGTAGTACAAGCCACCAATGGCGGGAGGAGTAGAATCAATAGTACAGGACTTGCAGGAAGGGCCCAGGGACTTAAGTGTCTCTACACTAATGCAAGGAGTATGGGAAACAAGCAGGATGAGCTTGTACTCCTAGTACAAGAAAATAAATACGATTTGATAGGCATCACGGAGACCTGGTGGGATGAGTCTCATGATTGGAATATAGGAATAGAGGAGTATAAACCTATTTTGAAAAAATAGACCAAACAAGAAAGGAGGAGGAGTAGCCTTGTATGTCAAGGATGTTTTCACCTGTGAAGAGATCCAGGACTTAAACCCAGAAAGCCAGGTAGAGAGCATTTGGGTAAGAATTAAGGCAGCGAGAAACAATAGGGACATTCTGGTGGGGGTTTACTACAGACCTCCAACCCAGGCTGAGGACTTGGATGACGCCTTCCTCAACCAAATGACTGCACATTCAAAGAGGAGGGATACAGTAATAATGGGAGATTTCAATTACCCGGATATATGCTGGCAGTCAAACTCTGCCAAGACAGCAAGGTCCAGCAAGTTTCTTGCTTGTCTTGCAGACAACTTCATGGTCCAGAAGGTGGAAGAGGCCACAAGGGGATCAAATATTCTAGATCTGGTCTTGACCAAAAGGGACGACCTTGTGAATGAGGTAGAAGTGGTTGGATCTTTAGGGAGGAGTGACCATGCCCTGTTGGAATTTAGCATTCAGTGGGAAGGAGAAGATAAGGGTAGCCAGACACTCATCTTAGATTTTAAAAAAGCAGACTTCTGTAAACTTAGGGAGCTGCTGGCTGGAATTCCGTGGTCAGGAATAGTGAAAGGGAAAGGAGTTCAGGAGACATGGGAGTTCCTTAAAAAGGAGATACTGAAGGCACAGTCTAAAACTGTGCCAATAAGGAGGAAAAATGGAAGGCATCTGAAGAAACCAGAATGGTTGACTAAAGAACTCTCAGCTGAGCTAAGTGTTAAGAGAAACATGTATAGGAAATGGAAGAAGGGGGAAACCACCAAAGAAGAATTTAAGCAAATAGCTAGGAGATGTAGGGAGGAAGTCAGAAAGGCTAAAGCACAGAACGAACTTAGGCGGGCCAGAGACACTAAAAACAATAAAAAGGGTTTTTTTTTAAATATGTCCGCAGCAAAAGGAAAAAGAAGGAGACAGTAGGGTTGCTACGCAGAGAAGATGGCGAATTACTCACAGGGGGGAGAGAAAAGGCAGAGCTACTTAACACCTTCTTTGCCTCCGTATTTTCCCAGAAGGATACAAGCACTCAACCTGGCGGTTGGGGAGCAGGGGAGGAAGCAGAGGAAATGAGGCACATAATAAGTAGAGAGGTGGTACGGGAATACCTGGCCGCATTGGATGAATTCAAGTCTCCAGGGCCAGATGAATTGCATCCTAGGATATTAAAAGAGCTGGCAGAGGTCATTTCGGAACCGCTTGCTATAATTTTTGAGAAATCTTGGAGGACAGGAGAAGTTCCAGCAGATTGGAAGAGAGCAAATGTTATCCCCATCTTCAAGAAGGGAAAAAAGAGGACCCAAATAATTATCGCCCAGTCAGCCTGACATCAGTACCTGTAAAGATCCTGGAGCAGATCATTAAGCAGTCAGTTTCTAATCATTTAGAAAGCAACGCGGTAATCACGAGAAGTCAACATGGATTTCTCAAAAATAAGTCATGCCAGACTAATCTTATCTCTTTTTATGATAGAGTTACTAGCTTGATAGATGAAGCGAATGTTGTGGATGTAGCATGTCTCGATTTCAGTAAGGCCTTCGACAAAGTTCCCCATGACATTCTTGCAACGAAGCTCGTAAAATGTGGGCTGGACAGGGCTACTGTTAGTTGGATTTGTAATTGGTTGACCGACCGAACCCAAAGGGTGATCACGAATGGCTGCTTTTCATCCTGGAGAGAAGTGACTAGTGGGGTGCCACAGGGTTCTGTCCTAGGCCCAGTGCTGTTCAATATTTTTATCAATGACTTGGATGAAGGAATAGAGGGCATGCTCATCAAATTTGCAGATGACACCAAATTGGGAGGGGTTGCTAATACGCCTGAGGACAGGATCAAAATTCAAAATGACCTGGATAGATTGGAGAGCTGGGCCAGGGCGAACAAAATGAAATTCAACAGAGAGAAATGTAAGGTCCTACACTTAGGCAGAAATAATGGAATCCACAAATATAGGATGGGGGACACGTGGCTGGATAGCAGTACGTGTGAAAGGGATCTAGGAGTCTTCATAGACCACAAGCTGAACATGAGTCAGCAGTGTGATGCGGCAGCCAAGAAAGCCAATGCAATTCTCGGCTGCATCAATAGGAGTATGGTGTCTAGATCGAGGGAGGTACTGGTACCACTCTACTCTGCTTTGGTTAGACCCCATCTTGAATACGGTGTCCAGTTCTGGGCACCCCAATTCAAGAAGGATATTGACAAGCTGGAGCAAGTCCAGAGGAGGGCAACCAAAATGGTGAGAGGCCTGGAAGCCATGCCCTATGAGGATAGACTTAGAGAGCTGGGTATGTTTAGTCTGCAGAAGAGGAGGTTAAGAGGGGACATGATAGCCATGTTTAAATATTTGAAGGGATGCCACGTAGAGGAAGGAGGGGACTTGTTTTCTGCTGCTCCAGAGACCGGGACAAGGAGCAATGGATTCAAGCTGCAGGAAAGGAGATTCCACCTGAACCTCAGGAAGAACTTCCTGACAGTCAGGGCTGTCCGGCAGTGGAATCTGTTGCCTCGGAGTGTAGTGGAGTCTCCTTCCTTGGAGGTTTTTAAGCAGAGGCTTGATGGCCATCTGTCGGGATTGATTTGACGGTGTTCCTGCATGGCAGGGGGTTGGACTGGATGACCTGTGTGGTCTCTTCCAACTCTGAATTTCTATGATTCTATGATTCTATGATTCTAATTCCTGCATGATAAACTAACCCGCTCCCTATCTCAAGTGTCTCATTTGAAAACAAAGCTATAGAATATAAAGTTGAAAAGAAAAAGACAGGGTGGAGTGAGAATGTATATATGTTATAATAATACTTTCCAGCAGACTAACTAGCCTCTCTTCTGGGAAGTGTTGTTGAATGCAGCCCTCATTAATAAGCTAGGCAGACAAATCACTTTTTCAAAAAAGAGTACTATTATTATCAGATGCCCATCTGGGACTTCGGAATGGGCAAACATCTATTACATCTGTGTTTCAGTGAAGAAGAAGAAGAAATAGAAGGGAGGGAAAGCCTGAAGAATAAAATTGGCTCTATGCTCAAGTCATAAAATGTCAAACATTGAGAATGTAAAACATCAGAGTTACCACATGTATGGGAAGACTGCCCTAGTTTACTGGTTTTTAAAAAATAGGTCAAAGAAAAAGTGCTGGCAGCACATATGAATTACAGAAAGTACCTCTTGCAAGGCTATAAGAGACCTCCACACAGCACAATTCACAAGGAAGATCTCCTGTGTCCAGCTAACAACAACAACAACAACATTTTTTTATTTCTTACCTGCCTCTCCTTAAGGCTCGAGGTGGGGGACAATATAAGTTAAAATACAATTAAAAACACATTGTAGATTAAAATATGCCAAAACACATAAAAGCATTTAAAATATATCAGTTTAAAATTCATAATTAAAAATTGGCTAGATAGACCTGCAAAAAAAGATAGAACTTTAGAACTTTTTAAAATTCAGACATGTTTGATGTATTTTGCTGTGGAATCTTTTCTGGCAAATCATTCCACAGTCTAGGGGCTGCTGATAAGGTCCTCTGGGTGACCGTTGCCAGTCTAGTCCTGATGGGTTTGAGATTAATGGAAATTCCATAAACTGATGCCTTCTATAGCTTCTCCTTAATTATTATGGGTCTTGATTGTGTTTGAATGCATTCGTGGTGGATGCTAGGCTGCAAAATCTTGTAGAAGTTTCCCTTCAATGAGAAGGAACAAACAAATAAACAAACCCTGAAGTCACAGCAGAGATACAAATTCAGGTGCTGTCAACAGAAACGTTGAAGCTGGTCTAGCGTGATAGAACGATCTTAGAAGAATTCTTTAAGAAAAAAACTCTATAGAAGAAAATTTCTATAGAAAACTAAGGAGTTTATGTTAACATCAGTGAAAGTGATCTGTGGTTTTTAAATTTTCAGTGTGGACGTTGCAAGAGAAGAGATGAGTTGCACACTTTCATGGGCATGGCTAGGAAGTTAGTGGTTCCTGTCTCCAGAAACAGAAGGAAAATATATGCCCCTCTTAACAGGCATTTTAAGAGAATATGGAGAGAATGTGAGACATGTGAAGCTTATGCTGATTACATAGATATTTGATTTACATCTTACAGGTTTCAGGGACCATGGACTTGCATGAGAATTTGCCATTCACCTATGCACAATGGCCATGAACACAGAATGAGGACTTGACCCAAGGTTGCTAGAAGGAAACTACAGAGGGATAGTGACATATAGTACTTCTAGAGTGCAGAATGTAAGTAATAGCCATTGTACAAGGCTGGACCAAGAAACAGGGAGAAGTATTATCTGACCCACCATGAGAGTGAATAATAATTTTGCATCTTTATTCGCACAGAGTGGGAAATAATCTAGTGGAGGTGATTTGCAATTATACTTAATAACCATTGCTACTTGCAGTGAAGGGTTTCACTTTTTTTTTTCCCTCTTAGGAAGAGTTGACTATAATTCTGTTCCTTCCATCTCTTCTGGGTTTTATTATGCTCCATTGAATGCTACACCAAAGATGTGTTATTGTGCTGCCATGGTCCTGATTTTTATATCACATGGATAGCATGTGTGACATCCAGAATTTGACCTATAGCCATCAATAACTTTGTATATCTCCTTTCAGGAGACCAAATCAATAAGGGCCAGTAGAACATATTGTGCTGAGACAACCTGAGTTCTGTCATAGTCTTACTGTCCCAGATATGGCTATACAAATTGACCTCCCGCACAGCTATTTGTTCCATTTTCAATACACACTTTGCCAAGTAGCAACTGGCCTGAGGAGCTACCAAGGAGAAAAAAGTCTGCATCAACACCTCATCCACAAGTTTAAATACATTTCTGAAAAATATTTATGACATTATAAATAAACTACTTGTATGAATTATGCTGTAGACTCTTCAGTTGCAAAGTGGGGGTGTCATGGGAAATCTGTTATGTTTTGCCAATAATAATAATGTACCTGTCGCACTTCATGCTCTGCATTTGAGAAATCAAAAGTTCAAAAAGATTATTTGTCTGTGCAGAAGACATGATAGAAAACCATTTCACTAAGGAATGTCTGGGAAACAAGCCAGTTCCCTTGATGTGAGCACTTCAGTTTTAGATTCTCTGAACAAACACAGAAGGAATGAGTAATGCCCATAGAAAAGCAGTAGAAAGCCTGGGCAGGTAGCCAGATGTGAAATTTTTGGTTCCCTGAAACAGTTTTGCTTAAGAAGCAAGAGTCTCAAGTTACAATTAGTTGAGAAATACACTAGCAAATGTCTTTAATAGCTATGAAAACTCAGATTGCAGCAGTTGGGCAACTGTACTGAAAACAGTTGCTTTCTTTTATGCTGACATGCTGATTGCTAGAATGTAGACTAGGAACACTTTGAATTCACAATACTTGGATAGAAATACCAATTCATGAAGTAGAACATGTCTGCTTCATTAACTGAGGGATATCAACATCTTCTAATCATTTTAAAGACTTATTTGTGTTTACCTAAACCTTTAATTTTGTTTGTCAATTCATCTGGTAATGAATGATTGTTTTACTTCTAGTGCGAACACACTTAAGTTACACAGATTGACTTGTGATTTTTTGGTTTTTTTAAAAAAGCATTTGGCACTTCTGTTTAGTGGAAATACACAGTAAGTGTTGGTTAGCTCTCCATATTTTAGTTACGGGACATGTAGTAGGAGTTAAGTAGCAGCTTGCTTGTAACAAAGTATGAGAACCAGAGACTGTTAGATAAACAAAGCTAGAAATGTAGTGATAAGCACTGCCAGGCTAAACCAGAACTCCAAGGTCTCTTGCGGGCTGGATGAGAAACTCTTTGCCATTTATGTTTTGAATTTTGCTAATTGCCTCCAGTTCACTCACTGAAGTCCTGTACTGTGTATCACGCTCCTAATAAATAGTGTTTATGCACTGTTATATTTGTGTGTGTGAATTCAGTTCCTGACAGAGTGAGTGAACTCTTGTAAAAAATATTAACAATATGTATCAAAAAACTGAAGAAGAGTCTGCAGAAATGGGAGCATTCGGCAGAATTGTCGAAACTCCAGGCGAGGGAATCCCCAAAAGAGATGAGACAGTCCCCAGCTGGCCTCCTGATGCGAGACCTAAGACATGGCCTTCAATTCCTCCATCCACCCTGACCAGAGGCCAAACCTGGGCCTGGGGAGAGAGACCAGAAACTGCTCAGCGCCGATGTCGCCGGGCTACAAGATGTGTGAATTCAGTTCCTGACAGTAAGGGTGGTGTATTTAAACTAGCATTATTATGCAGATTGCTTCTATTTCAAGATCAAGTTTATTACATTTTAGCAGCCAGCCATTGCACAAAATGAAAGAATAAAATAAGATAAAATGAGAAAGGATAATCTAGCCAATATACATATAATACATAATCAACAATAAATGAATCACTTTCCATACCCCTCCTTGTTCTTTATAGCACGTAATTGTAAGGCCCTAACAAGAAATTTAGATGTTCTGAAAGACACATATTTCACAGTATCAGATAGCAGAAAACAAACTTTCGCAAAGGAAGAACTTCCCTTAAAAGACTTCAATAAAGGAAAAATATACTTGCTCCTAAGATCATTATAAATAGGGCACTCAAGTAGAACATGAATTAAATCTTCTATTGAAACAGAGTTGCAAGCACATACTCTGTCCTTCATAGGAACATTATTGTACCTGCCCATCCGAATTGTCAGTGGGAGAACGTTCAATCTAGCATGCAGAAAGGCTAACTTCATTTTAAAAGTTGGAAGATCAACCAGATAATGAGGAAGGGGTGAGTTCAGCGGAATGTAAGAAACAAAAAATGTATTAGATTGGCAGGACTTAATCTCAGTCATCTGGGATTGCATTGCTATATCCTTGAGTCTTTGGAGTATAAGTAATTTTGCTTTATCATACCCTTGAGTCAGGAAAAAAGGAACAGAGAACCCCAAATTCATGACAACCAATTGCATTTTATGCATCCATGAATTTGGGCCAGGCTCTTCAAAGGACATCAAAAGGAGCTCAGATACCCGCTTAAAAATAATTTTTAACCAGAAAAGGAGGGCTAATCTAAGAGCCTCTGTTTTAATTGGCATTATACCTAACTCTGCACGGAGCAATACTAATTTTGTGGAAATGGGAACTGCCACAAGTCTGCGCAAAAATTTATTTTGTGCTCTCTCTAATATATCTAAATTGGCCAGAGCCCACAGTGGTGCTCCAAACAGCAGTTTAGGCAGGACTCTGAGCCTATAGAGTTCTAAAGTGGGTTGAATCATATTGCCCCCTTTTGTGCGATAGAATCTTAATAATCCATTTAATGTTCTTTCAGCTAACAGGGTACTTGATTGAACCTGTAAAGACCAATTACCAGTCCAGTGAAAGACCACACCAAGATATTTAAAGGAGGGGACTTGTTCCAGTTTATTCCCGTCAAGTAGCCAGTTATAAATTTTTTTGGATTTGCCGAATACCATCACTTTTGTTTTTTGGTAATTGATGGAAAGTTGTTCATTCTTACAGTATAAACTAAACTGATTCAACAATCTACGCAAGCCTACTTGAGTATAGGAAATCAGGATAGCATCATCTGCATACAATAGGATCGAATATTTCCGATTTCCAATTTTAACTGGGAAAAATTGGGCACCTTTTAAGAACTCAACTACATCGTTTATAAATAAGTTGAAAAGAAGGGGAGCAAGCAGACACCCTTGTCTTACTCCTTTAGAGACAGGTATCGAGTCTGACAGGTGTGTACCATCAACTCTGACTTTCAAGGATGTATTTGAATAAAGGGATATTATACATTTTAGAAGATTCTTATCAATACCCATAGTTTGTAATTTAACCCAAAGACGTTCCCGTGAAATAGAGTCGAAAGCAGCCTTCAAATCAATGAATGCCACAAAAATATGCTTTACAGTTCCTGCCAGATATTTATCAATAACATATTTCAACATAAAACAATTATCCAAAGTTGACCTGCCTGAACGGAAACCAGCCTGTTCTGGGGCCAACAATGCATGCTCTTCCACCCAATCCTCCAATGTATCTAGAAGAGACCTGGCATAAATTTTCCCAGAAACATCCAAGAGACAAATGGGCCTATAATTTCCTGGATCATTTCTAGGACCCTTTTTGTAGATTGGAACTACAATAGCAGAAGACCAATTAGGTGGTGTAACTCCTACATTATTAATTAAAGAAAATAATGAAGCAAAAATTGGAGCCCACCAGTCTGAAAATGCAATATAAAAGTCTGATGGAAGGCCATCTTCACCAGGTGCTTTACCTTTCTTTAGCCTGAGTATTAATGAATTAGCCCTATCTATAGAAATATTTTCCCAGCTATGTTCCCATCTAGGTCCAGTATAGTCCAGGGGAATAATCTTAAGATGGTCTGGATCGTTAAATAGCTTTCCAAAATGACTTTCCCAGTTGTTTTTAGAAATAGTTTCTTCTAAAATTGGAGATGACCTTTTTTCAAGCTTTGCAATTATATCCCAGAATTTCGATGGATTCTTTTGCAGGAGTGCTAGGCTTAGTACATTCCACTGTTCCCTGTAATATATCCTTTTTTTCTCACTAATTAATCTTTTATATTTTTTACGAAGGTCATAGAAATGTGAGGGAATTTCATTGGAGTTAGTGGACCGATATAATTTGATGGCTTTTCCCATTTGCCTTTTTAGATTCCTGCAGTCCTTGTCAAACCAAGCATTATTGCTTTTGGTTTGACAATCTTCTGAGTGGGATACCTTTTTTGTAAAAAGGGGTCTGAGAGAGTTTGTTAATTGTGTATACAGCTGATTTGCAGATTCAATATTGGATGCTTGAATCAGATCTTTCCTTAATTTCAGAAATTCCTCAGAGTAGAGTCTCTGTTGCAAATCTGATTGCAACAGGGGATTCCATTTGATCCTTTTATCAGAGGTTAATTGGGCTTGTTCAGAATTAAGGTGGTGAGCAGTATTTCTAACGGTACTATTAAACCACTGCAAGGAAAATCTAAGTGGCTGGTGATCACTACCAGCAACTGGATCAGCTGTGAAAGAAAGGAACAAGGATCGATGCTCGTGTGAAATTAACACATAGTCAACTGTACTCGCTCTAGAGTTATTTATAAAAGTAAACTCTCCCTTAGAATTATCAAGATGGGAACCATTTATTAAAGCTAGATTTAGTTTAGTCAGTAAAGTAAAAAAAATGCGGCCAAAATCATTTATCTTCTTATCTTTAGACTTTCGAATTTCCAAACCTTCCCACAACTCAGTCGGGCCTCCTAAAGCCCTAGCAATATCTTGGTTAGATGAACCTATGCGTGCATTAAAGTCACCGACAATTACCAATGGAACTAAAGGAAATTCATACTCTAACTCGCATAGATATTCTTCTAACTTATACCAGTAATTTGGATCATAATATGGTGAGGTGCAGGGGGGAACATAGATGTTAACAAAAATATAAGAGTGGTGTACATTTTTAATGAAAATAGTCATGGCACATGGAGCTAATCCTTTAAGAGGAATAATTGAAGCTGAAAGAGAAATTGATACCAATATAGCCAGGCCACCACTCGGTCTACCACCTTTAGAAGAAGAATGTGCGGTATTTGAGTAGGCCACATATCCAGGAAGCCAAATATCATGCTTTAGCCAGGTTTCTTGGAACAGCAGGACCTGAAATTGCTTGATATAGTCTAGAAAGTCACCATCCTCTAGTTTGTTCCTCCAGCCTGCTAAATTCCAGGACAAACAGGAAAGTCCAGACATTGAATATATTGATTGTCATTGTTGTGTCAAAACCTGGATTTCATTGGTTTCCTCGGAAGTTACCACTGACCCATTTATTTGTAAGTAAGGGTTACAATGTACTTGATGTATATCTGCAAATACAGTATCTTTGTTTATAGTCTTCCTTTCATCTGATTCTTGAGACTCCAATTTCCTCATCTCTAACCAATTCGCTGTTGTTTGACGTGCTTGACTAGAGATGGTATTTCTATTACTGGGAGGGGATTCAAGCATTATCAAACCATTCTGTTCCATAGGAGCTGAAACTAAATCCAATTCTTCCCTACTCATCACAGTTAGCCTTTCTCTTAGGATGCCCAATCTTGTTATGATCGCTTTTTTTTCAGTCAGGGGTAAACATTTATAAGAGTCTATTAACTGCTCTTCTTCACTGACCCTAGAGATATTAAATGGGTCTTGTGGGCAGCCTTTCTCAAAAGAGTTTGTCAATACAGGGTGTTGCTGTATACAGTGGAACTCTTTATTAGGGGAGAGCAAGGGTGGAATTTTTAAACTACTATTTTCAAACTTAAAAGTTGATTTAAAACCATGTTCTCCCCAAACCTTGGAATTATTCACTACTGAATGAGGTAATAAAGGTTTCCTCGCTGTATCCAGAAACACTCGGGTAGGTACCACACCCAACCTAGTAACAGAAGCTTTCCTCTTCATAAAGAGGGAAGGTATTCTAGCTGATCTAAATACTAGGATAAATTTTTGCATTTGAGAAGGGGCGTATAAAAAAATTGATAAATGAAAGATCAATTGCCTTAACTGGTAAATGTAGTATAGTACTGATATGCTTCCTAGCACAGCTCATTGTATTCCACCGAGGAATAGATTATCTATAAGGGAATATACTTAAAGCAACCTGATTAACCTGAAGGGAGAGATTCATATCCTTTAGAAAGTTCTTAGTTACAGGGAATGAAGGAAGCTGGCTTGTAGGAATGGTATTTGCAACTTTGATACCATCCTGCTTCTTAGTGATTATTTTTGAAGGAAATGTATGACTTTCCCTTTTTATAGTGGAGGTAAGACAGTCTAGTTTGTCTGAGATATTTCTCAATTCACTATAAATACTTTTTACAGTTGCCGCCACCAGATTATATTGTTTTCTAAAAGCATCCTATCATTAGAAGAAGAAATAATCTCCTGAAAGTCATCATGTCTACTCCCATCTACTAGGTTGCTTTTAGTTGTATTGTTTCTGCCTTGTAGATACTGGGGCTCTAAGCTTTCCTCTTCTAGAACATCAAACCTATTAGAGGTAGGAATTGCAAATTTAAAAACATCTAATGCTGGCTATTAGGTTTAAAAAAGTCGTCAATCTTGGACTGCTTAATTTTAGGGGGAGAAGAGTAAGTAGGACTTCCCCGAACTCTCTTTCTAGAAGTCATATTAATTGGCTTTCAACTAGAAATTAAAAGAACTGAATTAAATCAATAATGCTTAATTGACTAAATAATTAAATAGCTAAACAGATATATACACATATATATGACTATAAAAATAGAAACATATGATTGACATATATCTGAAAATCTAAAAGAAATGAAAAAGAAGAATGAAGTCTAAAAAAAAAAAATACTGCTTCCACAAAGAAGGCAGTGCAGTTCAATTTTATGATCCTGAAGCAAATAGGCTGAGTAGCATATAGAACCCAGGGTGCACCTCTTGAACTCAGATCTGCATCCAGACTGTTGTAGGCAGCAGCTGTTTGGGCTCTTCTTCCATCTTCGTTCACAGGCTTTATCACAGTTTCATCAGAACTCCCCAGAGGTAGTTCCTCAGACTCAAAAGCAGGAGTTATCAGCGTTTATTATTGTCAATATTCACTGCTAGTTCAGTGTTTTCTCTACCAAACGCTGTAGGACCCTCAAACAAAGGGATAACAAACAGTTCGCAGTTCACAGCTTGCTACCCCACATCATCAATCAGACCTTCAAAGGATGGTAGAAGGCTCTATATCTTCCCTTCCTCCTCCTCTTTGTCCAGCCAACAGGTCAAAGATACAACCTCAAATCTCAAGCCTTTGCTCACCACTTTAGCATTTCAGCTGTGAGTTCCAAATTATAGGCAAATAAGGATGATAAGGACAATGCCAAAAATGCAAACAGCTATGGAAAAGGACTGTTGTATATAAACTTCTTCAACTTGGGTAAATATACCATCAGCAGTCCACAATCCAGACGAAAATGGCAAGACAGCAGTTCTGAAGGAATAGTAGTGAATAGAAGTGCCTTCTCTGATGTAAACAACTCAGCTGTAATTTGCCTGGGCTCCACTCTGCCATCACTCAGCTAGCCCTCAGCTGGCCTTCCAAAAGCTTCCGGTAGGTTAATTGTCAAGTAATCACAGCTGCCCAAATAAAGTCTTAAAATCTTAAAATCTTAAATAATTAAAACCCTAAGTAACAAAAATTTGGGGGTTATTAAATTTGGGGGTTATTAAAACCTCAAAACTTTATAACTCAATGTTAAAAGAATCCAATGTTAAAAAGGTTGAAAAGATTAAAAGAGCAATAAAAACTAAAAAAAGCATCAGCTTGCTCACTAAAATCCGAGTTAAAAATCACCATTAAAGACTAAAAACAACCTCACACTTAAAACTTCACTTTCTTCTCCCTCTGAATTCAGTCTCTGTCCTCCAAGATCAGGGAATGACTGCAGGGAGGTGGCAGCTCCGAAGCAGCAGGAATGCAAGAGCCTCTCGCTCCAGGAACAGGCAAATGGTTCTTTTAGTCTGAGCAAGTGATTGCCCCTACAGTGAAACACACTAACACAGAAGCAGCATTATGGCTATCTATGCACCAAAAATAATACTGCAATATGCATTTACTACTTTCAGTGCTTCACTGTTTACATCAGAGCTTTCCAAACTTTTCAAGTTAGTGACACACTTTTTCTACATGCATCATTTCGTGACACAGTAATTCAGCTTTACCAGACCAGAGCTACCCAGAGACATATCTAGGGTGGGAAAAGGCAGCCCCCCCATCCTAGCCTTCTGCCATCGCCTTCTCCAGGAAAGGCCCTAGTAAGAGCAAAAGCAGGGGGAAAGGTAGTCTCCTCCCACCCTGTCCTTGCCGCTGCCATCTCTCTTGCAGGGGAAAGGCACTAGAGAGAGTGACGGCAGTGGGCCAAGCTCAGGTGGGGGGTCTTTCTCGACCAGGGAGGCAACACACCAACATACTACAGACAACACACTAATGTGTCACGACACACCATTTGTAAAGCTCTGATTTACAGTGATGCAAGAAAGGGTTTACAGAAAAAGCAAGTTATTTATTTGTTGAACTCAACAAGCTTGAAACTGTGGCAACTTGCATTTTATGTTTCACTGGACAAAGGTTCATTTGGTACTTTCTTAGTATTTTTCTTATGATCAGAACCTATAGAGACCCAAGGCTCTTTCATGCTAAACAATTATAGTGCTATATTCCACTTCTAACTGCCCTGGCTGCACCCCCAGTATTTGGAGTCTGGTGAGGCACTAGAGCTCTCCCTAAACTGCAAATCCCAGTGTTCCACAGGATGCTGCCATGGTAGATACAGTGGAAGATAGTGCTATAATTGTGCAATGTGAAAGGGGCTCTGATGATCATTGCTCTCTCTTTTTTTATTTCAACCCTTGAACCTGTTGTGACAACTTTGCACTTAAGTGAATGCAAATTTCAGTGGATCACAAATGTAAGCAAATGTCCATGGGTTGTTGTGTTTTTTTTTAAATTGGCTGGAATCCTGAAAGTCTGTGCATGATTTCCCCTTTAAAGCATGAGCCAAAGGGACTTTAGTATATCATTAGGAAAGCAATGTTCTATCTTTGCTGCAAAACCCTCCAATACTAGAGTGAGAGAATGGAGTAAGACGTAGGCTGGAGAAAATGCTTACACTGGATTTTCCATGGGGACAACCTGTAAAGGACTCTCAGATAGATGACTCTCAAGTAGACGCTCTTGTCGGCAACATTGTGCAAAAATGTAGTTCAAAATGGGCAATGTTGTGCAAAAAACAACCAACCAACCAAAGCCACTTGGTTTTGTGCAAAACCCAGCAATGCTGCACAACAAAACCATGTGTAGCTGCAGCTTCAGTTGGCCTGAGGTTCTTTTTTTTTCCTGCTGTGTAACATTTGAGTTGTACAACTTTCAAATTGGCAAAGACTACAGTCATGATGCCACATGCTTTAATGTGTTTGTTTATGTTAATATTTTTTGCCTTGGGAAACTGCAGTTTTCTGTTCATAGTAAAAAATACTGTGAGTATAGGTTTAGATTGCACAGCTATGCAGTTTTTCAAACTCTTGCACAATTGTCAAAAACTGCTGTACCAGTTTTAAAAAAACTGCCACAATTTGCAGGAACTTTTGAAATACTGTTTTTTCCCCCCACATACATTTATCAAGGGGACCAGAACTCCAAATTCAACACCACTTGGGAAACTGGCAAATTTCCATTCCATTCCTACTGCCACCACTACTAAAAAGAATATTCTTCTCACAAAAATGATTAAAAGCAAAATCAGAAAGAATTCCAATTCACTCCTGTATGTAATGGATTATCTCAAACATTAATCCATCTGTCAGTAATTCCCTAGAATTGATCAGAAAACTATCAACAAGTAATTTTTCATGTTCATTATCAGTGTCATTTTTCCATTATACCTAATTAGTCTATTGGTTTCACCTTCCTTCTTACCCTTATATGTGTTGGAAAATTACCAGCATTCTCTCCCCCCTCCCCATTTCATTGGTAGAACAAATGGGATTAGTTAGCATAGGGCTTCCTCCCCTGTTTGCATGCTAGATCTCTCACATTTCCTTTCTCTGCTTTTATTGCATGATAATAAATACCTTTAGTGCCCAGGTCATCAGATCATGTGACCCAGAACTGGATCCTGATAGGAAGAAAGTTAAGTCTCCCCAAAAAGAGAAGAAGACATCTTTATTCTTTGTTCCCCTTCCTTGCTCTCTCATGGATCCTATCCTATGAAGTCTGCATGTTCTGCAACTATCCAGATGGGATGGTGAGTCATACAATACCGGAGATTATCCTCGAATTCATTAGGTAGTTAAAGTAGCAACCTCTCAATGGAAATGTAGATGAAGAAGTCATTAGTAAAGTTTTAAGTCTTTATTCAAGCTACCTGTGTGTGTTTGCATTTAATTGGATCAAGCATTCTCAAGCCACGAGTTTTTAAACATAAAGGATTTTAACTCGCTTCCTCTGCATAATTCTGCTAATGAAGACTAAATTATAACCGGTTTAGTCTTATTTCCTACAATATGGAGTTATTGATCACTTAATATTTAAGTCCCTTTCTAGTGTTGTTTATTTTACTCTGTTAACATTGTCTCTTACTGATCTTCCTCTTCTCACTTAAAAAAAGATTTCATCTATAAATAATTATCAGTTTAAAATTATCATTAGCTTATTTCAATCTATAATCACACCCTACCATTTCTGTTTGAGGAAGTTAACAACTAGTGTCCATTCTTCCAATGTCTTGTTAGTCTTCCCTTTGATATTTTGAGCGAGTGTATCAAGTTCTTCCATGTTGAGTATTTTAATTAGCCACAATTCTAAATTTGGTACCTCTGAATTTTTCCAGGAATTCACTAATTCTATTCCGGCAGTGGAGACCATATACAACAGAACTCTCCAATGTTTTCTTATGAAGGTTCCTCCAAATACATGGTAACATTTAATTTTAAAAAGTTCTGGTTTCAGAAGAAGCTTAATTTAAAAGATCTCTGATAGAATCTGTATATTTTCTCCCAAAAACGTGTAACTACTGGGCATGTCCACCACATATGGTGGAATGAGCCAATCCTGTTCTGGCACTTCCAATACTTATTGTTTCCCAAGGTGTACATGTTATCTAACCTAACAGAAGTTAGATACAAACAATAGAACATTTTCAAGTAACAGAATGGGATCAAACAGAATTGGTACACTTGATTGTCTAATGTGAAACTGATGATATAACTATAGCCTTAGCTCATGATGTCACACAAGTGTGGAAATAGTAAACAAGGTTCCTATCATCAGCAGGGAAAGGATAGTATTGACAGTAACCACTCTGATGTTGTTGGGAGGAGCCAGAAGAGTACATCTAAAATGGGCCAAAGAGTGACATCTCACTTTGGCACTGTAAAATACCAGAAATATTAACTCTCTCTGAAGACTGATTGGAGTTGGAGACTTATTCAATTGTAAAAATTGTTTTGGGTTTGGGTTTTGGATTTGGAACCTGCTTTGTGAGCTATCACCAGGTTGCACCCAGCTACACAGGCAAAATAAAGCTGTTCCTGTTGTGATCTCTACCTTGGTGTGGTGATTGGCTTATCGCACAGGGCAAGCGGAATCCATATTTGAGTGGCAAGAGCATATTGAGTCACACACAAAGCTTGACAGATCCTCATGCTAGGAATGTCCTGGACTTTTGTGCTGTGAAGATCAAAGAGGACATATGAAGGAGCAATCAAAATAGTGTCCAGCCCCAGCCCCATCATCTGCTGTGATTTGGCACAAGGTGCCAATCACCAACCTCCTGATCTGTTGCATGAAGACTATCAAATGGTTGCTGTTCCCAGCAGTGACATTCATCACATGGCTCCAAGTAAGCAATACACACACTGTAACTGGGCTGTGCAGACTGACTTTGATATAGTTTAGTTGACAAAATATATTAATTGCAGAAATGATTAACTGGCATAAAATATAAATTATATACACTTATAACTCGAAGCCATGTGGAAGAAGGAAACTTGGCTCAGAAAAACAGACCAAAAAAAAAAAGTGACCCCAGCATGGCCAGGTTTTAAAAGATAATCCTTTCAATGAGAACAATAGCCAAGCTCACAGCAGAGGCAAGCACCCCTGCTGTGTGCATTTCCTACCAAAGCCTGCCTCAGTAACTTCACCCAACCGAGACATTGAAACAATCAGTCCATTCCAGAGCCTTTGTTTACCCTGCCAGAAAGCAATTAATTCATACCCCTTCAGGGAGGGAAATGGAGTATAAAAATCCCCAGTTTTGAGCAACCATTTGCAGTTCACCAGTTGCTGAATGTCTCTCTGCCAGTTCACTTCCCGGCTGTGTAGTGCCCTTAGACATCCAAGTCTAAGTCACATTGCTGCTGCTTCACTACTCTTTTGGATTTGTAATCGTAACCCCAAATCCTCAACCTCTCTATAATTTTTCCTCCCCTTATCCTTCAGTTAGCTCTTGTGTGAAAGTTTGACTGTTTGCATCTTGCGTGCATGTGTGAGTGAATTCCCCTCAATAAAATACATTTTTAGTTTACTTTCAAATCTCTGGCTGGTTCTTTCCTGCAAGACCCTGTAAACATTGGTGGAAAAATTTTGTAGTTACCCCCTTCTCGCAGACCTCCTAATTTTGAGTTAATTAATTCCACTCTGTCACATGGAGGTACTGGCATCGTGGGTGGACCTCTGAGTCACCCACCATTTTGGGGTAACAACACAATTAAGCACAGGATATTTGCCCTGTAGTTTATGTTTGTGTGCTGCCACAAACAGTAACATAGTGAGTTTCATTGAATAAAACCCAGCCTGGCCTCAAGCACTCCTGTAACTTAATAATAAAGTGACCTCAGCCATGACAATACATATACAATATATACAAAACAAAATACAGTTTACACCACTGCACAGCCACATGAGGGATTAACAAAAGGACAGCTCCACCTTCTGTGCCAGGGCATCTGCCAGAATTCGTAACTTAACAGCAAAAAGGGAGCGTATTCTTATGTTATATAGATCCATGTTTAACCATTGAACATAAGAGGGAGAAGAAAAAGGAAACAATGCAGTCAAAAGCACTAGCATGGCTAGAATCTTTTGAATGCCCTTGACTTAACTTCTGAGAACATTCATAGGATTTTACTATTAAGCCTTGGTTTCTTCTTAATTAAAGTATTAATAGGACTACAGAACCATTTTTATACCTTTAGGAAGATTTAAGTGGTAAATGTGCACTGTCTTCCTTGTCAGACTAAACAGACAGACACACAAAATAATAAGAGTAAACTAAGAGCCACTTTATTAACTATTTAAAGTCTGATCTGTAGAAGGCTGCTTAATACAGTGTATGCTTGCTGATCTTAGAGGTGAGTTAATCAACCCAACTTGTCCCCAGCCTGACTTTTATGTGCTCCTGTATTGGTCTGATAATTTATCAGCTCTCTCTAGAAAAACACAGATGTATCAGTTGAGCACAATCCAAGCAGAAAATGTCTATCAATAGTGAGGGAGATATTGCTAAAGGTTTAGAGGGGAAAAAAACACAGAGAATGTGAGCAGAACAAAAGTTTAGATATGTGTGTACCATTCATTGCTAATCAGGAGAGCTCGTCAGTGGTTTAGTGCAGCCAAGGCTAAGAGTAGAAGCCTCAGTACTTTTGGATTAGCAAGGATAATGCCAGCATCTGCTCCTCCATTCAGACTGATCTGTTTCCTCTGTGCTCAGTTGTTACCATCACAATCATTGTGGGAGGTGACTGAATTTTCCCAACAATCATATCATATACACAACCCTCCTTTCCCCAAGGCTGCTTGAGCAGTCCTTGGTCCCTCTGTGCTATACTTTTCTGGCCAAAAGAGGGTGAATTAACGCCTTCTCAAAGTCTCCAAGAATGGCATTTCCCCTCTTAAATTGGTTGCATCTTCTCTCTGCACTCATTAATATCAAAGTATTATCTTTTTAAAACCTTCAATGATAGTGTTACCATGGTTATGCTACGTCTGGTGAGAGCACTAGATATCTCTTGATATCAAATAATTTGGCCCCTAGTTGACCTTTCTCTGCCACCCTACTCCACATGTTTGCAAGGGCCACCGGACAAGCACGTAATAGGCGCGGCCGTTAATGGTTGTACATTCCAAACCTCATTTAGACAGGCAACTTAATGCCTCTCCGAGGCTTCAGGGACCATTCCTTCTTGCAAACCCGCCTTGCTCAGCGCGACTTTACACAAAGATGCCCGGCCGAGTGCTGAGCCAATCCTTTATATTGGGCCATTTGCATACTGGCCATACTATTGTCATCCAGTGCTAAGCTCATCATGTAAAACCTGACCTTTTCCAACACTTTTGTCCCGCTCCAAATTTCCTTTGTTCTCACCGAGCATGGCAGGGCCTGTAGGCACAGTCCACCCTATAAAAAGTCCCCAATTCCGAGGACTCCTCAGATCACCCTGGACTTCCATCCAGCCTTGCTGCCGCTCTGTCCAGTGAAGTTGTCTCCTCAGCGAACCGCGCTGAGCTTTCTTCCCTGCAATTCTCTGTTCTCTCCAGGACTACAAGAAAATATTACCACATTACGTAATACCCATCCCCCTGAAACTCTCCATTTTGATTTCTCAGTTAGTTAGCGTATGTCGTGTCTTTTGTGTTGCTTGTTCCCAATAAAAATATTATTTGTTGCTTTAAGAACTTGTCTAACCGCTCTCTGACCTGACGCTGTAGACATAGCATTAAAGATCCCAGCTAAAGTTACCCTGCTTCTCGTTAGCTTGAGAGAGTGCTCGACGTCTAATTTCTCCCATCTTGTGTTTTTACTTGGTAATTTGGGCACCCTTCCCGGGACACCCAACATACAGGGTAACAATAGTTTTTAAACAGGGGTCAAATGGCTACCTCATACCATTTGATAGGAAAAGTTCTCACTAATCGTCTTTTGTTGCACTTTTTGAAATCAGTTAAAAATGTCCCAGTTTCTTTCTTTGTCTTGCCTTTTCCCCTTTGTCCCCAACTTATTTCAATGGCTGCAAACTGAGTTCAAATTTCAAAGGTAGTTTGCACTCAATTATGGATGGAGAGGAGAGGACAGAGGCTTGCCCTTCCGAGAAGACTCAGCCAAAAGCAAACTGTTATAGCCGCTTCTAGTTTGTGCGTCCTTCCACATTAATAACTTTTCCTGTTTGGACCACACTCTGATGCTACTTGGCCACATAGGTCCTGCTTTTCATCTGCAAGATCCTGGAGGGTATGCCACCTTTCAGGGTGCTTTAGTGGAGGGAGATGGAGTAAATGACCCTTTGGATCATTTCTAACTCTTAAGTTTTTATGAATAAAATGCCATTTTTTAAGAACCATAAGTCACCTTACAACCATGTCAGGAGACAGATATAATTTTTTTGGCAGTTTGTGAAGCCCCCAGAAGGTCCAAGGACAAGAAATTTGCTGCCCATTCCTGTTGTAAGCATTTTCAAGTTATGTGCCTTCAAAGCAGTTCTGACTTGTAGTGAATCTATACTAGGATTTTCTTGGCAAGATTTGTTTGTAGGAGTTTACTATTGCCTTTCTCTGAGGCTGAGAAAGAATGATTTTCTCAAGGTCTATTCCTGTGGTGATGCAGAGTATTTTGGAAAGGGTAATGAAGACCCATTTATTTTGCTCAGTCAATCAATCAATCAATCAATCAATCAATCAATCAATGTATCTGCTGGTGATGGAGATGAAAGCTGGTTTGGAGATAGTTTTGAGAAGTGTTGCTATAGGAACTCTCATGGTAAGCCTTTACACTTTATAACTTATCACTGCTGACGCTGGTCCAACTTAAAAGCCGCTATAGCTACGAGGATTCAAGAGACAGTGAACCAGAGTATAGCTAAAGAGGGGGCAAAATGATGACATTGTCCCCACAGGAATTCTCCCCGCCAAGGAAATTTTCCTTCAATCCTCAAATGTCTAGCATTGCAGAGAATGAAAATATCATTCATACCTAGTATTCTAATTGGCATGTTCATCTTCCCTTGGTCAGTTTCCCTATCCCTTGCAGGAAGATTCAGGGTTCTGAAGTTAAAAGCTCTGGAAGCAAGAGGTATCAGGTGTCAGAACAGTCCAGGGTCAAGAAAGCAGTAAATGAGAGACAGGTTTCTGGGAAGTCATAGATAGCCAAGTCATTAAACAGTTCAAAAGTTGTAAATCCATTAGACACACTTGCATAGACTGAACTGTTGAAAGCAAGACTGAAGTTGTACTCAGCACAGAGGCTAGAGAAAGTAACTTCCTAATATAGGCAGCAAGTTCAGCTAATGCCCTGATCCCCAGCACTATTTAGGGAGAGCATTCCATAGGTGTGCTCCTTTCAATGCCTTGATTGCACCTTTTCACTCTTTCTATAGGGGATGGTCTCAACCAGATGTCTGAGACCCTGCCTTTCTCTGAGACTAGGGAGGCTCCTTCTCTAGCTTCTCTTCCTGCTCTGAACCCAGCCTGGCCTGCTGAACTGCTGAAGGGCTAGCTATTGGGCATCTGTGAAGGCTCCTCCAAAAGTAGGTCTGGTTCTTTATTTGAAGACAAACTCTTGGGGAAGCATGACAATCCCTTTCCTTTGGGTGCCTGGATGCTCTTTCTGATTACTCAGCTGAAATTTTAAGTTACCACAGTGCTAGAAATTTGGGGACTAAAGGAAAATTTCATGTGGAGGAGCAGTGTTTTCATTTGGAGGTGATGCCTTCATTTCACTCCCATTGTACCTATATCCCTGAGAGGGAACCCTGAGCAGTTGGCTGTCCCCCTGCTTGACTCTAAAGACATTCAAATCAGATCTGTGTATAATATGAGCATAAACCTCTCTAAACTCAAAGAGGCTTAGTTTCAATCAGTGGACTCAAAATGTTTTTATCCTTTCTGACAAGCTGAGTGTGAGGAAGCCTGCTGTTTTCAATTAAGCTGGTATTTACTTTTTTTTTTTTACCCCACTGCACTTGTCTTATAGATATAAACTGAGTTGCCATGATAATATTTTCTGTTGAACAGTTGTGTAGGGACAGGAGGGGCAATGGAAGCGGTTCACCCCGGGCAGCAATTTTTGGGGTCATCCCAGCTCATAGCCATGCACCTATGTGCAGTCGCCTTGCCCCTTCCACCATGGCCACATCCCCACGCAACATGGCCACGTCCCCTTGTGTCATAGCCCTGCCCACTACACTGTAGCCCTGTCCACCACCCTCTCCACACACTCCAAGCTCCACCACTGCTGGTGAAGTTCTTTTTTCATACATTTTCTGTATTTGATCTCATTTCCACATGAACCTCAGGAAGAACTTCCTGACAGTCAGAGGTGTCCGGCAGTGGAATATGCTGCCTCGGAGTTTGGTAGAGTCTTCTTCTTTGGAGGTTTTTAAGCAGAGGCTGGATGGCCATCTGTTGGGCATGTTTTGAAGTGTGTTCCTGCATAGCAGGGGGTTGGACTGGATGGCCTCTGGGGTCTCTTCTAACTCTATAGAATCATAGAATCATAGAAATGTAGAGTTGGAAGAGACCACGCAGGCCATCCAGTCCAACCCCCTGCCATGCAGGAGCCCCCTCAAAGCACTCCTGACAGATGGCCATCAAGCCTCTGCTTAAAAACCTCCAAGGAAGGAGACTCCACTACAGGCAGCACATTCCACTGCCGGACAGCCCTGACTGTCAGGAAGTTCTTCCTGAGGTTCAGGTGGAATCTCCTTTCCTGCACTTGAATCCATTGCTCCTTGTCCTGGTCTCTGGAGCAGCAGCTATGATTCTATGATTCTTCTAAACTTGTTGTTGTGATATGCCATCAAATCAGCCTCAAAGTTTGGTCACCATATGGAAGACATCAAAAAGCCCAGTTGTCAAAAGCCCTGTTCAGCTCTTGCCGACTCAGGGCTGTGACTTCCTTGACAGAGTCTGCCCATCTGCAGTGCTGTCTTCCTCTTTTCCTACTGCCTTCAAATTTACCAAGCATTATTGTCCTTTCTAATGAGTCGTTTCATTTCCTGATAACCACAGTTTTAGTCATTTTGGCTTCCAATGAGAGTTCAGACTTGATTTGTTCTGCATCTCATCCATTTTCTTGGTGGTCTGTGATATCTGTAAAACTCTTCTCTAATTTCAATTTTTTCCCCTCTCAGCTTTCTTTGGCTTTTACATTGCTTTGTTCTATTTATAGTCCCATAAGCTATTCCAAGGGTTCATGCTGGATGATGTGGCATAATAAAATGAGAAAATATAAATGAGCCATTGACTGATCCCGGAGAGAGAGGATAGTCCTTACAACATTTCACCTGGACCCCTCATCGCTGTATATAAAAATCTGTCTCTTTCAGAGGCTGTCTGAAGAATCAGGAATCCTGGGCCATTTCCACATTAGCCTTTTATAGTGTTATTATTCCACTTTCAACATCCTATGGAATCCTGGGGCTTGCAGTTTAGGGAGGGGCTGGCTGGCCCCTCCCTAAACTGCAAACCCCAGGATTCCAAAGAATGATGAAAGTGGAATAATAGCACTATAACAGGCTAGTGTGGAAATTGTAGCTAAAAATAGTTCAGTTTCCCTTGATTTTCCTGTTATCATTGCTTTGTCTAATGATAAAAGCAACTAATAGCAAAATAAACTAAAGATTTTTTAAAACTTTTACTTATGGTTTGTTTGTTTATTTGGTAACCCTGTTAGCTTTTGGTAGCTTTGGGATGATTTTGTTAATTCTACGTCATAGTTAATGTCTTTGAATGTGATTCTGTGATCTTAAATCCTTCTGAGACTGAGATTGTATTTAAGAGGAGGAAGACAGGGACTGAGGGGGAAGAGAGAATAGAAATTATAGTATTTTGGCAATAAATAAAGAAATCAAGAAATGCAAATTGACCTACCCTTTGATATAGAAGGATTGTTTATCAAAGATCATTGGGAAAATCGGGAGTTAGAACTGGACTGGACTTAAAGTGTCTGCACCAGAACTGTAATAGAATTTTTTGAAAGAGAAGGACTGTTTATTAAAGACTATTGGAGGAAAATTGGAAGTCAGGATTGGAGTGAATGCAAAGTGACTGAACTAGAACTGTAACAGAACTCAAAAAAAAAAAAGGAGAGAGTTAAAAATAGGACAAAGAAGACAAAGGCCCTTTCTGCATGTGGCAAGGGAAACGCTCCCTGCCACTACTCACTGGCTTTTTGGTGGGTCCGTTTGGGTCCGTCCTGATGAGGAGCAGTGCGAGCTTGTCACTCCGCACTGCTCCGGTGTCCAAAAGGGCAGCTTCCGGTTGGTGGAGGCTCTCCACCAACCAGAGAAGCTCACCAGCCTAAAGCCCTCCCCCAGCAGATCTGCAGGCATTCACTAGTGAGTGCTTGCAAATCTGCACCAGAGCGCAGCGACGGAGCGACACGGGGTCGCACGCTCCATACTTTTAAAAACCTCTTAAAAGAGGTTTTTAAAAGCATGCTGCGCGACCAGTTCCAGTTGCTCCGGAGTGGACTGAGGTGCAGAACTACGAAAAGTAGTCCTCCCCAGTCCACTCCACGGTGCAGAAGACCTCTGTTGGAGGTCAGTCTGCACTGTTTTAATAGGCCGGTGCAGAAAGGGCCAAAGTCAGCAATCTATGGGTTTAGAGAACATCCCACCGGGAACACTTTCTTTTCTTTTTTTTCAACCTCCAATAGCTGAGAAGGAGAGAAGGAGAGGACTCCTGAAGAAGAAGACAACGGAAAACTTGGGGTTTGGGGGAAAGGGATTAAACAATTAGGAAGGGGGAGAGGAAATAAGTATTAAGAGGGAGGCGGAAGGGGGTAGAGAGAGTGGCTTGAAGAGGATGATGTGATATGAATTGATCTATAGAATTAAAGTAAAGTGCATATATATATTTATTTCCAAATGTACACATATATTTAAGATACATATTTATATGTTGAAATTATTAAATATTATTGAATATACAGATATTTATAAATTATGGGCAATTATTTATACCAATTTCTATAAATTGAGTTTGATATAGACTTCGTCTTTATAAATAAGATTGACAGTTACATATAGATTCATGATTCTAATAGGTATTTATGTATTTGTAATTTCATAGGTCTATAGAAAATTGATATTTTTTAAAGACATCTGCAATCTAAAATAGAAAGGAAACAATTTATAGATTATATACATGTATATAGATTTTTATGTTATGATATTTTGTTGACAAGAAGATTTAATTGAGTTAATTGATTTAAATTGATAAGGATATTATAAGAGTATTGGGGGAATCTAGAGTATTAAAGGGTAGGGGTATAGATTAAACAAGGATAATCAACTGTTGGGAAGATCAGTTGAAAAACAGAAGCTGATAAGAGGAAGGAGAGGGGATTTATATGTTTGGCTGATTTAATTTATAAAGTACTGATACATTGAGAATAAGGAAGATTGTTTAGAATTAAGAATTAAGGAGAAGAACTGAAGGGAGAGATAGACCTATAGATGTTGTTTGCAGGCTTGTGGGGCTGTGCTTGTTTGTTGATTTGCTTGTTTTTGTTAAGTCTCCTTGCGCTGGCCATGTGCTCTCCCTGAGCACATGGTCTAATCGACTAACGAGGAGGAAGAGCCAGCTAGGGGGTAGGAGACTTATTAGGAGCTTCCAACAGCGCGCGTCTTTGGCACGTGGTTGAAGTCCTCTACTTCAGTCCTTCAAGTTCAACCCTTGGCAATCAACAGAGCAGGCAAAGCTTATACAGCTGAATTTGGGAAAGAAAGCCCAATTATTCTTTCTAGACCTACTCCCTGTCCTACTCTCTGTAGTATCAAGGATGGAAGGTGAGGGAGCTGCTGCAGTCACCTTTAGCACTTGTGGGATGATCCTTTTATTGCGATAGGATGTTGCCAGGTACACCTGGTGAGCTTCTTGGAGGAGAGGGCTCAGCAGCTGGAGGTGAGAGTTTCTAATCTTCATCTTATTAGAGAAGGTGAGGAGTTTTTTGATGGGGTAGAGAAGACCTTCCTCAAGACTGAATGCACGGAGGAGCTGCCAGATCAGGAAGTCAGCACACTGTGCCAGGAAATGGAGGGTTGGATGTCATATGGAGGAGTAGAACGACCAGGAAGGTAACAGAGACTCTCAACCTACACAATCGCTTCAAAGTTTTTGGCCTTATGAATGATGAGGAGAACCAGGAGGAGGGAACAGAATGTCAACAAGAAGGAATCCAAGTTCGGCAAAGGAACTAGATCAACACTCCCAGCCTAGGCAGTCCTAGAAGAACATGCTCGTCGAGGAGCCCTCAACAAGCCTCAGAGGAGGCGAGTTCTGGTTGTTGGGGACTCCTTGTTCAGAGGAACCGAACCAGCAATTTGCAAACTGGACAAGCTCAATCGAGAGGTCTGCTATCTTCCTGGGGCCAAGATCAACCACATAACGGAGAGATTAACCAGGCTGGTCAAGCCCACCAACCATAAGCACCTCATTTTGGTTCATGTCGGAACCAATGACACTGCAAGGCACAGCTTTTACCACGTCGCAAAGGACTATGAGCTTATGGGGATAAAGCTTTAGGACCTTGGTGCACAGGTGGTCATTTCATCTCTCCTCCCTGTTCAAGGATATGGCGCACGAAGGGAAAGGGCAATAGCAGAGGTCAACAACTGGCTCTGCACGTGTTGCCACTGGCAACGGTTTGGGTTTTTGGAACACGGTCTGAATTTCCATGAATGTGGGCTTCTGACACGGGATGGGCTGCACCTCACGAAACTTGGCAGAAATGTTTTTGCAAACAGTCTCGCAAGGCGGATTAAGAACTCTTTAAACTAAGTTTCGCTGGGGAGGGAGACAACATTATTCAGGGCAAGGACTCGGAGAGCACAGGGGGGAAAGGCCCAAATGATACTGGGCAAGTAGTACAAGCGGCCAATGACGGGAGGAGTAGAAACAATAGTACAGGACTTGCAGGAAGGGCCCGGGGACTTAAGTGTCTCTACACTAATGCAAGGAGTATGGGAAACAAGCAGGAGGAACTTGAACTCCTAGTACAAGAAAATAAATACGATTTGATAGGCATCACTGAGACCTGGTGGGATGAGTCTCATGATTGGAATACAGGAATAGAGGGGTATAGCCTATTTTGTAAAAATAGACCAAACAAGAAAGGAGGAGGAGTAGCCTTGTATGTCAAGGATGTTTTCACCTGTGAAAAGATCCAGGACTTAAACCCAGAAGCCCAGATCGAGAGCAACTGGGTAAGAATTAAGAGAGTGACAAACAATAGGGATATTCTGGTGGGGACTTACTACAGACCTCCAACCCAGACTGAGGACCTTGTTGATGCCTTCCTCAACCAAATGACTGCACATTCAAAAAGGAGAGATACAATAATAATAGGAGATTTCAATTACCCAGATATATGTTGGTAGTCAAACTCTCTCAAGACAGCAAGGTCCAGCAAGTTTCTTGCTTGTCTTGCAGACAATTTCATGGTCCAGAAGGTGGAAGAGGCCACAAGGGGATCAAATATTCTAGATCTGTTCCTGACCAACAGGGATAATCTTGTTAATGAGGTAGAAGTGGTTGGATCTTTAGAGGGGAGTGACCATGCCCTATTGGAATTTGGCATTCAGTGGGAAGGAGAAGATAAGCGTAGCCAGAAACTCAGATCTTAAAAAAGCGCACTTCTGTAAACTTAAAGAGCTGCTGGCTGAAATTCCGTGGTCAAGAATAGTGAAAGGGAAAGGAGTTCAGGAGGCATGGGACTTCCTTAAAAAGGAGATACTGAAGACACAGTCTAAAACTATGCCAATAAGGAGGAAAAATGGAAGGCATCTGAAGAAACCAGAATGGTTGACTAAAGAACTCTCAGCTGAGCTAAGTGTTAAGAGAAACATGTACAGGAAATGGAAGAAGGGGAAACCACCAAAGAAGAATTTAAGCAAGTAGCCAGGAGATGTAGGGAGGAGGTCAGAAAGGCTAAAGCACAGAATGAACTTTGGCTGACCAGAGACATTAAAAACAATAAAAAGGGCTTTTTTAAATATGTCCACAGCAAAAGGAAAAAGGAGGAGACAATAGGGTTGCTGCGCAGAGAAGATGGCGAATTATTAACAGGGGGGAGAGAAAAGGCAGAACTACTTAACACCTTCTTTGCCTCAGTTTTTTCCCAGATGGATACTAGCACTCAACCTGGCGATTGGGGAGCAGGTGTGGAAGCAGGGGAAATGTGGCACATAATAGGTAGAGAGGTGGCACAGGAATACCTGGCCACACTGGATGAATTCAAATCTCCAGGACCAGGTAGATTGCATCGTAGGACATTAAAAGAACTAGCAGAGATCATTTCAGAACTGTTTGCTATAATCTTTGAGAAATCTTGGAGGACAGGAGAAGTTCCAGCAGACTAGAGGAGGGCAAATGTTGTCCCCATCTTCAAGAAGGGAAAAAATGAGGACCCAAATAATTATCACTCAGTCAGCCTGACATCAGTACCCGGAAAGATCCTGGAGCAGATCATTAAGCAGTCAGTTTCTAATCACTTAGAAAGCAATGCGGTAATCACAAGCAGTCAACATGGATTTCTCAAAAATAAGTCATGCCAGACTAATCTTATCTCTTTTTATGATAAAGTTACTAGCTTGATAGATGAAGAGAATGCTGTGGATGTAGCATATCTCAATTTCAGTGAGGCCTTTGACAAAGTTCCCCATGACATTCTTGCAAAGAAGCTAGTAAAATGTGGGCTGGACAGGCCTACTGTCAGGTGGATCTGTAACTGGTTGACTGACTGTTCCGAAAGGATGCTCACCAATGGCTGCTTTTCATCCTTGGAGGTTTTTAAGCAGAGGCTTGATGGCCATCTGTCGGGATTGATTTGAGGGTGTTCCTGCATGGCAGGGGGTTGGACTGGATGGCCTGTGTGGTCTCTTCCAACTCTACATTTCTATGATTCTATGATTCTATGATTCTAGATGACCACAAAGAAATTCGAACAGAAATAAAACAAGACTTCAAAAAAGAAATGGAAAAAGTAAATCAAAATTTGAAAAAATTAACACAGGACCTGACAATTATAGATAAAAAAGTAGAGTCATTACAAGAAAAGACACAAGAAATTGAAACAGAAAGTAAGCACTTGGGAAGAGAACAACAAAAAGAAGCTGAGGCATGGTGAAAACTAGAATTAACACAGAAATAAATGTATGAATATAAGAGGATTACTGGAATAAACTGAGGGAAATTTATACAAGAGGGTAATTGAAATGTTGGCTACTTTTTTAGGACAAAGAGTGGGGAAATTTGAATTAGAGATAGATAAAATATTTCGGGTGGATTCACCTATTGTTAAGAAGAAACAATTACTGCAAGACATAGTGGTCCATTTTACCAGAGAGAAGACCAAGAATCTTGTATTGGAACAGAGCTACAGAGAAAAATTGATGATAGAAGATAAAGAAATAAAGATATTTAAAGATATACCAGCAGCATTATTACGACAAAGAAGAGAGTACTCTTTCCTAACAAGACAACTACAAAGATTAAACATAAGATATAGGTGGGAGATTTCAGAAGGGATCTTCTTCTATTTCAAGGACAAATCACAAAAAGTGATGACAATAGATCAAGCAAAAGAATTTTATAAAAAATATATGCAAGAAGAGCAAGCAGACAGAAGAGAAGAAAAGAGGAAAGATAGAGTGGTAAAAAATCAAAAGTGTAAAAAAGGAAAGGGGACTCAACAAGAAAAAGAACAAGAAAGAAGAGAGGACATCATAAATTTATCAGATCAGGAAGAGGACTTAACAAGAGAAGAGGAAGAACTATTAATAGAAACCTCAGATTAAGAAAAGAGTTAGGAATAAGTAAAATGAAAATAATAACCTGGAACGTTCATGGCATAAATTCACAATATAAAAGAAGACAGGTTTTTCACCAGTTGGAGAAGCTAAAAGGGGAAATTATATGCCTTCAGGAAACCCATATAGATAAGAAAAGCAAGAAATATTTGAAGAATAAAAATTAGGAGAATGTTCCACAGCACTTTATGGAAAAAAAAAGAAGAGTGGCAGTATATGTGCACAAAAAGATCCCAGCAAAATTAACATTCAAAGATGAAGAAGGAAGGATTATTGGGATAGAGATACAGATTAACAAGAAGAAAATATTATTTGTGGGAATATATGCACATAATGAAAAGAAAGAGGAATTCTACAAAAATTTAGATGATTTGATTCAAGAATATGAATACAAGAATTTGATCTTGGCTGGGGATTGGAACGGAGTGCTCGATACGGAAAAAGATAAACAAACAATTAAGAAAATTAAGAAGAAAGACTGAGGGAGATTGCCCAAGACTTTTTTTGAAATGACACCAAACTTAACAATAGTAGACTCTTGGAAACATCTTCATCTGATGGATAAAGATTGTACTTTTTTTCCCGGATACACACCAATTATTATCGAGAACAGATATGATTCTAGTGTCTAAGAACTTATTAAAAGAAATTTAAAAAGCAGAAATACTCCCAAAAATATTGTCTGACCATAATCCAGTATCTTTGATTCTTAAAGATATATAAAAAAAGTTAAATTGGAGATTAAATGATAATCTCCTAAAAGATGAAGAAGTTTTTAAAAAGGCAAAGGAGAATTTAAAATTCTTTTTTCAAGAAAATATTAAAGGAGGAACTAAAATGAGTACTATCTGGGATACAATCAAAGCAGTAACGTGAGGCTTCTTCTTACAGCAACAACACTTACTAAAAAAGAAAAAAGAGGAAAAATTTAGAATTTGTCATTGGAGTTGCAAAAAAAACCAAGAAGATTTAAAGGGAAATGTAGATAAGAAAAGAATAAATTATGAAATTAATTCAAAAGGAAATTTCCCAATTAATGACAGAAGAAATAGAAAGAAAATTGGCGTATCTGAAGTGTTATCAATTTGAACATGCTAATAAAATCGGGAAGTGGCTTTCATATAGACTGAAGAAAAAGAGGGAAAGAAATATAATCATAGAAATAAAAGAGGGGAAAAACTCAATAACAGAACAAAAGAAAATTATGCAGACATTTGTAAAGTATTATGAGAAGCTATTCTCAGGAATACAGATAACCCATCAACAAAAGAATGGAATGGAGAGATATTCAAAAAAAGCAAAAAATTAATAAGATCTTGGAAGAACATCATAAATATTTGAACTCTACAATTACAATGTGCGAGATCACGGAAGCAATCAAAGAACTGAAAGAGGGGAAATCTCTGGGCCCTGACGGATTTATGACAACATATTACAAAAGAACTACAAGATGAATTGATAACACCATATTACTATATGTTAAAGGCATTATCATCACAAGGAAGACCTAATACTTGGGGAGATTCGAATATAATTTTGATTCCCAAAGAAGAGAAAGTTACTAAAGATGTTAGAAATTATAGAACAATCAATAATTTTATTGCGGTCAATGACCATATTCGAAAAGTCATCTACATACGTGATATACATACATCTTGTAGCATTAGCAAAATATAAATATAAACATAAATCGTATAAAATATGTAATATAAAACATAAAATATAGGTACATATTCCTATAATAAAACCTAGGCATTTACTAAAACCTTATTTTCACGGATTTTAATTGCAGCAGCACAAAATTTTGCTATCTTGGTCAACATCCCTGTATTTTGCCCAGACATCAGTAAGAGAGTATAAAAGGCCTCTGAACGTCCAGGGAATGCCTTTATGTATGGTTCAATAAGTGTTTCCCAGATTTCAAGATAATAAAGGCAGTGCAGAAGAACATGAGTTATTGTTTCGATTTCACCAGAATTGCAGGAGCATTTACGTTGATCATATGAAATCTTTTTAAACTTCCCTTCTTGTATTGCTGATGGCAAAGCATTTAATTGGGCAAGAGTAAAAGCTCTAAGTTGATTTTATATTAAAAGTAGATAAAAATACTTAGCTGACTTGAAGGGTATCAGTGCAATGTCAATTAACATATTATTTGAAGTTGCCTTTAAATCATGCTGCCTCTCCATATCCATAATTCGCTGTCTAAGGGTTCGACTAGCTACGTCAAATCCCACATGTAAAAAGTACTCCTCAGAAAAACCATAAAATCTGAGTTTAACAGATATGGCTTTTTTCCATACTGATTGGTAATTATCTTGAAATACTAAGGAAGCTAAATCACTTGGTCAAAAACTTAATTTCAGCCAAAATCTAAAAATAGCTAACCAAGACCTAGATTCAACTTTCAGGAAGCCCACCTCCAACTGCAAAGCTGCATTGCAGACCCAACGTGGTACTTGCAAGATGGTCCTCAGAAATTTTGACTGAACTATTTCTAAGGTAGTGAAAGAAGAATAAGGACCTAGTTGAGCACCATAAAGTAGTTGACTAATAGATTTGGCCTGAAACAACCTTAGGGCAGCTGGAACATATTGCCCTCTTTAGTATAATTTTTTTTTGAATTATGGATGTGGATCTCTGTGCTACTTGTGCAACATATTCTGCATGTGCACTACGATTTCCATTTGACTGGAATACAACACCAAGATACTTAAAGGTCCTTATTTGTTCAATCCTATGTTCATTTATCGTCCATTTATACAGCTTTTTGCAAACACCATAATTTTGGTTTTCTCATAATTTATTTGGAGTCCTTCCTCTTGGCTGTACTGTGTTAGAGCACGCAACGCTCTCTGTAAGCCAATGGGTGTTTGCGACAGTATTACTGCATCATCTGCATATAGCAACACTGAAAGATGCCTACCCACTAACTTGGGAGGGCGAAAATCTAACTGACTAAGAGCAGCAACCATTGAGTTAATATAAAAATTAAATAACAATGGGGCTAGTATACATCCTTGCTTAACTCCATTATGTGTAAAGACTTTATTGGACAGCTGACCTTCCAAGTTACACCTTCTTTTCAAGGTTGTATTTTCATGTAGCTTGTAAATAAGCAATAATAAGTGACGATCTACTGAAGAGGCTTCTAGTTTGTACCACAATCTATCTCTAGAGATAGAATCAAAGGCAGATTTAAGGTCAATAAAAGCTGCAAACAAGGACCCTTTAGCTTTACTAGAGTATTTTTCCACCAGATGTTGTAGGATAAGGACCTGGTCCAAAGTAGATCTTCCTGGTCTAAAACCTGCTTGCTCCTCAGCCAGAACATTTTTTTATGTCCATCTAATATTGCAATTTCCAATATAAGTGTCTAGCATAGATTTTACTAATTATAGATAACAAACTAACTGGGCGATAATTTGCTGGATTATTCTTCTTACCTTTCTTACAGATTGGAATAATAATAGCTGTATTCCAATCAGATGGCATGTGGGTATTCTTATCAATATATGTAAAAAGATTTGCCAAAATTGGGGCCCACCAATCTATGTTGCATTTGATTAGCTCAAGAGGAATACCATCATCCCCTGGGGCTTTGCCTGGATTAAGTTGGTTTACAAGCTCTGTCACTTCAGCAATTGATACTGGTTGCCATTCTGGCAAATTCCTGGTAATACGATTCACTTGAAAAGTAGGGGATTCTTTAATGGCATATGACTCATAAAAATAAGCTTCCCAAACTCCAGAGGGGATATGACAATCTGCCCATGTGGTGTAACTTTTGGTTGCAGTTGGCGTGGGCTGCCAAAAGGTTTTCGTATCTTTCATCCTTACTGCATTAATAAGTTGTTCCCATAATGCTTGTTGTGCAAAGCTCTTTTTAACCTTAATCAATTTCTTATATTCTTTTTTTAATTGCAACAGTTCCTCTACCCTCACATCTTCTGGGTTTTCCTTATGAAGTATGAATTTAGAAATAAACAGTTTCTTAGCATCCCTACATTCACAATCAAACCAATCCTTTAAACTAAACTTTCTAGTATAAACTCTTTTAGAATTGGTAGCTAAAAATAAATCAACTAATTTTTTGATCAGTATTTCATATTGCTCAATAATCCCATTATTTGAATCTATTGCCAGGCAGGTGGAATGGATATTAGAGAACTGATTAGTGTTAAACAGCTCCAAAAAGAACCCTGCAGTCTTTTGTGACCACTTAATCCTATTACTAGTAACTATCACCCCTGGGTTTGGTTTTAAGATATTTATGATATGGGTATGATTATCAGATATCTTCAAATACAAGTTTAAGGGGAGATGATCACTTTCCAACCTATTATCTATTATCATTTTTATAGAGGGATCCAGTAGACCCTGGCTAACAATCATATAATCAATGGTGCTCATCCTAGTTCCTGATCAGAATGTAAATTCTCCTGGTATGTCCCCAGTAATGTTCCCATTCAAGATACATAGTTCTAACCTGTGTGCCATTTGTGCCAAATTAAGACCTGCATAGTTGCTAACAGTATCTTTTGAGCAGCGCATATTTTCTAAAATAAAAGATGTTTTTTACAGAGAACAGATGTGATGGGCAGCATAAAGAACAGTATCATTTACCCCCAGTCTAACATTAAAATCACCCCCAATAACTCTCTGAGACAAAGGGAGAGCTAGATGAGACTCTTCAATATAATTTTCAAAACCTTGCCAAATTAAGTCAATCTGAGCATGCAATTGCTCAGGGGGAAAATATACATTTATGAACAATGTTAAACATTTGTTGAATTTTACCATCACTGCTATTGCATATTGATCATAAGTAGAAAGCTTACACAATGTCATACAAAGTTTTTTTTAATTTATTTTTCATTTATTCAAATCGAAAAGAACTAAAATAATATCAATTTCACATCTGTTTACAGTATTTGCATTTTACAAAGCATATATTTACAAAAGATAAAGTATATAGGTATTGTTATATAGACCCCTTCTCAAATTCTTATATTCAATGATATATCGTATTTTGTATCCCCTAACCCTTCCCTTGTCACTTCCTCACTTACCCTAGGGTAGTACCTACTTGAATGCTCTCATGTTTCTCTTCAATTCCCTTACTTTCAATAGCTTTCTTGCCTCTTATAGTATTATTTCATCACACTTTTGTAATTTCAGTGTCCAAACCCTTAACTTTTTCTTCTTTATTATTTGACTATGTCAGGAACAGAAATTCTTCCATTTGTCTCCATTCTTCTTCTTTAGCCGCTTGATTTCTGCCTTGTAGCATCATTGTTAATCTATCCATTTCGCAGTATTCGATCACCTTAACTTTCCATTCATCAATTTGGGGAATTTGGTTGTTTTTCCACTTGCTAGCAAAAACAATTCTGGTGGTGGTTATCATGTATAGTATTATTCTCCAAAATTTGCTTCTTATCTCTGTGTCTACCTTCTGCAATATATTCAATAAAAAGATTTCCAGCAACAATGGAATGTTAGGGCCTTTGAAATTAGCCTTTGAACTTCTATCCAATACATTTTTGCCTTTTCGCACATCCACCAGGCGTGGTAGTAAGTCCCACTTTCTTGATCACATTTCCAGCACTTTTTTTCTTTCATCTTGTAGATCTTATTTATTTTTACTGGGTCAAGATGCCACCTGTATAGCATCTTTAAGTGATTTTCTTTCAAATTTTGAGCAGCAGTGAATTTTTGGGTGTTCACTCAGCTTTTCTCCCAATGTTCCACTCGTATTTCTTGTCCTATATTTTGCGCCCAGGTGATCATTGATGATTTTATCTGCTCTGGTTCTAGTTCCCTTTCCAAAAGAAGTTGATATAGTTTTGATGTCAAATGTTTTTGCGATTCAAATATTATTTTTTCAAATGGCTTTTCTTTTTTGTCCATATCAAAGCCCTCTAATTTTCGATCCATATTCAATCTCTCTTGAAGTTGTCTGTGAAGGAACCAGCCACATTTAAATCCTTCACTTTCTAGTTCTTCTCTAGTTTTTGTTCTAATTCCACGATTTGCCACGTCAATTATTATATCTTTATATCTTATTATTTCCTCATGTGATTCTCGCCACGTACTGAAGAAAGCTTCATGGGGAGAGATCCATAATGGGATTTTGTTGAAATATTTTTTCTTAAACCTTTGCCAATTTATTAAAAGGGACTTTCTCAGGTAGGGGTTAAGGAATTCTTTGTCAATTTTTTCCTTGTTATACCACATATATGCGTGCCAACCCATATGGAGGTCCGCACCTTCAAGGCTCAATATCTTCCCACCTTGTAATGTTACCCACTCTTTGATCCATGTTAAACAATTTGCTTGATAGTATAGTCTTAAGTCTGGTAATCCAAAGCCTCCCTTTTCTTTCCTTTCAATAAGTATCTTCCATTTGATCCTTGGTTTCTTCTTCTCCCATATGAATCTGGTAATTTCTCTTTGCCAATCTATAAATGGTTTCTCATTTGTAATGATTGGTAAATTTTGAAATAGAAAATTCAACTTTGGTAACACATTCATTTTTATCATGGCTATTCGACCTGATAGTGACAGTTGCAGTTGGTTCCAATTGTTTAATGATTTTTGAATTTCTTTCCACGCAATTTTATTATTGTTGTCATACAATTCGTTATTTCTCTTGGATATCCAAATACCTATGTATTTAACTTTCTTTTCTATTTTAAAACCTGTTTTAATAGCCAATTCTTTTTGTTCCTCCAATCTTATATTTTTAGTCAAGATTTTTGTCTTTTCTCTGTTGATCTTTAATCCAGCCAGTTCACCAAATTGGTTCAACTTTCCTATTAATTTGTCTATGGATACGCTCGGGTCTTCCAAAATGATAACCAAATCATCAGCGAATGCTTGTAACTTGAACTCTTGTCTCTTCACCTTACAGCCTTTCATTTCTGGGTCTTCTCTTATCATCCTCAATAATATTTCTAGAACTGTTATAAATAATGAAGGGGACAAGGGGCACCCTTGCCTTGTTCCTTTTTTAATCCTGAATTTCTCCATCTTCTCTCTGTTTATAATCAGTGAAGCTTCTTGATTTTTATAAATTTCCTTTATCCAATTCATACATGTATTCCCAAAGTTCATTTTTTCCAGTACTCGTAACATAAAATCCCATCTCAAATTATCAAAAGCTTTCTCGGCGTCAATAAAGATCAGAGCTAGTTTCTTCTGATTATTTTCCTCATCATGCTCTATAACATTCAGAATTGTCCGAATGTTATTTTTTAACTGTCTTCCCAGTAGAAAGCCATTTTGCTCTTCCTTGATTAGTTCTTGTAACACTTTCTTAGTTTTTTCCGCCAGGATGCTCATGAAGATCTTATAATCCACGTTTAACAGAGATATTGGTCTGTAGCTTCCTGGTTTTTTTGCATCTTGCCCATCTTTCAGTATTAGAGAAATGGAGGCTTCCTGCCAGGAATTTGGTTTACCTCCTTCTGTGATTTCATTAAATAGTTTATACACATATGTATATTCGTAATTTTGGGTTCCGAAGGTGTTTTATATCTTTATCCTTGATTTTAGTTTCTTGTAGACAAATTACATCAGCTTTTGCCTTTTCAATATAATGAAAAACTTGTCTTCTTTTGTAGTTGGAGTTCAGCCCCTTCACATTCCAAGATAACACTTTAAAAGTCATTTTTCCTAGTCTAGATTTCCTCTTCTTCTACGTAAAGATCTTCTATTTCTAGCTCTGGTTCTTTCTGTTCTTTGATCAGTTTTTGATCTGATGAAGCCCGTTCTTGTTCTTCTTCATCTTGATTATTATCTGGGTTTACTTCTTGTAGATTCTCTTCTTGTGTCTCCTCTCCATTTTGATCCCTTTTCCTGGAGTTATTACGCCCTCTCATGTCTTGCAGCTCTCTTTTTAATTTTTCGTACAATTCCTTAGCTCTCAGTACATTGTTAATTCGGTATCTTCTTTGTTTATATGTAAAGGATAGTCCCTCTATCCTTTCCCATTTATACATTATTTTATGCTTTTGGAGTAGTTGCGTTAGAAATCTGTAATCTTGCCTCATTTTTAGAAGTTCATATGGAATATCCTTGAAGATCTTTATAATCTTGTCTCCAATTTTTAGTGGTTTTTCATAGTTAGTTTGTATTATTTGGTTAAACTTGCTAAAGTCCAATTTGGTTCCGTTAAGTTACACTAAGTTAATCAACCCTTTTAAGCAACTCTCTTAATCATCCTTAAATTCATTAGGTATCACAATTTCATTAGTATTTTAAATTCATTATCAAAGAACATTACATGCTTATACCATCACCTTTCAGTTGTTTCTTCCCCTTGGTAATATTCCGACTTCAATGTTGACTTCTTTCCCGGATTTCTGATCTCTGTCCCTCTGTCTCTCCTCTCCTCTCCTCTGCTGTCGTTTCACCGGTTCCAATATTTTCTCTCCGCATCCTTCGGTGAGCTCAAGCAAATCCTCAGCAAGCTCAAGCCCTTTCTAACTGTTTCTTTTCTTCGTCTTTATCTTTCACAAGTTCCAAATTGTTTTATTTATTTGTTTGTCAGTTTTTTTCTATCCAAGTCTTTGTAGTCTAGTAACAAAAAAAGGTAGAGATCCTGCTTTTTCCTTGCCACCGCACCTCTCCAATAAGTCTCATATTTTATCAAGTTTTATCACTCCCCAAAGTTCTATTAATTAATCTGTTGAGCAAACTTAATTATCTTCTTCCTCTATTTCTCTCTCAATCTTTCCTCCTCCAGTTCCTTCAGTCTTTCAGTGATTAACTTGTAGTCTCTTCTCTGTAATTTGCCAAACGTACATCTTACCCTCTCCTTGCTCTGGTCTTTCAGCATCCCAGTTCTTCTTCCTCTCCTGTTTTCTGTATTACGCTTGGCTCAATCTTTCCAATCCTTAAGAATGTATAGCTGCTACTGACTAGAGTCCGTTCCTGAATTTTTCTTGTAAGTTAAAGTCTCTTATATTTGTAAAATTAAAAAACGTTTCCGGCGGCGCTAAGCTGGACACTCCAGCAACTTCCACATGGTCATGATTGTTCTTCGGTCCCCTCACCTTTCTTCCAGCTATCGAGCTTCTTGTAGATGCTCTTCAGCCTGAAAGGCAGCAATGGACCCCTGGTGAGCTCCTCCGGACCCCCTTTACCGGGGGGAGGGTACTCAGCCAGCTACATCTCCACTGGCAAATCCACGTGTCATTGCCACTTCAGCAGGAGCTTTCTCACTGAGGTGGCGATCGCGCCACCATTGAAACCGGAAGTCAATGTCATACAAAGTTTAGTTGAAATAAGTGTAAGTAAGCCACCCTTTGATCTACCCTTCTTTTTACTAGGTGTGGCAAATAACTGATGCAATAAAACCATTTACTTCTATTACCTCCGAAGCCCAAGTTTCTTGCAGCATTAAGATATCAAACTTTGAGAGATACTCCACAAAAGAGGGATCTCTGTATTTGGCATTCCATCCTGCAATGTTCCATGACAGTACAGAAATATATTCCTGAGAATCTGTGAGTCAATCTGTTAGCACTAGAGGTGATATAGGTACCTGAGTATCCTCCACCCTGTCCATTCTAGTAGATATACCATTGGGCGTAGTAAAAAGCTGTTGAGTGGGAGCAGAGTGTATTGCATTCTGTTGAAATAGACAGATTGAGAAATAATATTTGGAGGTAAAGAATGACATTCCAAGTCCTGCTCAAGACCCAATGTTGTCAGGGGTTTTGATACAGTTTGTGCTTCTGCAATTTGTAGATCTTGTTTTAGTCAGTCTTCAGTGTCTTCAGTGTTTTCTGGATCCATACAGATTAAATTTCCTTGTTGACATTCCGTCAGCTGGTCTAAATTTTCTGCTAACCGAGCATTTTTGCTTACTGTTGAGTCTGGAGTGAGAGAATCTCCTTTATCCTGAGAAATGATGTTGTCCTTCTCAGTGGTTCAATTTTGTTATATAGGGAAGTCAAGTTTGTTCTAACCTCTTCCCATTGAGTATTAAATTCAACCAGAGGAGTTAAAGTACCACTGCTGTTAGAATGGTTATCTCTATATTCTGATGCATGTTGAAGCATTGTTTTTTTATTTATTTGTGTATCTGCTGTCATATTGCCATTTGTTCCATACTTTGCTTTTAGATCTATCTTTTTGACTTTCTGAGAAGTGTTTTCAGGGGCCTGTGATACTATCCTTCTATGAAACAAGGGTTGAAGAGTTGTTTCTAAGAAGACTCTTGTAGGAGAAATCTGGAAATTAGCCAGGAAAGTCTTCATTTAAAATAACATGAGTGGGATCACAGCGTGCTCAAAAGTGAGATGTACTCTTTTTTGACCACTTATGTCTGGCAACCAGTGGATTTCCTTCAAGTCTAGCTTCTGAGGTTCTATATTTAACAATTGTCTTAAAGAGGTCTTTACTGCTCTGCGTGAATCCCATCTTGCTCTATTAATTTTAATCAGAGCAATTTGTAGAATAACCTGAGTGGGCTGGAAGATCCTTGAGCTGCAAGGTTTTTCCTTCAATTGAGAAACTGATTGTAGTTGCAAGATGTTCTGCCATTCAGTATCACCCTTGAATCTACTAGCCTTCTCTCCCATTTTACTCCCTAGCTGGGAAATACTCTTAGGTTGAGATAGAGTCCTTGTAAGTTCCCCTAGTGCACATTCCACAGCATTCATTTTATTACAAACCCTTTGCAAACTTTCAAATATTGCTGTCACCATATGAGCAGCTAACAGACATTGTTCAGCTAAATAATTAGGGTTGGAGTTCTTTGGGAAATTCAAATCGTCTTCTGAGATAAGGGGTGTAAGAATGACTGAGGAATCACAGTTCTCCTGAATTAACTCAGGGCTGTCATTATTCAATGCAGCAAACTTGTTATTTAGAGTAATGGTAGATGAAATAGGCAAGTTACTCACAGGACAGTTAGCTGTTAGAAGTTCATCAATCTTCAACTGCTTCACTGCTTTAGCCAAAGGATGACATGGGCTAGATCTCTGGCGTTTATTTCCCATTGGATTACCAGTTCAAACTTCCACTCTATACTCAAATGCAAAAACTCCAGCTATTCAATTCAGACACCTAATTCTTCCAAGCAACTCAGAGCCACTCCCTGCTTCTTTCTATAGAGCAAATGGAGCTGCAAAATCTGCCTGGTGTTTCTTCAGTCAAGTAGGTCTAGTTGTTTATGTTTGTAGTCAATTACAAAGTGCTTGAAGTGTGGCTGAGATAATAAAACCATACAACACCAGCTCTGTTCCAGCCGCAGGAGTGAAGTTCCCCAAATAAGTTGAGTCAGTTGTGTTTTGTAGCTCGTCAACAGGCTGGTTTTCTTATCTGTGTCTACTCTCTCTGTCCCATCCAAAACAATAAACTATGCAAAAAGGCAACAAAAGGATAACAAAGGGATAACCCTTCAGAGAAGCTCTTTACAGCAGCTGCTGCCTCATCGTCATCTTGGCTCCCCCAATATAAACAATAAATGGCTTCTATAGAGCAATATCACTACTGAACATCGGCTACAAAATTTTTATGGCAATACTAAGTAGAAGATTGAAAAAGACACTCCAAGATTACATTCATGAGGACCAAATAGGTTTTTTACCAGGAAGAAGTCTCAAACAAAATATAAGGACAGTTATCAATTGCATAGAATACTATGATAAAAATCCAGGAAAGTTTGCAATTGTATTCCTTGATGCAGAGAAGGCCTTTGACAACATCTCCTGGGAGTTCATGAAAAACAGTATAGAAGAATATGGATGTGGAGGAAAGTTTAAAGAATGGATAGATATTATCTACAGAGATCAGAAAGCAAATTTGATAATTAATGGGGAAAGATCCAACTACTTTGAGATATCTAAGGAGGTGAGACAAGGAAACCCACTTTTGCCTCTTCTCTTTATTATGACATTGGAAATATTGAATAATAAAATTAGAGAATCAAACCAGATAAGAGGGATAAAGAGCAAGAAGAAGGAATATAAAATAAGAGCTTTGTAGACGATATGGTGGTGTTTTTAGAAGAACCAAAAGAAACTTTACCCAATTTGTTAGAAGAATTGAAAGAATACGGTCAAGTAGCTGGCTTGAGGATCAATAGGAATAAATCTTCATTACTGACGATGAATCTAACCAAAAAAGAAGAGGAAGAGTTGAAAGAACTCTCAGGATTCAATATAGATAAAAAGGTTAAGTATTTAGGAATATATATGACAAAGAAAAACCTCAGAACTTTATGATAATAATTACCAAAAAACCTGGAATCAAATCAAAACAGATCTGCAGAAATGGAACAAACTCAACCTCTCATTATTAGGTTGGATAAATACAATAAAGATTATGGTACCTCCAAAATTTATGTTCCTGTTTCAGAATCTCCCAAAAATTAATAACAAAAAACCATTTATAAGCTGGAACAAAGAACTAGCAAAATTTATATGGGCAGGAAAGTAACCAAGAATAAAAATGAAAATACTCCAGGATAGTAAAGAAAGAGGAGGATTTGGACTACCACACCTAGAAGTATACTATCAAACATGCTGCCTAGAGTGGATAAAAGATTGGATAGAACTGAAAAATCATAAACTATTAGAATTAGAAGGATTCAATGTAAACTTTGGATGGCATGGATATCTATATTACAACAAAGCAGAGATAGAAAGTTTAGAGACTATTACGCCAGAAAAGCCTTGATTAGAATGTGGCAGACAATTAATAAAATAATTCATAGTAAATTACCAATGTGGACATCACCCCAAGAGACTTTCAGAATAACAGAACCAAAACTTGGAGGAACATTAAGGTATATAGATTTAATAAGATGAGAAGGAGGAACTCCAGTGTTGAAGACCAGACAAGAACTAGAAGAGCAGAACATTGTTTTGAATTGATTTCCATATCAACAAATAAAAGAAAGGTTCAAAATGGATTTAAAAACTACAGGGTTGGAATCGGAAGAGAACAAACTGGACGAAATTTTAATGAAAAATGAGGGAGAAAAATCTCAAAATTTTATAAAATCTTATTAGAAAGAGAATTAGAAAGGAAAGGATCAAGGATTAAATGGTAAAATGGGCGCAAAACATTGGTCATAATATAGAGTTGGGAAAATGGGAAGGAGTATGGAGTGAAGACATAAAATTTACTCAAAGCCTGAGGCTAAGAGAAAATTTTTATAAGTCAATTTATTGGTGGCATATGACCCCTCAGAAATTAATTAAGATAACATGAAAAGGGAATGGACAATGTTGGAGATGTGGAAAAACAATAGGAACTTATTTTCATACCCTATAGTAAAAAAAAATTGGAAAAAGATCCATGACAGTATTACTAAGCTACTGGATGTGAAATTTGAGATGACTCCAGAAACATATTTATTAAACATGGTTAAAGAGAATAACCAATTGAAGACAAAAAAGAAAATATTATTAAATTTAATAATAACAGCAAGACTGATTTATGCAAAGCACTGGAAAGAAGGAACAGAACCCTCCCAAGAACAATGGAAAATAAAAGTGATGGACATTATTGAAATGGAAAAATTGTCCAACATGATGAAAGGTAATTCAATTCAACAATTCGAAAGACAATGGAAAGAAATTATTAGATGGGTGAAGGAGAAGTGAGAGGAAGGTAAAGAACGGAAGAAAGGAGTGGAAGGGAAAAAAAGGTAGAATACAATAACAAAAAGAGATTTCACAAGAAGGAGGTTTAGAACACGAAAAAAAGAGATTGGAGGAGAGAAAACATGGAATAAGGAAAGGAAGATTGGCGGGGAAGGGGTAGTAAATATAAAAAGAGAAGGGAAGATGGAGGGAAAATTGATGGAAAAAATATGGTTAATATAAAAAGTTTTGTTAAAGATGGGGGAGAGGATAGAGAGGGAGGGAGAAAGAGGGACTGATTAAATAAAATATTAGGGAATATTCAACAATGTACAGAAAGTATTGAAAATTAACTGAAAACTTATGTAAGAATGATGTACAATATGAAATAAGGAAAATAATATGTGATGTATATAAATTTTCAGTTTTTATAAAAATAATAATAATTTAAAAAATGAATGTGATTCTGTGGTCCACCATTGATCTTTGTGTGAGAAAAGGCTGCTGTTCATTGACTTTGCCTATCGCTTGATAACTTGAGTGGCTCAGTCAAATTTGGAGAGCATTGTTGGTTTTTTAAAGGAACAGGCAGTATTAGAAATTTTCTGGCTCACACGTACCAAACATCAGCCTCTCTCTCCCTCTCTAAGGACTGCCATATTCTAGTTTTCCAAAACTGGCAGTCACACTTGATTATACAAATATTTGCTCTTTAAATTAAGTACATTGTGGGCCATAGAAGTGTTGACCAGTACATGTATAAACACAGTTGTTGTTAACTGATATCAAGTTGACTTTGACTTATGGCAGGAGAGTCAACATGGTGTGGTGGTTTGAGCATTGGACTACAACTCTGGAGACCAGGGTTCACGTCCCCTCCTAGTCATGGAAACCCACTGGGTGACCTTAGGCATGTTACATGTTCTCAGCTCCAGAAAACTCCATGATGTCAACCTTAGGGTTGACATAAGTTGGAAACAACTTGAAGGCTCAGTTCTTGCAAATTCAGGGCCGTGGCTTCCTTGATTGAGTCTAACCATCTGTAATTCAGTCTTCCTCTTTTACTACTGCCTTCAGCCTTCTCAAGCGTTATTGTCTTTTCTAGTGACGCATGTCTTTTCATGATGTATCCAAAGTATACCAGCCTTTTAGAGCCTTCAGTAGCTTGCTGTGATGCTTTTAATGATCACTTTACAGATAAAATCTCTCACATAGCAGCCAACTTAGATGCCATTGTTAGAGCAGAAGTTGAAACTGAGGTGTCCAGCGACTCTGTCAGTGGGATTGTACTGGATCAGTTTCAACTGGTGAATACTGCTGATGTGGACAAGCTGCTGGGATAAGGAAGGAAGACAACTTGCTTTCTCGATATTTGTCCATCTTGACTGGTCATTCAAGGTGGAACAGAGACAGATTGAGGGTGGGGCAATTGGGACATGTGCCCTGGGTGCAAATCCCTGGGGGGCACCCTCCTGTTCATTGCCCCCTGCACTCGCCCATCATTTCGTGTGCCTGCTGCTGCCTACCTGTGACTACCTGTCTCCTCCTTGCACCTACCATTGCCTACCTGCACCCGCCCACTCCCTCCTCATGATTGCTGCTGCCTACCCACACCCACCCACCACCTCCTCATGCCTGCTACCACCTCCTCACGCCCACCCACCACCTACCCACACCCACCTGCTGCCTGGCTGCTGCCTCCTCACACTTGGCACCTGCCTACCTGCACCTGCCCATTGCCTTCTCACACTTTCCGCTGCCTATCCACACTTGCCTGCAGCCTCTCACGCTAGCCACTGCCTACCCGTACCTTCCCGTCACCTCTTTGCATCTGCTGCTGCATACTCGTGCCCCTGTCACCTCCTCATGCCCTGCTGTTGCCTACCTACGCCCTGCCATCTCCTCCTGGTGCCTGCTGCTGCCAACCCACGCCCACTGCTGCTGCCCCCACACACAGCTGGCACTGCCGTCGGGGTCCTTCGTGTGGCCTGGTGTAGCAGCGGCACAGCAGCAAGTAAGGGCACAACTTCTACCCCTAGGTGCTTGCCCTAGGCAGTGCTGGGGCTAGAAACGCTACTAAGGAAGAAATGCAATTAGACTTCAAATGCAACATATTATTAATATATCTCTCAGGGAGAGAAACTTTCCATTTTTAAAAAGAGTTATGGCACAAGAAAGAAAGAAAGAAAGAAAGAAAGAAAGAAAGAAAGAAAGAAAGAAAGAAAGAGAAAGAGAAGAGAAGAGAAGAGAAGAGAAGAGAAGAGAAGAGAAGAGAAGAGAAGAGAAGAGAAGAGAAGAGAAGAGAAGAGAAGGGGAAAAAAATAAGTTTTTTGCTTCTAGAGAGGCATGGAGACATTTTCATCATTTTTTGGTTGTTTTTTTTACAAAACGACTTCTCTTGGACCTAAATTGACCCAAGCACATACAATTGGTATGAAGGCACCCCATGCCCCTAGTGGACATTTTGGAGCACTATGGAACAAAAAAAAATGGCAAAAAATGTTTTCAACCTCTGAGGCCTCCAAACATGGTGGAAATGCCCTCCACACCACCCAGAGTGCATCTGATGGCATTCCAGAGCATTGGATATGTTTTACCATGAGGGGCACAAAAATAGCCCTGAGGGCTGCGTGAGGCCCACAGGCCACACTTTACCCCCCTCAGTCTAAAGGAATGGCTGGGAAACTGTTGTGTAGCTCCTAAGACAGCATGGGCATATTCTTTTAGGCACTTGCTTCCTATATTTGGTAGTCTTTCTCACTGCTAGCATTATCCACCTCTCCATTACCCTTGCTTGCGGTTTTTGGATGTATACTCTTCCACTTCTGCAGGAAAGAAAACAGATATGGCATGTGTGTTGCAGGTCATAGCACTGGTTCCACCACCCATCTCTGTTCACTGAAACATTTTGCAGATGAAAACCAGGACACATGTGGCCAAGAAACATTGAAATGTGGTCAAGTTGGCAAAAATAATTGATGAGGAAGAACACACAAGATGGGAGAGGTCACAGCAGTTTGATTTTGCTGTAGCCTACTTGGGTAGGGCAAAATTATGCTCCTACCTGTCTACTTCCCTGGCTGAGTTAATTGAGTACAAATTACTCTAGCATTTTTAACTCACGCCTTTTCTGCATGATCTGTTGGGAGTGCTTTGATGTGTGTTCTTCCATTGCAGGGAGTTGGACTGGATGGCCCCAGTGGTCTCTTCCATCTCTATTATTCTATGATTCTTTGAAGACAGGCACACAACAACTGTAATCCCTGCTAGCAGATCCAGTCCTGGGGAAGTGTAATGTTTAATATCCCAAATTATTAAGCCAGAGGTTCACTGGACAGGAACGTAGACATCCGGTCTAAAACTGAAGCACAACTAGTGAAGTCAGGCCAAAACTCCCCCAGTCATGTCTCCAAGAGGGAAACCTCGAAAGGCATGTAGACACACACAATGGACCATCAACAACAATGACACCTTGATGGGGACTACGTGTCCTCCAGATGAGCTTAACAATTGCAACAGCAAGAAACACAAAAACGAAGACATCTGCATGATTTGGCCATTGTCCTTTTCTGGAAAAGGGTCTGCCCCTGAGGCATGTTTTGCTGTATAATTGAGTCCCCTTTCTGGGGCTCTCTTTGGAGAACTCCCACACGTGTCTAATGCCCAGGCATTCTGCTAGTCAAGAGCTCCGCTCAGCTTTCTTTCTCCACTGAGCCACCTTTGCCTTGCTTTTTCCTGAGCCTCAGACTATAGAGTCAGGTGCAGTATAAACCACTCTCTTTCCCTCCACTTGTTATCCTGAGAATTGGGGGGGTCCCATGGGGGGCACCCGGGTTGCCAATCAAAATACCAAATTGGGGGAAATTAGCTCGAACACTGTTTTGGCTAGCAAGAGGCAGGGTAATGTTGCGAGGACCTTTTAACCCAATGTCTACGGCTTCAGGTCAGGGAATAGGCACACAAGGATTTAAAAGTAACAAAATAACAATTTTATTGAAAAACAACAGCAAATAAACCCAACACACACACTCTATCTAACTGGGAAGCAGAAGGGGGAAAACGTAAGGATGGGTAATACGACCTGGTCTCGACGTCCTGGGGAAGCTTAGATGAGGTTCCGAAGTGGAAAGTTCAGCATGGCAGGCTGTGGGGAGTTCTTTAGACAAACCGGCGGCAAGGCGGGATGGCAGTCCAAATAGTCCGAAGACTGCTTGGAAATCTGGGGTTTTTATAGGGAAGTTTGTGCCTTTTGGCTATGGCAAACCAGGTGAGAACAAAAGGAGTCTTGGTGCTGGACAAAAGACTGAGAGAGGTTCACTTTAACCTAATGGGATTATCCCCTGATTACAATGGCACACAAATGACTTGTTTACCAGACTGGCTCGGCTGACAGCAACACATCTATTGTAAAGTGCACGTGGGAAGTTCCCTGAAGCAGGGAGTGAAGGTTATGTTGCTGGCCTCAAAAGAGATTGGAATGCAAGAGCAATTAGCGGTCGCACTCATGTCCGTGCTTGTCTGGAGAACTTACAAACACGTGGAGTGAGGTAACTGAGAGTGGGTCCAGCTAAGACCGAATTGGATGATATCAAAATGATATCTGGGGTCCTCACCCAAGGGTGCCATACCGGAAGTAACACACTTTTCCCAATCTTCATATCTTTCCAACTCATTAGTCCTTGTGAGTGTGAGTGACTGCTTCACTGTGTGTATGTGTGTGGATATTTCACCAATTCTGCTAAATAAACCACTGACAATTGGACATTTGGCCAGGCTCTCATGTGGTCTGACTCCATAGACATAGAGTTCAAGATCTCACTGTATTGCCCTGCCCTGCCCTCCACTTTGCTAAGCAGTTTTCTGCTAATTTCCCCAATCTTTGTATTTTTGGAGCAAATCTGGGTGTCCCCCAGGGACCCCCAGAAGTCAAGGTAACACAACAACAGCAACAACAAAAATGATATGAATCAACTTACAGAAGTTAATTTTCTGTTAGAAGATCATTTCTCCAGAAAACAGCATGAATAATAATAGTGGTAGTAGTAATAAAACTAATGTATTTATTTCTACTCCACCTTCTTCCCAGTTCAGGACTTAATGCAGCTTACAACAAATTAGAAAACATATCATTAAAAATTCACAAGATACAAAAGTTACAAGGAGGCTGAATAATCCAGAAATTAAAACCAAATTAAAAATATGTCATTAAAGCATACCTACACACCAGCACAACAGTTAACAAGATCTGTGCTTTTCGTGCCCATTCAAAGAGTGTTCCCTTGATAATAATGCTCCTAGTTAAATAATGGAAATCTTGTCTCCCCTTCCATGCTTTTCCTCATTCAGTCATAAAGAACCAAAGCAGATGTTGTAAAATGCCAGTCAATTGTGTTAGAGTGGGAAAATCATTTTGACAGAAAAAAAACGGGGAAGTCCATACCTCCAACATTTCACCGATGAAAACTGGGACATATGCAGCTAAGAAATATCAGAGATTGTAGGAGACAGTGGGTTTTTTTTTTTAAAGTCAGTACTGCAAGCCAAGTGCTTTAAGCCAAGCAAGATCAAGGTGTGGTCAAGATGGCAAAAGCTAGTAATAAGGGAGACCATACAAGGTAGAAAAGGCTGCAGCAGGTTCGAAATCCTGCTGATTTAATTGAGTATAAATTGCTTTTGCATTTTGAAGGCAGTTTGCAGCAACTTGAGTAAGCAGAGGACAAAAGGGGAAAGCAAGAGGAAGAGAGAGAAATTGGGACATTTTGAAAGCAGCTGAAAAATTAGATAACAGGGGATTATTCAAGACTGTTCCTGCCAAATCAGGAAGTTCAAAAAGTACTCAACACTTCTTAAAGTCTCTGTTTTTGCAGAGGGAATTTTTAAAAGTCAACAATGTTTGTTAACTGTTTAAAAAGTAGGCACATCTCAAGATGCTGGAAGATGGTTTTATTAGTGAAAAAGCCAGATTGGTTTTGGCCTACAAATAGTCTTATAGCTTTTTTCAAAGTTGTATAGAAAAAAAAAAAACACCACAAAAATAAAAATATGCATGATTCATAAAATGATTACATTTGACCTATAACCCATTTGAAATCAAAACTGCAGAAACTTCTGAACAAGGAATTCCAAAACCTCTTATTGGCAAAACAAAAGCATACGAATAAAGGCTGTTAAAGGATATCTTATGGCAAAATGATAAATAGATAACATTCAAGTCAGGTGAATGTATCTGGACTAAATGAAAAGGTACTATCTGAAACTCTGAAAGGTTTTATAAAGTGGGAAGTACTCATATCCTTTAAAAAAGATTAAATACAAAAAGTCATAAAATCACCAAGTCATTAATGGATTTATTTCAATTTGTATGAACTGAAAAGTAATAGAGGAAAATGTGTTAAATATACTATTCTCCGTCATTATTAGTGTGAGGCCCCGCTTTGGGGGTCCCCAATATGAGTATGGTTTGGATGGGCACCATAACTAATTGGCAACACATTTTATTGGTTCTGATATCAATTCAAGCCTGAGAGGTGACGAAGAGGTCAAACTGAGCGAGGGAAAGAATTTGACTGTAAATGTGAGAAGTGTAGGTCAACTTCAAAATTCCTTCAGGTAAGACTGAGTCATTTGTCAGGCAAACACACACCATTCCTGTGGATAATAGGCTTAAATAGAAGCTGGACTTTTCCAGGGAATCCAACTGTGAGGAGCCAACCAGGACACTGATTGACAGATATCCATCCCTTGTACACCTGGATTCTTTTGTCTGTCCTCACAGCACCCACAACAGACAGCTATTACAGCATCCATCATGTCTTTGTCAATCAAAACAATAAGCCCATCAACAGGCGAAAGACTCATTGTCCACAACGGGTTCCTTTTATCTGGCATCTGGAACCTTCACAGCCACAAGCCATTTTCAGGGTACAAATTCCCCTAGATTTGAGGATGCCCAGTGCAGTCTCTTGCAGGTCTACCCATCACTCTGTCTGTCTGGCTCCTGAATGAGAACTGTCCTTAGGTCCTATCTAAGCCAAAATACATTTCTGCTCTTCACTACTATTCTGGACCGGTAATTTTAAATCCCCCCAAATACTTCAGCCCCGCTATAATTTTTCCTCCCTTTCTCTTTCAGCTAACTCTTGTGTGAATGTGTGATTGTGTGTATCTTGTGTGTATGCATGAGTGAATTCCCCTCAATAAAATCATTTATTAGACAATTCTGCTTGGTTTTTGGCTTGACCTGACCCCGTAAACATTGGGTAAAAAGATCTCACTAGGTTACCCTGCCTCTCACATTGCTATTGCTTGTGGTCTGGCTAGTTTCCATTCCCCATCACATGGAGCACATGGAAGTGTCCCCCAAGGGACCCCAGAAATCAGGGTAACATTAGGTCTCAGCCATATGTATTTTCTTTATTTAATTTTTTTTATCTTTAACGATTGCTTTTTTTTAGTTTCACATTTTGGAAAATTAATACATTTATTAGATTTATATTCAAAATACTCCATCCGGACAAATCCATCTCCCACACAGTTCCATCTCCTAAGTAAGTTCATCTCTTAGCTTAGGGCCCTTTCTGCACAAGGCTGATACATTACAGTAGTGTCGTATTGTCACTTTTACATCTGCACATTAAACCAGTTTGGCATCGTTCTGTCCTCCATGGTTCTGCACAAGTTGAGGTCTTAGTGTGGTTAACATCGACGTTAAACCAGTGCATTGTAAAAATGGAAGAACTCCAATGTGAACAACCCAAACTGTTTCTGCTGCATTTTTTCCTATATGCAGAAGCATTACATTGATTCATACACTTGCACTAAAATGCAGCAATGGTTTCTACAACTTTTTTTTTTAATTGACCAATCAGCAGCAGCGGGATGGAGAGAGAGAGGGGAATAGGAGTTCCACAAGAATTGACAATGCAGAAGATACAAATAATTTTCTCTGCTTTATTTCAATAGAAACAGGAAGGCGTGCAGATAGGAATCGGGGTAATTCAGAGTAAAAAACACCACTTGTGACATATGATGAAATGCTCCTCTACTCTAGTGCAGAAATGGCCTAGGTCTTTCAATAGGCCCATTCTTCAGTAGGCCCTCACATTATTGTTGTTGTCGTTCCTAGTACATGCCTTCAAGTTAACTCCAACTTACAGTGATCTTATCCTAGGGCTTTCCTGGCAAGATTTAGTCAGAGGAGGTGCCTTCCCCTAAGGATGGGAGAGTATGATTTGCCCCAAATCATCTACTATGTTTCCATGGCTGAACAGAGATTCAAACCCTACTCTCCTGGAGACCTATTCCAACACTCAAACCACTATGGCAGTGTTTGTCAAACATTTTACGCCTGTGACTCCTTTTAGACCTACACACTAATGTTGCTCCCTCCTCAACATCAAGCCCCCAACTTATCCTACACCTCTCGCTCCCTTTCTTATCCTATGCCCTTTCTCTCCTGCTGCACATACCCTCCATCTTAATGCTGATTTCCTGTGCTCTCTACCTCCACTTCTCTCCCTGAGAAACTGCCTTGTGGTTGTTAAGGAGCATGTACCTGGTGCACCAACAATGGGACATTTGCAGAAGCTGAGTGGGAGAAGTATTTAAAAAGGGTACCCAATTTTTGCAATGTAGGAAGGCATAACAGAGGAAGACACTTTGCAACACTCTTTTGCAGAGACCAGTCAATCCACAGAGAGAGAGAGAGGAGGGGTTTGCTGTTCTTTTTCACATCTGCTATACTAACAGACTGACTTTTCTTGTACATCCCTTGAGCAACTATCACACACGCCCTTAGGGTTCCACTCCACAGTTTAAGAACCACTGCACCATACATTGGCTCTCAAGCTCAAATCCTCAGACAGGTGTAGTGCAGCCCATTTCCCAGATGGATGATATTAATTGATACTCCAGAACCTTGCGATCTCGATTTAGGACTCTAGAGTATGGCTTCTAATATCATTCACCTCCTTTAGAATACTCAACTGACTGTGGCTATCACCTTGGGTACAGCTTACTGTTGTCACAGCAGTGGAAGGAGGAAGAAGCCAAAATGGCATGCAATAATATTAAAATATTTTTGTTTTGTTAGTCACTTTGAAAGATACACACAGACATACTTTGTGATGATTCTTCTGTCACAGCTGGTATGTGTTACAGGTTCTGAAGACAGCTGTCCCCAAATTGCCTGAGAGCCCTGCCAGTCTTTTCAATTGCATTATACAATCAATTAAACTTTTCTGACCTTCTGTCTCTAGATAAAATTTAGCTGCTTCTGCCTCAAGAAGCAAACCATGTGTGCAAATTGGGTCTAATGACAGCTATAGATGTGTCACCATATGCAAATGGAGGACTTCTGGTTGTTAAAATGTCCAGGAGCAGTAGCTGATGGATATAATGGAAGAGAAATTAACAAGGGAAATTCATTCTCCATACCCTTCCCACGATTGCAGATAATGAAATTAAAAGGCAGCAAAGGGAAACTCAGCCTGACTAAATGAATTATTTCCTTCATGCTGAGAGGATCTATTTCTCATATTTAGTTATTATTTGTGAAGGATCCATCCATCCCCTCCAACATTGTACAGATGAAAGCAGAGGCACATGTGGCCAAGGAACATCAGAGTGTAGTCAAGACGGTAGAAATTACTGATGAGGAAGAACACATAGTCTATGAGAGGATGCAGCAATTTGCTTTTGCTTGATTTTACTAGGAAGGGTAAGACTCTGTTCCTTCTCTCCTCTGGCCTCTCCTGAGTTAAATGAGTACAAATAACATTGTCAATTTGTACTCTGTTTCAAAATAAGCTGAGGACAGAAGAAGAGAGCAGGAGAAGAAGAAAGAGACTGGGGTATTTTAAAGGAGCTCAAAAAGTGGGTCCTAAGCAAATTAATTGAGATTGTCCCAAATCAAGTGGATAGGAGCCCAGAACACCAGCCTGAGCCTGGAATACTCTACACAACAGGTTCACTTTCTCAGCAACTACAGAATGGACGTAAAAGTATAATGTTACATTAAAATCCCACTGATCACAACACATGCTTACATACTTCCAGTTTCCACACCAAGAACACCTCATCAGATATGTTGGCTATAGCCATGTTTTCCAGTACAACCTGATCTGGTCAGATTTCCAAGACCAGAACTCAAAGCTCATGGATTGGAACTCAATGCTTATGGAGCTTGAGGCATTTCTCAAACTGTGATACCAACCCAGTGAAGAAAAAATAAACTAATAAGGGAAGAATGGTACATAGGTCCAGAACAGATAATCAGAGAAGACCACTAGTCACCTACAAAGCCCAGCTTGAGAACATTCAAATTTACCATCAATTGGCTACAATACATTCTGGACAATAATACTATCCTCTGACAGGCTTTTTTTTTTTTAACAGTGAAACTCCATCTTAAATGACAACTCACCTACAACAGGTCCCATGCCATGGATGGAAACAAAGGGGGAAAACCCAGATGCTAACATTGTTTGCACATTCATTCTGACAACAGGATTAGCAGTTCTAATAATAATGACTGGTAATGTGGGTAACTACCAGCAGTAGGGGTTCATTTATTTGCTCATCTTCCAACATAATATACACTATCTTCCTCTGCTTTCTACGCAGGACAAACAGAACAGTCTATGAAATGGACAGCCTTTATGCAACTAATAGATGGAAGCAAATCTGACACTAGAAATGGCAATATCCCAAAGCCAGTATTGTTATCATGGTTATGATATGTCTGGTGAAAGCACTAGATATCCTTTTGATATTATATAATTTGGCCTTTGCTTGACCTTTCTCTGCCACCCTACTCCATGTGTTTGCAGAGGTCCACCGGACAAGCACGTATTGGGCACGGCTGTTAATGGCTGTACATTCCAAAACCTCATTCAGGCAGGCAACTTAAGCCTCTCTGTTGCTTTAGGGAAAAATCTTCTTGCAAGCCGCCTTTGCTTGGCTCGTATCTTTACAAAGCCGCACGGCCAAGAGCTGAGCCATTCCTTTATACTGGGCCATCAGCATACTGGCCATACTATTGTCATCCAGCGCTAAGCTCATCATGTAAAACCTGACCTTTTCCAACTCCTTTGTCCAGCTCCAAATTTCCTTTGTTCTCAACGAGCATGGCATAGCCTGTAGGTAAACTCCACCCTATAAAAAGTCCCCATTTTCGGGACTACCTTGGACTACTTTGGACTTCCATCCTGCCTTGCTGCTGGTTGTCTAAGGAAACTCCCCTCAGCGAACCACGCTGAACTTCTATCCCTGCAACCCCATCTTCTCTCCAGGACTACGAGACCAGGTGTCGTATTACCCATTCCCCAAAGCTCTCCATTTCTATTTCTCAGTTAGTTAGTGTATGTCTTGTCTTTTGTGTTGCTTGTCTTCAATAAAATATTATTTGTTACTTTAAAACCTTGTCTATCCGCTCTCTGACCTGACGCTGTATACATAGGGTTAAAGATCCTAGCTAAAGTTACCTTGCCTCTCGTTAGCTTAAGAGAGTACTCAAGCTTAATTTCCCCATCTTGTGCTTTTATTTGATTATTTGGGCGCCCCTCCTGGGACCCCCAATATATAGGGTAACAGTATCACCATACTGAACTCAAAGTGGCTGTAGTTGAACAAAAGAATTTCAAGGGGAGATTGGAAATGAAAATAGCTAACTTGGAATATTGTATATACTCATGTATAAGTCTAATAATTTTAGTCAAAAAATTGATCCATGAAACCTGAGCTGACTTATCCACAGGTCAACGTAGGTACTGTACCTTAAATCTTATATAAAAAAAAATCCCCTTCTCTGAGTAGAGTGGCATGAAGTGAGATCTTAATCCATCCCAGGAGAACCTAAAAGAAGCAATGATCCCCTCTGCACTGTCTGCTGCAGCAACATTTCTGGTCTTTTTGAATGCCTGTGGAGAAAAATGGCACTTTCTTCAACGGAATGGAGAGAGTAGGGGGGGTCAATGTCTCTTTTAGTTTCCCCCAGGATACATTTCTGGCAGCCACACCTATCTGGCCACTAGTTTGTCATCAATGAGCCATAATAAAATGGAAGGGCTGGGCCTGTCATCATGCTGGGAATCACTCCCTACCTTTTGGTCTCCTGTGGTGTGGAATCTGAAGAACTAGGAATCACAGTTAGAACAAACATACAAAAACACTAGCACTTAAGGTTACAGAGGATGTAACAAACAGAACCTCCTAACCTCACTTTATGTTGGCAGTGTGCCACTTCTGGGTTTTGTAGTTCCGTCAGGGCGAGTGGGAAGGTCCAAGCCCTCTTATGTTGTACTGCTGCAACATCACTCCCTGAGAGACTTACGGTTAGCATGTTGTATTTGGTGGCAACCCATAGTTTGGCATGTTCATGTATCATGTATGGCAACAACTGGCCCTGGGTTTAAACACTTTGCCTGGACTAGGAAGAGGCACCCCTCAATTTGAAAAAGCAGGACTCAGTTAGGACCTTGATCCCTCAATCCCTGTTGCTCAGCCAAGCAGTGGCAAGTTCCTTAGAGTTCTTTCCCTTCTTAGCAGCTCTGCTTGGTGCAGATGCTAGGGATTTTCTTAAAGGACCTCAGTGGCCACCCTATCCCTGAGTGCTTGGCCTCATTTGTCCCCAGTTTGAAGAGTGTGTCCTGGCTGGTGTATGGAACATCTTCACTTCAGTCTGAGAAGCTGCAGAGCGCAATATGTGTGCACGAGTGTGTTAAGGAATGCACCATCATATTTTCATTGTTAAATTTGTTATTGGCAAAACCTATTGGAAAATGTGCAAGGAACAGAGCAAATTGGACAAACTCAAGAAATGGGTTGTCAGCAAAGGGAACAACTCATGGAAGGAAGGATCCTTTAAAAAATCATTTAGTACCCTGCGTGATGCCTACCATACACAGCAGAAGAAGAGGTCCATTTTCAATCTCTCCAAAGGAGCAATGGTGGTTTGGGTGTGCACCTGGGCTTGGGCTCCAGGTGCAAAACAGCACCCTGCTGGTGGACAAATTGGCCTTTTCGTCTGCTGCACAGGAGGCCTGCTCCAAATTAGAGAGTAACCACTCTCAAGGCTGACCACCTCTCAATGGCAAGCATGCTAAGACACAGCATGCCATCCAGTCAGACCAAAGTTCAGCACGAAAATATGAACCATGAGGCTTGCAATTGTCAAGTTGTCGAACTAAACCAGAGACTAGCTACTAAGGAGGCAGAGATAGTAATGGTCTATCCATAAGCTTTCCCCTCACTCCCCATGTATACTCTTGAGGACTCCCTGCTGGGGGATGTGTTTTCCCATATGCCCTCCAACCCTGACTGGGAACAGTCATCTTTCCTCCACTCAGTCAAAACCAAGTGAGTAACCACCAGAAAGGGCAACTCATCCCCATTCTAGGCCAAGACACAGGAAGTTGAAGAGAGGGTTGCATGGACTATTACAGAGGTAAAGGCCATTTCAGAGTAGTTAGGGATCATGTGGCTCAATGCTGTATCCCACACCCCATCACGAATGGACAGGACTTGACAATGACAATGAGCTCTTCCTGATGGTCAGAGCTGTCTGGCAGTGGAATATGCTGCCTCGGAGTGTGGAGTCTCCTTCTTTGGAGTTTTTTAAGCAGAAGCTGGATGACCATCTGTTGCTAGTGCTTTGATTGTGTTCCTGCATAGCAGGAGGTTGGACTTGATGCCCCCCTGGGGTCTTTTCCAACTCTATGATTCTATAATACATAGTACAACAGGGTAGGTGGACCAGAAAATCTGGGTCTTTGCTGGGCGGGGGAGGGCAAATGCTCCAGCAGCAATGCCAGTAGTTCCTCTTGTTCTTAATAGTTAATGTGTTTTAGGGGTTTTTAGATGGGTTGGTGGGTGAGGAGGATGGGTTATGTTTGAATTGCTTTTAATGTATTTGATGTACTGTTGTAGCACCGCCTCAATCCATTGGGAGAGGCAGGATATAAATAATATTATTATTGTTATTAGTTGTGTCCTGGGCTTGGCAACCTGCCAAGGTTCCTCAACTGCCTAATTAGCTAGATAACAACAACTCTGTAAAAACAGCCTCAGGGTTGAATAAACTCTCAATAAAATACAACAACAATCCAGAAAGAGAATAGTCCAAAAGCCAAACCAATAATACGAGCAAAGCATCAAGGTCCAAAGCACATAGGTACAGAATGCAAAAATCACCATGGCTGTCACCACCAATAGTGTCATTAGTTTCCATTAGTGTCATTAGTTTCCAGCAACCTTCTGTTTTTGAGGCCTCTGATTATATAGCCTCAGCATCCTGGCCAGCTGGGTCCTAATTAATGAGCCCTTCCCATATAAGCACTGCCTGAGGCCTGGGCTCTCCTTTTACCTCCTGCACTGGCTACTGTAAGTACTGCCTTTTCATGTTTCTGGGATATGGCTGCTGGGAAGGGACCTCTCTGGGTTCTGACAGTCTGGATCCTGGGGCGAGGGCATAACAAGTTGCAAGTGGAGAGAACAGCATGGTGACTCCACTCTCAGCAACAACCATGGCTGAGGCAACGCTTCTTCTGTCCCTGTGCAATTGTAAGGTCCATGGAACCTCAGCCAGACCTCAAATCCTAGACAGCAGTCTGGAGGTTACGAACCTCAGGGGTCAATTTAGTGAGGTATGAAGATCTGGGAACTGTTGAAGTGGGCAGTAACCAACATGTCCCAGTTCCACATGAAGCCAACCATGGAGTTGATTGATGCACTGTTGATTGGAGTTGATTGGAAGTACACAGCTAATGGACACAGTTCTACTAAGCTACACAGAACACAGACATTTGCACAGTCCAAAACTGTGTCAATAAGGGGGAAACGGAAGGCATCTGAAGAAACCAGAATGGTTTAGTAAAGAACGCTCAGCTGAGCTAAGTGTTAAGAGAAACATGTACAGGAAATGGAAGAAAGGGGAAACTACCAAAGAAGAATTTAAGCAAGTAGCTAGGAGATGTAAGGAGGAGCTCAGAAAGGCTAAAGCACAGAACGAACTTAGGCTGGCCAGAGACATTAAAAACAATAAAAACACAGCAAAAGGAAAACGAAGGAGATGATAGGGTCGCTGCGCAGAGAAGATGGCGAATTATTAACAGGGAGAAGAGAAAAGGCAGAACTACTTAACACCTTCTTTGCCTCAGTTTTTTCCCAGAAGGATACAAGCACTCAACCTGGCAGTTGGGGAACAGGTGAGGAAGCAGGGGAAATCCGGCACATAATAGGTAGAGAGGTGGTACGGGAATACATGGCCACACTGGATGAATTCAAATCTCCAGGACCAGGTGGATTGCATCGTAGGATATTAAAAGAACTAGCAGAGATCATTTCAGAACTGTTTGCTATAATCTTTGAGAAATCTTGGAGGACAGGAGAAGTTCCAGCAGACTAGAGGAGGGCAAATGTTGTCCCCATCTTCAAGAAGGGAAAAAAATAGGACCTAAATAATTATCACCCAGTCAGCCTGACATCAGTACCCAGAAAGATCCTGGAGCAGATCATTAAGAAGTCAGTTTCTAATCACTTAGAAAGCAACACGGTAATCACAAGCAGTCAACATGGATTTCTCAAAAGTAAGTCATGCCAGACTAATCTTAACTCTTTTTATGATAAAGTTACTAGCTTGATAGATAAAGGGAATGCTGTGGATGTAGCATATCTCAATTTCAGAGAGGCCTTTGACAAAGTTCCCCATGACATTCTTGCAAAGAAGCTAGTAAAATGTGGGCTGGACAGGCCTACTGTCAGGTGGATCTGTAACTGGTTGACTGACCGTTCCCAAAGGGTGTTCACCACTGGCTGCTTTTTATCCTGGAGAGAAGTGACTAGTAGGGTGCCACAGGGTTCTGTCCTGGGCCCAGTGCTGTTCAATATCTTCATCAACAACTTGGATGAAGGAATAGAGGGCATGCTCATCAAATTTGCAGATGACACCAAATTGGGAGGGGTCGCTAATATGCCAGAGGAAGGATCAAAATTCAAAATGACCTGGAGAGCTGGGTCAAGGTTAACAAAATGAATTTCAATGGAGAGAAGTGTAAGGTCCTACACTTAGGTAGAAAAAATGGAATACAGAAATATAGGATGGGGGACACGTGGCTGGATAGCAGTACGTGTGAAAGGGATCTAGGAGTCTTCATAGACCACAAGCTGAACATGAGTCAACAGTGTGAAGCAGCAACCAAGAAAGCCAATGCAATTCTCGGCTGCATCAATAGGAGTATGGTGCCTAGATCGAAGGAGGTACTGGTACCACTCTACTCTCCTTTGGTTAGACCTCATCTTGAATACTATGTCCAGTTCTGGGCACCCCAATTCAAGAAGGACATGGTCAAGCTGGAGCAAGTCCAGAGGAGGGCGACCAAAATGATGAGGGGCCTGGAAGTCATGCCCTACAAGGACAGACTTAGAGAGCTGGGTATGTTTAGTCTGCAGAAGAGAAGGTTAAGAAGGGACATGATAGGCATGTTTAAATATTTGAAGGGATGCCAAGTAGAGGATGGAGAGGGCTTGTTTTCTGCTGCCTCAGAGTGTAGTGGAGTCTCCTTCTTTGGACATTTTTAAGCAGAGGCTAGATGGCCATCTGTCAGGAGTGCTTTGAGGGTGTTCCTGCATGGCAGGGGGTTGGCCCGTGTGGTCTCTTCCAATTCTACATTTCTATGATTCTATGATTCTATGTCATGTTAAAGATGCCTGAGGTCCAAGGCACTTGCCCAAGGAGGCACAACTTGTGTGAAGCCCGACAGCCAAGGAAGATTGATAGTCAAAGTGGGCATCATGATCTCACAAGCAAAATCCCCCACTTAACTCCCAATGTACACTGTAACAACTTAAACAGTCCCCAACTCTGACCTTGCCACAAGTGCTAAGCTAACCTCTGAGTCCATGACACTTTCTGGGCATGGAGGAGGCTCTCATCAGGCTTAGGTCCAGGAAGAAATCCCTTTGAGTATAGGCAAAAGACAGAACACCATCAATGTGTGTAAAAACCAGGGAGAGAGGTGTTTCCAGTTTCTAGCCCGGACTTGTGGGATATTAGATATCATTTGATATCAATAATTTGGCCTTCTTTACCTCTTCATCTCCATGTTCTTGCGAGGCCCCCAGACAAGCACGCACACAGGCACAGCCGACAATAGCTGAAACATTCCAAAGAAATACAGGCAGGCTAGAAATAGCCAGACTGCCGCTTTAGGAGACCTCAAGGCAAGTATCACATTATGTATGCATACAAAGGACTCCCTGCCCTGAGCAGGCAGCTTGACTAGCCGAATACTCAACTGTCAAGCACTCCGCATTTGCATACTGGCTACTCTATTGACAACTCTGTCATAACTCAATCATGCAAAATACTGACCTTTCGGAGGCTTTGCCTCCAGCCTGAAACCCATTGTTATCACCGGGAAACGACTAGCCTACAGCCACATTTTCCCCTATAAGACCCCCTGACTTTGAGCGCTTCCTCGGATCACTCTTGGCTTCCATCCCGCCTTGCTGTCACTTCGTTCGTCGAGCCTTCCCCTCAGCTCCTTGTGCTGAGAATTTCCACTTCCACGGACTCTTTCTTCAGACTACCCGGGCTTCAGGACAGGTGTAGTATTTCCCTCACAAAACCTCCTCTTAAAATCCCTCTATCCAACTCCAATCTTTATTTCCATAGTTCTCTGTGTGAGTGTGTTGCATACACTTGTTTGGCTGTATTTTAATAAAAACAACAATTATTATTTTACTTTTGTTTGATCCTTGACTCGGCCTGACCCCATAGACATTGGGTAAAAGATCTCACCTCGTTGCCCTGCCTCTCGTATTGCTAGCTTGTGCTCTTTTGACTAATTCCCAACCTTGTAATTTGGAGCTCACTTAGGTGTCCCTCACGGGACCCCCAGAAATCAGGGTAACAGAGGACACTCAGTGAGTGGAAGCTACTCCCAAGCATCCAGCACTCACTATCCTTCCTTCTCAGATAGCCCTGCTAGGCACCCACTTTCTCCCAGGATTTCCTTGAGTTCTTGGCAGGGAGAGCTTTTCTTCTCATGTCCTCTTCAAGGGGAACATCCAGTGGAGCTGGGAATCCGAATAACAAAGTCTGGCAAAAACACCCACACAGACACAATTAGATGTGACAGCACACTCTCCCCACATGCTTTCTAGCAGGAGAGTTCTCAGTGACCATAGCTATGAGAACCAAAGTCACAGTGAAGTAGACTTGGCTACTGCCTTCTCCTCCACAAGCTATACTGGTGCCAGGCTGCATTTACATTCCGTGGCCACAAATACATTTTTCTCCTGGTCACCCTGAGGGTAGTCAGAGCAGCCCACAACTTCATCTCACTCACCGTCCTTCAAGAAGAAACATTACTCCAGGGTTATTCAGGGTAGACTCCAGTCTCTCCCCTAGTTCAAAGACAATGATAGCAAGCATTCAGTGGGCATGACAACTCATACAGCAACCCTCCACGATACAGGCAGCCCCAAAGACTGGAAGGGGAGATTGGGCAGCCTCTTCTTCTGTGGAGCAACTGAGGAGTGAGACAACTGCTCTGACTCTCTTCATGGGGTGGTATCCACCTTGAGGACACATGCTCTAGCAAAGCTTCCCCAATGTGTATATAGTTCCAGTAGCCTTAGGACTTTTGTAGATGTAGATTTTAAATTTCTCCCTGTCTAGCAATGGAAGGTGACATGGCTTCTTATACTGGAAACAGGGTAAGTTTCACACACCCTTTTTCTTCTTCTGTTAGTGTTCCCTTAGTCCCTTCAGATACAAACCCCCAATAAGGAATATCCATGGAATTTCACCATCATAGAACTGCAGCATCTCTCAGGCAAGGGCATGCCGTGCAAGATTTTCCCCACAGTTGATGGTAGCCACCCAAGGCACATATACTTGTTCTGCTTTGGTTAGGCCTCATTTGGAATACTGTGTCCAGTTCTGGTCACCTCAATTCAAGAAGGATGTCGACAAGCTGGACATCCTTCTCTACCACTCCAGAGACTAGGACAAGGAGCAATAGATTCAAGCTACAGGAAAGGAGATTCCACTTGAACCTCAGGAAAAACTTCCTGATGGTCAGAGCTGTCCGGCAGTGGAATATGCTGCCTCAGACTGTGGTTGAGTCTCCTTCTTTGGAGGTTTTTAAGCAGAGGCTGAATGGCCATCTGTTGGGAATGCTTTGATGTGTGTTCCTGCATAGCAGGGAGTTGGACTCGATGGCCCCTGGGGTCTTTTCCAACTCTATGATTCTATGATTCTATGCAGATCCATCCTTAGTTCACCAACCACAGATCTGCCACAGCATGTAATGTTGCCAAATGCATTCCTGAATAAGGGAATAAGGAGATATTTTGTCAGAAAGGTCCAAAGGCAAAGGTGCCTGACTTTGTTGCCATGTGCAGTCCTGACACAACAGCCTTGGCGTACAATATCCTGTATTCAACATCCCCCACTCCATCCAGTGATGTAGTGATAGTTACAGTAGCAGCGTTGAACGTTGGTGACCCCCCTTGTGCTTTCCATTCTCCTCTGAACTACGAAGGGCACACATCTCCAACTGAAATCAATTTGGCCACTCCATTGGGAAAGCATCAAAAAAACAAGATTGCAGATTAGTAAAAGTAATACTAGAGTATACCATGAGTGAGCCTTGCTAAGCAAGGTCCACCAAGCTGGTTCATTTCTCTAAGTCAAACCACTTGTAGTTTGAGCCAGAATTCGATTTGATTTCAATCACAGGGAATTCTTGTCCTGAATCTCACACACAAGGAAGGTAAGTACACTCTCCAATTCAGACACCAGCACCCAATTGCCACAGGATTTGATCCACTGATTAGAGATGCTGCCAACTGATCCTGGCAGAATCCCCCATTGTGGGCTTCCATGTGTTAAAGTTGGACATGTGTGAATTAATGTTAATCCAACCTACAATCTCCTTGAAAGGGATCTGATTAGGACTGTATAAGTTAAACACCACAGCACAGTAGCCAGAATGCACACCTTATTTATGTCCAAGTGAAGTGGACTGGGCAGAATGGTTAAAACTGTGGTCTGGACCAACAAGCCCCTCTAGAGTGAAAAGAGCATGGATGGACTGGATCGCACCTGTTGGTGCAGGAGTGTCTTTGTTAAATGTGGCCAAAGAGGGGGTTTTAGTGAATAAACTGTCCTACTTAGCTAACAATACAGCAAGTATGGGCAAGCCTTTACAGCAATCTGTCCAGAGCCTGTCTGATGTGCAACACTTGGATACCTCTCTGCTCATTGATTGGGAAGTAACAATGAAGAGGAACTCACTAATACTATCAAGAGAAACATACTTTGGAAATAGGAACACATTGTTTTGCTTGCATCCAAATGCACAAAATTAATTTAATGAGAATTAATTCAGTATGCCCATGATGGATGTAATACAAAAGAAATTAGAGAACTGATTAGGTCAAAATTAAGAAAAGAAGAAGTGCAACTGGAAGCCTGGTGAACCTTTGTAAATGCCACCTTTATACCCTGATGAAACCAACTGATGTGTTTTGTTGCTGAAATCACTATGAGGATGATTCTCCCCATTCACCTGGTCATCCCCTACAGAGTAAAGACAGTCTCAGGAGGCATCCTGTACTCCAAAGACAGAAATCATTGGGCTACAGTGCTTGTTAACATAGAAAGGTGCCAGCACCGAGAAAACCTTGGCTTTATTTGTGAGGGCCAAGCCCTGCAACCCCATCATCCTTGTTTGACACCCTTGAAGAGCAAGAATGGTTAGTGTGCCTATGAACTGACCCACAACACCAATTCAGCCATTGTCTACACTGGAAAAGGATGTGTGTGCATAAGGACAGTCTGCCATGCCATCACCATAAATGGATACTTAATGCAGTCCATGATGCCCACTTTGAATCACTGTTTTTGTAACATCACAACCATCAGCAGTTCTGACATCCCAGTCTTAATTTGGATCAAATAAGAAATGGCCATGTCCCCGCTATACCAACTGGTCACTCCAGTGTTCTTTGGCCTCAATCTATATGTCTTACACCAACTCCTAACTCACCCCAGTCTCAAGAAACAGCAGTTAAAAATCAAGGCAGCCAGAGACAACACCACACTGGTCGTGTCTCACATAGCAAGGTCATTGCAAATCTTTCCCAAAAGATAGGCTTCACGGGATGCAATTCATGGTGGAAGTCAGTCCTTGGATGATCCCCTAAAGCAACAGGAGTCTTTGATGTCATTCTTCATCCAATTATTGTTATTCCGTTCTTTCAAATTCTGTTGGTTTTCTATCTTGCCAGTTTGGCTTAATGAGTACAGCACTAGCTGCACAAATTGAGAGCTCTTGATGAATTGGCCAAGGCAGCCAAGGCTCAGTCTTTTCTTTAACAGGATTGTTCAGGAGCCCTAAGGCCCCCAGGACTCCCTGCAGGGAGCCCTTAGCTAGGCTGAGTCAGTATCACCAGAGTCAAGAATAGCAGGCTGAACTTGCGAGGGAGTATGGAAGCCTAGGTAGTGTCTTCCGTATACAGTAATAATCTCCTTATAGGGAAAGGGGACCAACCCCAGGCGAGCCATACCGGCCTGTGGTCTTTCTGGTAAACAGTGAGACTGCACCGCACATTGCGGTAGGCAGACAGCCATTCCTAACAGTTATTCCTATCTCAACTGAAGCTCTTCAATTTTCCAGAGACCCCATACACACTGCAGCCCACAGCATAGAGCCAGTGTTCCAGAAAACCAGCAAGCTGGTATACCAAGTGCCATTCCCTCTTTTTTTTTCTTAAATGACACTTATTAAATCATAAAAAAGGAAAGAAATAAACACAATAGGACAAGCACAAAAAAAGCAAATCACACAAAGAACAACGGTCAAAGAAAGCTACGCACAAGCAATCTATTAAACTAACTACTGGCATTACAGGTGGACCCTTGAGTCACCCATGTTTTGGGTCATGTTACTGTAGTTCCTAGCCCGAACTTGTGGGATATTAGATATCATTTTGATATCAATAATTTGGCCTACTATGCTCCTCTTTCCTACACGTGCTTTCAAGGTCCCTGGACAAGCTTGCATACGGGCACGGCCGCTAATCGCTGTAATATTCCACACAAATACAAGCAGGCCAGAAACAGCTAACCCGCCGCTTCAGGAGAGCTCAGGGCAAGTACCACATTATGTATGCATGCTACTTACAAAGGACTCCCTGCCCCGAACAGGCAGCTTAACTAGCCGAATACTCAAATGTCAAGCACTCCACATTTGCATACTGGCTACTCTATGGACAATTTGATCTTAACTCAATCATGTAAAGTCCTGACTGTTCAGAGGCTTTGTCTCCAGCCCGAAACTCATTGTTATCACCACATACGGACTAGTCTACGGCCACGTTTTCCCCTATAAGAATCCCTGATTTTGAACGCTTCCTCGGATTGCTCTTGGCTGCCATCCGCCTTGCTGCTGCTATGTTTGGCAAGCCTTCCCCTCAGCTCCACGTGCTGAGAAACTCCATTTCCACGAACTTCTTCTTCAGACTACCCGGGCTTCAGGACAGGTGTAGTATCTCCCATACCAAAACCTCCTCTAAAAATCCCTCTATCCAGCTCCAACCTTTAGTTCCATAGTTCTCTGTGTGAGTGTGTTGCATACACTTGTTTGGCTGTATTTTAATAAAAACAACAATTATTATTTATTTCTGTTTGCTCCTTGACTCGGCCTGACCCAGTAGACATTGGGTAAAAGATCTCGCTCCGTTGCCCTGCCTCTCATATTGCTAGCTTGTGCTCTTTTGACTAATTCCCAACTTTGTAATTTGGAGCGCACTTAAGTGTCCCTCACGGGACCCCCAGAAATCAGGGTAACAGTTAACAAAACTTCTGTTTACACTGCCTGTTCTAGACAGGTACATATGGCTACATTAGGATCAGCCAGGCTAGAGATTCCGCATCAATTGGCTGAAACAATCGCAGCTTGAAAATATTTGAAAAAAATAATAATCCAAAAGCAAACATTGATTTGCAGCACATGGGGCATTATGCTAATATGCAGGCATACCCTGATATAGCCTCCCACCATTACACAAATTCTCAGACTCTCTATGACACTCACTTGATTTGTTCTTATTATATAAGGTACACTATTTTGCTATGCCAATTTATACAATGGGACTTGAACACCCAGAGATTTAGGTATCCACAGGGGTCCAGGAAAATTTTTTGAAAAGTAACTTTCCAGTTCTATAACCCTTTTCCAAAGGAATTTTAGTTTTGGAACGGTGTTTGGCATATTTATATCTCTGCAAGGCCCATAAATGCTCTCACCTTAGTAAGCTAGTACTCCCTCCCTCCCTCTCTGTTTGCTCAAGGCTTATTTTCTGATTGATGAACCTGCACGTAACTTACAGAGCTTACTACAGCTTCTGGCACAGTTTTCTAATAGGGCCAGTCAGTCACCTGAGCTTTTCCTTCTGAATATAAAAATCTGGCAACATGCCCATGATTAAAATAACCCTCTGTTCTATGTTTAAAACAAAAATCCATTCCTCAAGCAACTAAGATTGGAGGCATTCCTATCAGACTGGCATTAATATAAAAAACCAGACATGGTTTGGTATATTCTTAAGAGGAGTTGTAGAAATTGGTCATTCGTTACATGTGGCCCATCTTGTTATGCAACATACGACAGGAAGCAGAAGTGAAGATGTATGTGTCCAACTCACACACCAAAACAGAGAAGGAGATGGCGCAGGAGAACCAACTTAATGTAATCCCCCTATTGATAATGTGAAAAGAACTTGATTTCCTCATTGAAGATCAGTTGATTTTTCTTCATTAGGCCTTTATGTCTGGAAGCTGTTTCTTCAAGTGAGAAAATATGACTAGCCAATTAAGATGTGGCTGATACAGGAAGGAGGGAGGGAGAGGAGGAGGAGGAGAGGTGATGGTGGTGGCAAATTTTTCAAAGTCACATTGCTATCCCTCTGTATTGATTTCAGACACCATCATACAGCTAGACGCTTCCTGTCCTTACTCTAATTTGGCTCCATAACCCTTGCATGGAACCAGTGAGATTTAGCTATTCAAAGACATCTGAATTTAAATTACAGAAATGGCAATGCCTCCCTCCTTCACACTGTCTTTTTGTAGTGTGGTAGTGGGGAGATTTTAAGAATGGTACTGAGTGATAGTGAGGAACACAATCACTGCTGCTGTGTACCCCCGTTAAAAAAACACTAAAAAGTGAGAGCATATAACAGTGTCTACATTAAGAAAAAGCACACATAATAATGTGCCTATTAATAAAATTTACATTGAAATGGGATTTTTTTTTTGAAAAATATATAATTTAACAGAAGTGCTGACAAATATATTTATTAGGAGATATGAATGCAAAAATGTGCCTGAATTTCCATGCAAATTTTTATTTTTTTTTATAAATCATAACATCTGAACTTCCAAATGGAGAAATGAGAAACATAAAGAAAGGGAAACCAATAGATTCATCAATGTCTGTTCCAAAGAAAGTGCCTGCATTTGTGAAGATTGTTTTTTGGACTAATAATGGCCCTTTCCGCATGTGTGAAAATAAACAGGCAAAAACGGTGTTACCCTGTATGTTGGGGGTCCCGGGAGGGGCGCCCAAATAACCAAATAAAAACACAATATGGGGAAATTAAGCTCGAGCACTCTCTTAAGATAACGAGAGGCAGGGTAACTTTAGCTAGGATCTTGTACCCTATGTCTACGGCTTCAGGTCAGAGAGCGTAGCCAGACAAGGTTTCAAAGTAACACAAATAACATTTATTGAGGATAAACAACATAAAAGACAGCACATGCACACAGCTAACTAGAAATAGAAATGGAGAGCTTTGGGGAATGGGTAATATGACACCTGGTCTCGTAGTTCTGGAGGGAAGCAGGGGTTCGAAGAAGGGAGGCAGACTCAGTTATTGGGAACTGAGGGGGAAACTTCATTGGACAGAGCGGCAGCAAGGCTGGATGGAAGTCCAGGGTGATCCAGTAGTCCGAGGAGAACTTGGAAAAGGGGACTTTTTATAGGGTGGAGTTTACCTACAGGCTATGCCATGCTCGGTGAGAACAAAGGAAATTTGGAGCGGGACAAAGGAGTTGGAAAAGATCAAGTTTTGCATGATGAGCTTAGCACTGGATGACAATAGTATGACCAGTACACTGATGGCCCAACATAAAGGAATGGCTCGGCTCTTGGCCGTGTGTCTTTGTAAAGATTTGTGCTGAGCAAAGCCTATTTGCAAGAAGGTTTTTTCCTAAAGCATCAGAGAGGCTTAAGTTGCCTGCCTGAATGGGGTTTGGAATGTACAACGGTTAACGACCACGCCCAATACGTACTTGTCCGGTGGACCTCTGCAAACACGTGGAGTAGGGTGGCAGAGAAAGGTCAAGCAAAGGCCAAATTATTTGATATCAAAAGGATATCTAGTGCTCTCACCAGACATATCATAACCACAATAACAACGAGACTCACCGGCTTTCTTCTCCGCCCGGGTGAGTCCGTTGGGACGAGGAACAGTGCGAGCTTGTCGCTCCGCACTGCTCCGGCATCCAAAATGGTGGCTTCTGGTTGGTGGAGGTTCTCCACCAACCGGAGAAGCTTGCCAGCCTAAAGCCTGCCCCTGGCAGATCTGCAGGCACACACTTGTGTGCACCTGCAAATCTGCACTGGAGCGCAGCGATGGAGCCTCACGTGCTCCGTGCTTTTTAAAAACTTCTAAAAAGAGGTTTTTAAAAAACACGCTGCACAACCAGTTCTAGTCACTCTGGAGAGGACTGATGTATGGAACTACAAAAAGTAGTCCACCCCAGTCCACTCTACGGTGCAGAAGACCTCCGTTGGAGGTTGCTCTGCACCGTTTTAATAGCCCGGTGTGGAAAAGGCCCTTATTTCTCTGGATACTTGTTCTTTCCCCTGTTTTCAGTCTGTTTTCTTTTCGCAAATCAATTAATACTACCCAAAGACACCTTCAAGTTCCAATAATAATACCAGTGAAGTTTAACTTCCTGCCAGTAGGGTGACAACTGGTATATCCTCTAACAGTTCTGATCTGGTAAAGACAGTCTCAATTAATCTTCTGCCATCCTACTTTTTCTGTTGTTTTAAAATATCCCCGTTTTTCCCTTATTCTCCCAGTTTCCTCCTTTGTCCTCAGCTTGCTTCAGTTGCTGCAAACAGACATAAATGAAAACCATACAAAACACAAGTAAAGTATAATACAACCCCATTAAAAGCTTATCTGCCTCAAGAGTTATTAGTCAAAGGGCTGCCTAAATAAAAAGTCTTCACCTGTCTGAGAAAGGAAAGGGGAGAAAGGGGTAGCCAAACCTCCTGTGAGAGATAATTCCAGAAACTGGGAGAAGCTACTGAGAAGGTTTTATCCTCTGTCCTCACCGAACATTCCTGTGATGATAACAGGACCCAGAAAAAGCTCTCCCTTGAAAATCTTTATCTCCTTGTATGTGATGTGAGCAGCCACATACAGGGAAACAGGTCTTTCAGATAGATGGGAAGGCATTCTTCTTAAACAGTTTACAGCCTATTCATAATCCTGGGGTGGAATGGGGGGATTTTATTAGATTACGAGCTAAAGCCATGGCTAAGCATATTAACAGAGGATGTTTTGATGATGATTTATTTGCAAGCCATTTGTATCCATTTATCTCCTCTTGAACTTGCTTGAGCCATCCAGTGGCCAGTAGAAACAAGAAAGAGAGAGAAATACATGTTCAGTTAAATACAATTTAGTGGTTTAATGAAGTTGCCAGAAAACTCCTTTCATTGCTACCAAATGATTTCAAAATGGGGTAGGTTACAGAGGAACGTTTCTTCAAGATACTACTCAGATTTATTCTTCCAAAATCTTCCAAAACAAATAACAGTTTAATGAAGGTATAATATTATTCTTCTGTTCTTGCCTTTCCTACAAGGCCACAAGAGAGCAAGCTACAGTTTAGGAAATCAAGAGCACTCTGGGAAATAAATATGCAGCTATTAAGTACTGATCACAAAACTTGTTGGGGGAGGGAGCCACATCAATGAGTCCCGCTGCAACACTGGAGCTCTGGAATTTGCCCAAGAGTGCTACATGGTGGTGTGGACCATGGAAAGAGCTATCTCACACATGACACAAGTCATAACATTAAGGTCACCTCTTCCACATTGCCATAACAACAGGGCATATGAGGAGAGGATTTGCATAAAAGGTACATATGCTAATTTAGCAGCGTAGGTGTAAATTAGAAATAGCTCTTATAATTTGGATACAAAGACATCTTACAAGAGTATAGAACATTGTGACCAGGTTACCTCTATCACAGGTCCATCTCGCATTTCAGTGCTTATTGTTTATCAGAAACTTCAAGCGCTCTGTTCTTCCTTCTTCTTTGATGGTGTTGTTATAAGCCTTTAACTTTGATTTTTTTCAAGTCTACACTGTTTTTCATGTCAAGATTGATTCAGAGGAAGTTTGCCATTACCTTCCTCTGAGGCCGAGATAACGTTACTTGCCTAAGGTCACCCAGTTGGGTTTCCGTAGGTGAGTACGTTCCAAACCCAGTATCCCAGATTCCTAGTCGAACACATAAAACACTGCACCATGAGTTGCACACATGGGTTGATGAGAGTAATAGTCCAACAACATCTGGTGACCACCCAATTGGGGAAGGCTGCTGTGCCATTTTGTTTCAGGTTCCTCATGTAATCATTCCTAACCATTTTGGGACACCCTTTTATCTATTTGTAATTCTTTTTAACAAAAACATTTTCATCTAGGTCATGGTGCTGGTTATGGTATTTCTTAATTGCATTTGAAACCAAGCTCTCACATAGAACCTAACAAATCACTCCAAAGAGACAGATTTAATGAAGCATAGCTTCCATTAATAATTTATGTTATCTAAAACAGTCAGACAATAAATCTTCTAGTAATACTTTCAAATCTATAGAAACACAGACTTCAGGCCTTTCTATACTATACTGTTATAGTGCTATTATTCCACTTTCAACATCCTATGGAATTCTGGGGTTTGTAGTTTACTAAGGCCAAAGAGTTCTCTGGCTGAGAATTCTAAATGCCCCTCCCTAAACTGCAAATGCCAGGACTCCATAGGATGTTGAAAGTGGAACAATAGCACTATAATAGCACTGTATCACAGAAAGTCCCTGGGGCAATCATCTCTCCCCTGCTCCCTTTTACCACCAAAATAAAATAAAATAAAACAAAAACCTATCACCAGTTGCACCAGGAAAGATTGTAAGTCATGCAGGTGAATCAAAGTTCCAGCTTTATTTAGACCAAGAAATATATTTCTGGCCTCTCACCCTAAAAAAGCCCAAACAGAATGGGAGTCTTGAGCTCATACAAATTCTGATAGTTTCCCAAGGTTGCCAAGTCACTACTGCAGAGTGCAGGTGCTAGGAAAGTTCCATGAAGCGAAAGAATATAATAGTTTTGACTTCTAGGCATTAGTAGGTTACGTACAGCCTCTTGTAAGGTAGACAACCATTGTACACTCCTTGCTACATATCCCATTCCCTGTTCTCCTGGTATTGTATGGAACAGAATATACCATGTAACCTTCATAGTGCCAACTTGCTTTTTTGGAAGAATTTCCCAGAGCAGAATAAAAGGGATGAAAGCATTTTTGTGATTAACATGGGTTAGCACATGCTCTTCGAACTCAGAGTCATTAATAGTGCCACAATTTATTATTTTGTTGTGTTTTATTATGTATTATCATTTGTCTTTGATTGTAGAGCAACATTTGCATTTGTCTGTGTTGATCTGCATTGTTAATCAACATACAAAACTAATATGCACAGTTTTGACAAAAAATATTAATTATACAGGGTCTGTCAATTAATGTCAAGGAAAATCTGGATCACCAAACATTGGTGGACCCATTGGTGGCTATCAACTTACTTCTGGAATTAAGCAAACTCATCAGGGCTTGTTATCATTGCATGACTTCAAGTCTTTTTTGACTTATGGAAACCCTAAAAGCAGGATTTTCTGAAGCTGAGTGATGTGTCCAAGAGGTTTCCATGGCTCAGCAGAGAATCCAATCCTGGTCTCCAGGGTTATAGTCCAATGGTCAAACCACTACACTATGCTGGCTTCCTCACATCATGACTAGTAGCATCTAATGAAATGCCTTGATTCCACCTCCCCAACTTAATTTCAGAAATTTCCTCCCTAACTGTATTTAAAATTGAAAAAGTGAATGGGTGAAAAGAGATGGGGGAGAATTCTACCAAATAATGGAAAACAGTAAAAGAAAGGTTGAGTAGGATGTACTCAACCTGCCAAGGATTGACTTGGTCTCTGTAGCAATGCTTAGCTAAAGGAAAGTCATCCTTGACTGTTGCTAAGCAATTAAGAAAAAGGGGAAGGAAGGAAGGACAAAGGCAAGAGAGCATACACAAGCAAGGAAGGAAGCATGGAATATATATGAAAGAGACTTTAAGATCATAAAAGCGAGTGCAAGATTAAATATAGATGCTCCCCTGTGTGGTCTGGCTTGAATAGTATGCTAAGTGCCTCCAGCTGCCCTCTCAGACTACTGCAAGCCTTGCACATCAGCTGTCAAAAAGTGCTCCAGCTTTTATGGCACCAGTGCAGGCAGAGAGTAGAGGCTGCTTCCAGCAGACTGGTTAAACATAGGTGGGAGCCACAACCGTTACATCCTGCCTTTTTAAACCAAAAGGTAAGAATGAGTTTTCATTTTCTCTCTGTGTGCCACTGCGAAAATACTTCTCTTTTTTAACAGTCTGGAAGACTCTGTTCTGATGTAGCTAAGAACTAGAAGGATGATTCCAGAGGCTAATTACCTATTTTACTGAATTTGTACATATATTTGAAATATGGCATGTGTAAAAAGACGCAAATCTAGCTGCCTTTAATATTGTTGATATTTAATGAGAACTTTCAGCTGTGACTATGAGTATTTGCATAGTGTATGCCCTGAAATTTGAGGAAATAAATCCCTATTTTGAACACAAGTACTGACATTCACTAGAGATGATGAAATTTACTATAAATGTGTATTTTAAACTAAATCAGGTATATGAACTTTAGTGTGTGTCTGCTTGTGGCACTCATATGTTAGCACAACTGCATTAATGTGCATCTGCATTCTCATTTCACATTTGTAGGTCACAGTATTTGCTATTGTTTTAGCAGAGAAAGATGTGACTTTTACTGTATCTAACCTTCCTCCTTTAAAATTTCAGATCAATTAAAGCAAAATTGCATGCTATTTTTCTTTAGCAGAATTATTATCTTCTGACTTTTATAGTTTTGCATAAATAGGCTGTGCTCCCTGGAGCACACAGGTGTGCTCAAATCTGATTTTTCTCTCTCAGTTTTTATATGACAAACTTCAGGAGTATTCCCTCTGTAGATAATCATAATTTTACTTTTTATTACTTGGATTTACATACCATATGATGGGGCATTTCTACCTTTCTTGATCATTCCACAGACATTAAACATTTATTCCTTATCTTTATCTTTTAGCATTATGCTTAAGGCTCATTTGCAACAGGGAGGAAGAAGCAACATTTTGTCAATAAGTAGCAGATGCCTGCCTGAATGACAACAAACCACTTAAACTTTCCAGTCCAACATCTCATCTGGAAATGCATCTTGCTTTTTTATTCTCAGGATCTATGTGTAAAAGAACAGGAGCCTGATCTGCCTGCTATGAAGAGAAGGCTACACTCAAGCAAGACTCTCCTGCCCAGTTCTCAAGGATGCCCTTTCTCTGTTTCTATTAGAGTCCACAGTGTTTTAGCAAGGTCTCCAACCCCCTAGATACCATTTTCAAGGAAACAGAGATGTTGGTGTTACCCCAAAACTCGAGTGACTCAGGGGTCCAACTGTGATGCCGATACCTCTGTGAAACTGTAAGGAATATTAGTTCAAAGAGGAGGCCTGCGAGAGGGGGAGTAACCTTACGAGATCTTTTACACCTATGTTTACCAGTACGTCTGCACATAAGAAACAGGCAGAAATCCAAAAGGTAAGCTTAAAGTGTTCTGGATGTGGGGAATTGCAATCACACACACACAAGATCCAAACAGTCATGCAATCACACAAGCCTAACAGAAGGAAAAGGGAGGAAAGTTTTGGATAGCGAGATTTCAGGGCAAAGTTGGTAATATTTACCAATCCAGAAGAGCAGGGAAGAAGGCGATATGGCTTAGACGCAAGTCTAAGGACAGTACACAAATAGAAATTGGAGTAGCAACCAGCAATCGGTGTAGTGTGAGTTGAATGGCTGAAAAATGGGGGTTAAATACCCTGCTTCTGCCTGGAAGGCAAAGGTGTTACTGACTCTCCAGCCAAGTAAACAATGGAATTCTGAGAATAGACAATGAGGTCTGTAACAGACTAATGGCTTTAGCATTAGGTGATAAAGGGCTAGTGGCTGTCCTGATAGCTCAGTACTTGTCAGACAGGTGTGGGGAAAAGGGGGGAGATTTGCTTGGTCAGAAGGAGAGGAGTTAAGACAATCAGCTGTCTTATGGGAATCTTCCAGATGTCTCTAAGAGGTTGAGTCATTTCAGGCTAACTGCAAGTCCATTGTAGTTGGAGTTTCCTGGTGATTTCCTGACTATGTCCTGGCTATGCCTAGCAGTCTCTTCTGACCTAATTCACAATGCACATGTTTGGCCAGCCTCTTCCTTTTAGCCAGCATAGCCATGCAGCCATGCAGGGTTTATATTTATGCCAATTAATATATTTTTCCAATTAAACCATACTACACCAATCAAACTATATCAAAGTGTGGGGGGTATACAGCCTGGTAACACTGGCATAGGGAGAGTGGATGAGACACCCTGCTTAAACCTGGATCCCTCCCAAACCATGCTGTGAGCTGATGGGCTGTAGTAACTGCTGAGGTGGTACAGACATGGTGATGATATTTATTACTAGTAGCAGCAGTATTACTAATAATTATCATTTTATTTTATTTATTTTCTGAAATCCTAGATTAGCTGCCTAGTTAAGCATAATAATAAGTTATGCTAATTATAACTAATCGTATTAGTTCAGTATCCTTAATTAGGTAGTGTGTCCTAGCCTGACCCTGCCCATCCTGCTTTCTCAGGCAGCAGCTACTGCGAGTGATGGAGGTGTATTCTCCTGCTTCTCAGGGCACAGCAAACGGATGTTTCCACCTCCATCCCTCCAGCAATCTCTAGTGCAACGATTAGAAGCAAGATCTCTGTCGCAATTCCTCTTTGAACTGGATATTGCTCTAAGAGGGAGGTGGAAACATTAGTATGCTGCACCTTGATTGATAGGAGAAAAGACTTCTGTTGCTCACAGAAGATGCTGCCCAGTAAAGCAGGACTGGGGAACTTTTACAAACATAGTGATCATGCTATGACTATGAATATATAGGAACCACGCATACAAATCTGTTATGGGTGCTCTAGGTTATGCTTTTGTAACTGCATCATCTGCATCATCATCATCGTCATCATCACCACCCATTTATACCTTTTCTTTTCCCCAAAACTGGGACAGAAGATAGGGTGTCAGCATTAAGCAGCTTGCCAGGGGCAGGTGGGATTGCACTCTGCTCCCCCTTTGCCATCTGAGCCATGTGGCTCACTGAGAGTCATAGCAGGTTTGAACAAGAGCATGAGGTACAACTCTGTTGCAGATATGGTTAGTTCCCTTTGCTCTGAGCAGCAAGGCCAGCCCTACTGTTAAGGAGAATGGAGGAACTGAATCAAGACTGAAGATCTGGGATGACACAAAACAGAACAAAATGGTTAACTATATTGTTGATAATTGTTATCTGCTCACAGTTAGGGATTAGAAAAACTGCTCATGTGTTTTGTACCAAAACAACTTGATTGGCTTTGGATGTTAAACACCTCTGCTTGGGTGGACACAAGTTACCATTTGCTGATCAGTTTTTTGGAAAAAAAATATGTTGGGACAGTACTGCTAAGCAACCACCACTCTGTAAGTGTGACTAGGGATCCCTGACATGGTAAACTCAGCATGCCTGTCAAATTACAATCCCCAGGATTATTTAACCTGTTAAACTGATATCAGATTGACATATATAAAGGGACTAATATCTAATACGAAGATAGCCTGAGCTGAGCAAGGATTTGAACTCAAACCCTTCTTCCCAAGTCCAGTGCTCTGTCCTTTCTACAGTTCTGTCATTTGGAGAATAGAAGTGAAAAAATGAAAAATTTCCAAGGATATTCATACTTTGGATTTTCTTCTTTGGTGAAAGTTTTACTAAATAAATAATTTTGGGGAGAGAATACAGTAGTTTCTCTGTAACTCAAGTTTAGGTGTGTGGAAACTTTTTTTTTTCTATGAAGCCTCATTGACCCTGGGAAAAGACCAACAGTGTTTACATCTGCTGGTGGATGCAACCAGAAACAAAGTGGGTAGAGTCTGCAGGATTGCACAGCATTCACTCTCTCTCCTTCTCTCTTTCTCTGGCAAAAGACCATTAAAAAGCCCTGTTGGATTGAACTGAAATCATGTCTTATCCAGCATTCTCTTCACACAGTGACCAAGCTATAGGAAAGCCAGAGTAAGACATGAATATACTGAAACGAGGGCAGGCTCTGCCACTTGGTGGAGTGACTCACTACTACTGAGTACAAGGGAGGTTTAAAAAAAATCATCCAATCAATTAATCACACACATACATTCCTAGCTAGAATTTCTAGCATCACAGAGAGTTTAGATGTGTGGAAAATGGTGCACTGAAAAAACGGTGCACAGCTAGAGTTGTAAATTTTCTGGAAATTTTGAAGCGGGGGGGGATTTTCTGTTTTCTTTCAGAAAAAATAGAAATTTTCAGAAAAATTGAAAAAAATACATTAGCACTTTTTACAGATTGAAAGTCATTCTGTTACTTTTGGAACATAAAATTTGATTATATACAATTTGATTTGGCATAAAATTATCACAACTGCTATATTAAAAATACAGTGTATTCAAACAATTATTACAAACAGAATTTACTTTTATCCCTTTTTAAATTTTTATTTGTAACAAATGGAGCAACAATCTCCTGCGCTCTTTGGCTTTGCTAGTTTATGTGAAGCAGGCAAAAAAAAAAAAAAAATTTTTTTTAAAAACTCAGAGGAAAACATCAATATTAGTAACAAAGAATATTATTTTTATTTCCTCTCCACAGTATCAAATAGGCATGAAGCACCCATTCTCATAGAAAGAAATGGGGGGGGGCAAGTGTGTGGAAGGGAAGAGGGAGAGACTAAGGCTCTTTTCGCACAGTATTCTCCATGCGGAAGCGCCCCTCAAGCATCACACAAATGTGAGGAGCAGTCCAGAACGATGCACTCACATTTGCATGATGCTCCAGGGCCTGGCAGGTGCTGCTCACACTTTTTCATTTTCAGCTTTAAGTCAAAAATGGTGCAAGGTCGCACATCACTCCGGGCCCCCACACACAGTTGCCATGCGTGCAGAGCCTCGGGAGCAGGCTGGTCGTGCTTCCTGTCTCAGTGCAGCCTTGGAAGATCCCAGGCTGCACTGTGAAAGGAAGAGGCGGGGCTCTCGCACAAGCAGGAAGCTCGTGCGGAGCTGAAGAAACCCAGACATGAGGGCCTCTCACAAGAGGCTACTCGCGCGAGTACCGCATCCCAGCGCCAAGAAAAGGAGAATTGCAGAAAGGGTTCAAGATTCAATGAATAGGCATGAAATTTAATCAGACTCATTTTCTGAGCTATAGTTATCAGTATCAGTTTCATAGTTTCTAGAAAAGATTTGGAGAATATACGGACACCTTGTCTTAAAGATTTTATTCATCATGCTAAAATAAAACATTCCATAATCGATTTTCTTCCTTTTTTCAATTTTTCCAATTTTTTGGAAAAAACAAAACAAAAAAAGGATTCAGGGGAAAAAACCATTTTTTCTGAATTTTTCTGTTTTTTTTTTCCAGACCTTCTCTATGCACAGCTAGAACTCTTCTATTTGTTGTGTTTGCATTTGCTCAGTTAATTTGCCTGCCCCTTTTTCTGAATGCCTACACTCTATTTCTAAATGCTCAACTGATGTTTTAAGTTACTATGGTGCTAGAAATTTGGGGACTGTAGGAGAGTATCACTGAGACAACACAAATTTGATCTAGAAGGTAATACATTCCTTTCCCGTCCCCCCATGTCAGCTGCACTCCTGCTGTCCCTCCTCTAAATGCCTGGGTGTGTGCCTCTCTAGAGCTGGTCAGATCCTATACATCTGGTTCCAAATAACCTTCCAACCAGGCATTTATTTCTGGGTACCTTTGTAGAGAACAGCACCTGCTCTCTACAGGACCTAATTTCTATCTCACTCTCAGAATTGATAGGAATAGTTAGTAGGCTTCCAATACCCTCCAACTGTTCCAAATTGGTAGGGATTGTCTCCATTAATCTTATTGTTTCACTTCTTCAGTTACTTGCCCAGGTTTCTCTTTCCTCCTCCTACTTTCTCCCTTTGTCCTTCATTTGCTGCGAATTCAGTTCAAAGTGCAAAAGTAGTTTGTTGTTGTTGTGTGTCTCAGAAATGACTTACAGAAACCCTATAGTAAGACTGTCATGGGCTTTTCTTAGAAAGATTTGTTAAGAAGGTGTTTGCTTTTGCCTTCCTCCAAGGCTGAAAGAGTGAGATTTGCCCAAGATCACCCAGTAGGTTTCAGTGACCAAACAGGGATTCAGCCCCTGGTGTCCAGCATCATAGTCCAACACTCAAACCGCTACAACATTCTTTTATTTTACCACATTAGTCTACCTTCAGTTAACTTGAGGGGGGAGAGAAGAGGAGGGGTGAAATCTTGTCCTTCCCAGCAGGTTCAGGCAAATCTCTCCATGCAACGTCTCCTTGCTTGTGTGTCTTTCCTTGTTAATAACTTTTGTCATCTTTACCATGCTCATATGTTGCTTGGACACACTTGTCCAACCACCCAGTTTTCATCTGTGAAATCTTAGTGGGTATGTGCTTCTCCTAGGCCAGGTAGCATGAGCGTTCAGAGCACCACTGAACAGTATGGCACCTTCTAGGCCACCCTACATGAAATTCACCCCAGAATAGCATATGAGGCATGGCTTGGAGGTATGTCACATCTCACTTCCAGGAAAGAGAGCACTTTACAAATCTAGTATGTAGTGTCAGAATATTTGTTATTAAACTTCTGATTAACAATGCAGTCATGTGAAATGGGAGTTCAGCCATGATGTAGGAGTCTGTATTCTTGTCACTGTAAAGCAGCGAACAGCTTGAGGAGGGCAATTCAGTTCAGGCCCTTTATCACTTGCTACACCAATCAGCTTCTGCATTAAAATTGCAACAACCATTGAATATAAATAAAATTCAATTTGAGAACAGATTCTTTTTTGTCAAAGGCTAAACTCTGGGGGTAATCACTCAGGTTCTGCCCACACGCCAAGTAAAGGCAGGACCCAACACCAAGTGATACCCCTTTTCTTTCTGCCACTAGTGTATACGTCTCCATCCCTTTGTAGTGTGCTATCAGGGGAGGGACAGCCAGCATGGTATAGTGGTTAAAGTGTTGGACTACAACTCTGGAGACTAAGACTTGATTCCCTGCTCAGCCATGGAAACCCACTGAGTGACCACACACTCTCAGCCCCAGAAAACCCTGTGATAGGTTTGCCTTAGGATTGCCATAAGTTGGAAATGACTTAAAGGCACACAATAACAGCAACAATTTAAATTCTGAAGAAGCAAATACTGGAGAACAGCCAACTGAATCTGAGGAAAAAAGGAAAGATATGTCTCCAAGTGGTCAGGCGTCAGTGGGTAGCCTTAGGGACACCATAAGTTGGAAACAACTTGAAGACACACGACAGTAACAACCAGATAGATGGCTCTTTAGAACTGTATAGTGCCATATAGCCTCATTCCATTTAATGTGTAGATTTGGCAAATGGGAAGTTGGCAGCACTCCTGGAACTGTTTTTAATGTGGAGGGGGGAATTTGGCAAATGGGAAGTTGGCAGCACTCCTGGAACTGTTTTTAACGTGGAGGGGGGAGAGCTCAACATTGGCGAAGGTTGTAACTGATTTTTCCTATTTGCAAGTACTTGCAGGGAAAAGCCAATTACTTTACCCATCCATTATCATTGAAACATCCTTAAATAAAGGTTTTAACAAGCACAGTGTCTACGTAGAAGTGCCTTCCAAGTGTTCAATGGAGCTTACTCTCAAATAAGTCTGCATACACTAGATTGTAGGCAGTTTTCAATATTCCTGGGAATAGGGGGAAGTAGGAGGAGGAAAAAGAAACTGGGGACATTTTAAAGGCAACTGAAAAAATGGGGGAGAGAAGATTAATATCAAGCCAGGACAGTTCAAAAGTATGCTGTGGGTTGCTTCTACTGACATAATATACTGAGATTGTATCATTTTATTGTTATATTTGCATTTTACCTCTCTCTCATATCTCCTTCCTATTGTTACAGGGAAAACAACATCCCTTCTCCTACCAGTGGTAACAAGACTTGTGGCAGGCAGGTGGTAATTTTGTCCTGCTACCTTGTTGACAGCCCATGCAGCTCAACAGAATGAAGGACCAAAGAGAAGCAACTCCATTAAAAAAAAGAAGAAAAAAAAAGGAATGCATAGGAAAGCCATCTGCTTGCTGATACATCTTCACATCTTGCTTGAATTAAAGCAGAATGATTTCATTTGAGATTATATTGAGGAGGAGGGGAAAAACTAGGAAGAATGCACACACACACACATGCACACATGCACACCTTGCTTATTCTCTGTAGTATTTTGTTAAAATTTATGTGGATACAATCAAATGCAAAGTGATGTGGAGAGGGAGTGTCAGAATGGAGCATTGATGTTCCCAGCAGAGTTGCCAGATCTCAGGGCCTGGCTCCAAATCACGTTGTCATGGACTTTCTCTAGGTAAAAGATGATTGTGCATGTTTCCCAGTTCTGTACATGAGGAAAGGGCTGTGTGCAAATAGCCCTTTTGTAGGGCTCATCATAAGAACTGGGAAAGACCACAAAGGCTATCCAGTCCAACTCCCTGCCATGCAGGAATATACTATCAAAGCACTCCTGACAAATGGCCATCCAGCCTCTGTTTAAAAACCTCCAAAGAAGGAGACTCCACTGCATTTCTAGGCTGCATGTTTCATTGTTAAATTGCTCTTACAATAGGAAGTTTTTCCTAAAGTTTAGGCATGTTCTGTTTTCTTGTAGCTTAAAGCCATTGCTCTGTGTCCTAGTCTCTGGTGTAGCAGAAAACAAGCTTGCTCCAGCTTCAATGTGACATCCCTTCAAATATTTGAGCACAGCTATCGTATCACTTGTTAACATTTTTTTTCCAGGCTAAATATATCCAGTTCCCTAAGCTACTGCTTATATAGCATGATTTCCAGAACTTTTACCATTTTGGTCTTTCCTCTCCACACATTCCAGTTTGTCAAAATCCTTCTTGAATTAGAGTGCCCAAGACTGGACACAGTATTCCAAGTGAGGTCTGGCCAAAGCAGAACAGAATGGTACTATTACTTCCCTTGATCCAGATACTATACTTCTATAGATGCAGCCTAAAATCACCTTGGTTTTTCTACCCGCTGCATCACTGTTGGCTCATGTTCAGCTTGTGGTCTATCAAGACTCCTATATCACTTTCACATCCTTCATTTTTCCCATCCTATATCTGGAATTTTTTTTTTTCTGCCTATGTGTAGTACCTTTCATTTCTCCCCATTGAAATTCATTTTGTTAGTTTTGGACCAGATCTCTAATCTATTAAGGTTATTTTCAATAGTGATTCAAATAGGGTACTAGAGCAGCAGCTTGCTACTAGTTGCAAGATTTAACTGATTCATTACAGCAATTTGCAGAGACTTTCCAGTGGGGTGACTGCATTTATTTAGTTAGCTTCCTCTTTCCTTCCAAGTCATTATCATGTCAAGATTCACACTCCACTCTGCTTCACAGGCACCATTAGGCTACTTGCAAATAAGCTTAAATTCCTTATTCCATCTCCCTAAAAAATTGAGAATGAATAATCCCTTCATTTCACCTTGATCTGGGAACAGCTCTTTCAACGAAATCTTTTTTTCCAAACAAAAAGATATGTTCTTTCTCTCTGTGTATTTGTGTGTGTGTGTGTGTGTGTGTTTGGACGACAAGCTGTGAGTGACTGTGGCTGGTGCTTGATGCATAACACTTAATGACATCACCAGTGGCCTTTGCTAAGTCTCAGATTTTTGCTTGGAAATCTCAAAGCCTGGGATGATCCTGAACTAGTTTCCTTGGGTGGAGGTACACTGAGGTTGAAAGGAGTATGTGCAAGTTTCAAGTAGATATGGGTCTAACATAGCATGTCAAATGAGAAAGGGTGTTTAGACATCTCATCTAGTGCCTCATCAAGCTAGAAATCCCACAATTTATATTGCCATGACGCTGAAACTGGAACCAAAATGCCATAACTGTGTGAAAGGGCCTAGGTAACTAGCTAATTTGTTTGCTTATTGTTGTGTACCTGCAAGTCGTTTCTGTCTTCAGGTGAATCTATCACAAGGTTTTCTGGGGCTGAGAATATGTGACGCACCCAAGGTCACCCAGTGGATCTCCATGGCTAAGTAAGGGAATCAAACCCTGGTCTCCAAGGCTATAGCCCAATGCTCAAACCACTACACCGCATTGGCTGCTGGCAAGTGTTTACTATTGATGGGGAAATTAAGTCATTTACTCTCCTGGCTTTTGTTGTAGTTGTTTTTTACCTTTATCTTTGAACAGGACTTAAAGCCTTTCGAAAAAAGAGGATGTTTCCAAAGAGAATTATCCTCTGACAGCCCTTCAAATAAAAGAAAGACTGTTTCTCTCCTTGGCTGTCAATAATCAATTCTGTTCACCAACATGAGGCTTTAAACTTACCTATGAGAAGTGAAAATTTAGCAGTTGGTGAAACAGGTAGGCAGAATAGGCTGAATCATGGCAGACTGTCAGCTAAACTGCACCTGCCCTGATACTGTTTGCAAGAATTTAAGTTTGCCTGGTTGAACAACTGCAAGAATTTAAGTTTGCCTGGTTGAACACCTGCCACATATTCTTATCCTTTCTCTGAGAAAGAAGTGAGTAAAAAAAGAAAAGATCACACGACTGGTTTCACATCCAGCCCTTCAGATGAGCACCTTTATGCCTTAGTGCCTTAAAACAGGAGACGGCAAGCTGTACCACAATCAGCAGTGTAGCTGAAAACTGAATTTGCTACTACATGGGACTTTATCACAATACACATCTATAGCACTCCTATTTCACTTCAGCTGTGATGGTTCCATCCTACAGAGTCGTGGGATTTGCAGCTTAAGGATGGACATCTAGAACTCTCAGCCAGAGAACTCTAGTACCTCATCAAATTGCAAGCTGCAGGATTCCATAGGATGGGACCATGACAGTTAAAGTGGAATTATAATGCTATAATTATATACTGTGATAAGGCCCAAGGAGAGATCTTCAAGGAGAATAGATCTGGGGTGCAGCTTGGTTGGGTGGGGAAGAATAAGGGCATATGAGACCTTGAAAATTGCTGACACTTAGCACTCCTGTGTCCCTTTGGCAGCCTGCTATTTTTGAATGCCCAAAGTGTATTTCCAAATGTCCAGCTGAAGCTTCAAGTTATTGAAATGCTAGAAATTTGGGGACTGAAGGAAGATTTCACTGGGAGGGAAGAATTCTTAAGGCGGCAACAATGCTTTCATTCCCCCACCCTTGTAAATTACAACTCAGAAGTTGGATTTCTCCCCATCAGTCTAGATGGCCTCAGAGTCTCTACTCCTGCAGAACAGAAAACTACCTGGTTCTGAAAAGATGCCTACTTTTCTGTAGAAGCTTTGGGTGTGTGGCCGAACATCTGCTACGGAAACGTTAAAGAATAGAACTAAGGCATACTGGGCAGCTGCCAGCTCTCTCTTTTTCTCCCCCCTCCCAAAGACCATCTCCTTCTCCCTGTTCTGTCCTCCCCAACCCTGACAAGGGTGTCAATAACTGGACAGATGGCATCTGATCTGAAAGCAGGGGAGGTGGGGGTGGATTCTGTTGACAACTGAAATATGTGAAGTGATTCCAGATTCATTTTGCACCTGGCGCTGCCTCCTTCCCTGTCTCACTCTAACCCATTTTGAATGCAAAGACCGTTGCATCTTCCAAAACTGAGTAAGAATGGATTTGATTCTTGTTAAGGGTTAGTGCAGAAACAATTAGCAGCTTGGCCATGGTAGGAAGCCAATTAGGAAACCACCAAATCAAACCAGACAGGCGCACTTCTAATTTGCTCCCATAACCCTGCCATTTGGGCTAAGGGGAGTAGAAAGGAAAGCTAGAATGTAGGTCAGTAGATAATATCAGCTACTGCAGTTGCCATATGACACAATCTCAAGCCCCAGGAAACACAGAGGTTTTGAAACTCTATACCACTATGTCCCAATATGCAATCCACACAGCTCGTCACAGAGGGGAGCTGTGTCCAGCAACATGGCAGAAAAAACAAAGCACTACATTTAAAGTCTCACTCTCCTCCAGGTTCCTGCCTCCTTTCCCTTAAGAACAAAAGGTGGGAGGAAGGGAAAAAATTAAACAACTAGAGGATTCCTTTTTTTAAAAAAAGATTGTTTTCATTATATTTTCTATAATTTATAATCTGGAGTTCCAGGTGTAATAATGTTCCTAAAATCACGGAGATATTACAAACACAGCCTTGTCTGGAGTTTCAAAAAACCACTTTTGATTCATGTTCAAGTTTTATTTGATTGATCAGTGAAATACATCTGAATATGTGGGGGAAAAGAAATAGCTCTACAAAGAAGGGTCTACTTTCTTTGCTTCTAGGCAAATAGTGTTTTTTGTTCATCACCTCAGGAGCCCTTGTGAGCTGGGAGGGGCTGTTACCCCAAAATGTGGGTGACTCAAGGGTCCACCCACAATGCCAGTGCCTCTGTGGGAAGGTGGGGAATATTAGGTCAAAAAAGAGGCCTGTGAGAGGGAGACAACTATGAGATCTTTTCTCTGGTTTCTAGTATTTCTACTGGTACTAGTGCAGGGAAGAACCAGCAAAAAGTAAGCTTATTTGTTTTGTGGAAGGAATTAACAATCACACACACACAAGATCCACACAATTTCACAATCACACAAGGTTAATTGAAGTAAAAGGGAAGAAAAGTTTAGATAGCGAGAGTTCAGGGTAAAGTGGGTGATATTTACCAGTTCAGTAGAGAAGCGGAGAGTGATGTAGCTTAGACTAGGAGTTTAAGGACAGCACACAAACAGGAATTGGAGTGGCAAAGTGATGACCAGCAACCAGTGTACTGAGACTAGCCAAAAACTAGGGTTTAATTACTCTTTTTCTGTCTGGAGGGTGAAAGTACTAATGGCTCTCTGGCAGAGTGAACAATGGAGTCCAGAGTGTGGACAGTGAGTTCTGGATGAGCTGAGGGTCTTAGCATAAGGTGGCAAACAGGTAATAGTAGTCCTCATAGCTCCTTGATTGCTGGACAGGTGTGGAGAAAAAAGGGAAGTTTGTTGGTCAGAAGAAGAGAGGCTAAGACTCTCAGTCATCCTGTAGGAACATTTCAGATGCTATTGCCTCTGAAGGCTAAGTAAGTTTATTATTGCTGGAGTTTCCCAGTGATTTCCTGACTATGACCTGGCTATGCCTCAAAGTCTTTTGTGACCTGACTTTGCAATACATGTGTTCAGTCAGATTTCCCCCTTAGTCAGCATGGCCATGCAGCCATAGCAGGGTACACTTTATATTTATGCCAATTAATAATTGGCAAATAAACCATATCAAAGTGTGGGGGCGTATGGCCAATTAACAAGGCAGTATAGAAATACCTTAAATAGAAAAAGAATAAACCAAGTATATTACATCTAGTACCATCCTTTAAGAAAAAAGATAATGCTAAACTGTGTTTCATTGCTACAGGGACAAAACTTGCATGTTTTCTGTTCCTCACCACCAACTCCAGCATGGCCATCAGACAAAATGGGAAACATTAGCTTCCCTTTTCAACTAACCATGACCTCTTGCTGTATTCAGATTGGAAATTGAGTTTATTTTTCTATGTTTTATCCAAAGACTCCAAAACTTTCTGTCTCATTCTTTCTTCCACTTATATCCTACTTTTCTTCTGCCATGGGACTCAAAGCAGCTTACAAAACTTAAAAATTTAGCCAAAAATGTACTATTTAAAAAGTTTAAAAGCAACTAAATATCAGTTCTGTTAAAAATACATAGTTGGAGACGACTGCAACAGACTGTTTTATGCTCAGAAACAGAAGACCATTAAGATTCCAACAAAAAGTTGTTTGGTTAAATTACTGGACATAGTAGAGGTAGACTATGGAACATTGGGATCTGTTAATATGCTTCTTGCAAGACAAAGAGAATGATATGCTGACTCTACGATTTAGTAATTAGTATTTTGGGGAGGACCCAAATAAGAGGACCCAAATAATTATCATCCAGTCAGCCTGACATCAATACCAGGAAAGATCCTAGAGTAGATCATTAAACAGTCAGTTTGTAATTACTTAGAAAGCAATATTGTAATCACTAAAAGTCAACATGGATTCCCCAGAAATAAGTCATGCCAGACTAATCTTATCTCTTTTTACAATAGAGTTACAAGCTTGATAGATGAAGAGAATGCTATAGATGTAGCATATATTGATTTCAGTAAGGCCTTTGACAAAGTTCTCCATGACATTCCTGCAAAGAAGCTAGTAAAGTGCAGGCTGGGCAGGACTGCTGTTAGGTGGATTTGTAATTGGTTGACCGACTGAACCCAAAGGGTGATCACGAATGGCTATTTTTGATATTGGAGAGAAGTTTCTTGCCTAAGTGTAGGACCTTACATTTCTCTCTGTTGAAATTGATTTTGTTAGCTTTGGCCCAGCTCTCCAATCTATCAAGGTCATTTTGAATTTTGATCCTGTCTTCTGAGATATTAGCAACCCCTCCCAACTTGGTGTCATTTGCAAATTTGATCAGCATGCCCTCTGCTCCTTCATCCAAGTCATTGATGAAGATGTTGAATAGCACTGGGTACAGAACAGAACCCTGCAGCATCCCATTAGTCACTTCTCTCCAGGATGATAAGTAGCCATTAGTGAGTACCTTTTGGGTTCAATTGGTCAACCAATTACAAATCCACCTAACAGTAGCACTGTCCAGTCCGCACTTTACTAGCTTCTTTGTCAAAGGCCTTACTGAAATCAAGATATGCTACATCCCCAGCATTCCCTTCATCTATCAAGCTTGTAACCCTGCTGTAAAAAGAGATAAGATTAGTCTATCATGACTTATTTCTGAGAAATCCATCTTGATTTTAGTGATTACAGCATTGCTTTCTAAGTAATTACATGTTACTGTGGTAAGCTAGCCCGAGCCTGAGGTCCACAATTTAATAGTAATAAAACCAGCTATAAAAATATACTGACATCCTCACGTGGTTAATATTAAAAATCATTCCACGTGTCTGACAGGGTTGCTGGAAGAGCATGTAGGCAGGCACGGCCGAATGGCCACAATTAGGAAAATCCAGGTCTGACCAGTAAGTTAATCTGTCATGTAGCCCTAGGAACCCTCCAGACACACATCAAGCACACAAAAGGATTCTCAGTCCCGAATCGTCAGCTTGACAGGATTAGCATGTCTGATTACACAACTGTCAAGCGCTCCCCCATTTACATACTGTCTGGGCTATTGACAACCCAGACGAAAACCTATCAAGTCAAGCACTGACTTTTCAGAGGCTTTGTCGCTGCTTGAGAATTTATTGTTCTCCCCGGGAAAAGGTTAGCCTCCAGGTACATTTTCTCCTATGAAACCCCCTGACGTTGAGCATTTCCTCAGATCGCTCTCATCTTCCTCCCCATCCTGCTGCCACTCTGCAGGCTGAAGCCTTCCCCTCAGCCTCCACGTGCTGAGATTCACCACTACCGACTCTCTGGCTCTATTTCGGCTTCCCGGACTACAGGATCAGGTGTAGTATTCTTCAATATCCCTCTTTAAATCCCCTATCAATTTTCCTCCCTTTATTTTTCTTAGGTCTGTGTGAGTGAGTGCATAATTGCACAGTGACTTAGGTTTTAAATAAATAAAATAATTATAAATTTATTTTGTCTGGGTCTTGACTTGGGCTGACCCCGTAAAAGCTGGGTACAAGGTTTTGCTAGGTTACCCTACCTCTCTGGTGTGCTGGGCACGTGCTTGGTGCAACTTGGTAATCACCTTAAACCCGGGGTCAGACTAGGTGTCCTTTGAGGGATCCCACAGCACTCAGACAGTGACCGGGACCCCCAGAAACTCTGGCAACATGTCTGGTGACCGGGACTGCCCTGAATTCAAAACAACCTATCTAGTGATCGGGACCCCTCTGATCTTAAAATCATTGATTTGGTGGCTGGGGCCTCCCAGAACTTAAAATAACTAATTTGGTGATCGGGACCCCCCAGGCCCCCCAGAAAATTAGGGTAACATACAAACGGACTGTTTAATTATTTGCTCTAGGATCTTTCCTGGAATTGATGTCACATTGACCAGGCAATAATTATTTGGGTCCTCTTTTTTCCCCTCTTGAAAATGGGGATGACGATGGGAAAAAAGATGGCATAGTGAGTGGTCATCTGCTCGCACAGCTGTGGAACAGATGATCGGTGCATGAGATTGTATGCCTGTTTTGAAAAAGAAGAAATGGGGCAATGTATTCCCTCAAGAGAGGGGATTTGGAGGGGCTCGACATAGACTGGAGATGGTGGGTAGTTCCCCTGAAATTTGAGACGAAAGAAGTTGGATGGAAGGAGCCGATGGGTTGGAGAGCTACCACATCTGGTGCAACCACCGGGAAGCAGTAATGGCTATGCCACAAACATATTAACAAGTAAATGATGTTGGATATGTAAATCAATGATTTTGCCGAAACTCAGGGAATAAAAGAAAGCTCCTTCGCAGTATATACACCTTGTACTAAGACGAAAATTTATGTAGATGATAGACTGAAGATTATTTTGACAACCAGGGAAGAATCCAGGGCGCAAGTATAGCAATAAACTATAAACCTTGAATCCCTTTAAATTGGAGCAATGGCTGAATAAGGGAAATTAAAGTTAAGAGAAATAAAATAAAAGTGGAAGCATCGGGAAGAAGGGGGAGGGATAAGAAAGATGAGATGAGATTGTAAAAAGACGATCATTTGGAGAACGTAAAGTGATGTTTTTGAATCTTGCCGGAAGGACATATAAAGTTCCTGCCAAGGCTATTATTTTGTGCTGTGTTTTGTGCTCTGTTTCAAATTGGATGCCAGTAAATAGAACAAGTATTTGATAGCAGATCTTTTCAGAAGGTTAACAGGACATAAAGATTCAAAAAACATAAAATAATACACACAGAACTAAAGAAAGAAATCAACGAGAACCTTACTGGAATGGCGGACTGTTAAAGAGCGGTCAGTGACAGGAAAGAAGGAAAGACTGAGCAGCAGTTCACAAAAAATATAACAGAATGTATATAGATTGGACATTTATTTGACTGAATGTAAAATCTTTTTGGTTATTGGACTGGGGTATATAAAGGGACTGACAAAGTTGATTAAAAGGTTTGTGTGGTGAAGGTGGAAGAGAAGGTTTGTGTGAGGAAGGTTGGAAAGAATGAGAGTGAAAGATAAGGAGAAAAAAAACAAGAGGGGGAAAGTTCCAGTTTAACATCAGTGGACAGAGGGAAAGTGTTGGTGGAAGCGACAAAATACGACGGGAGACGAAGAGAGAAGGACAGCGGAGAAGAAGTTTTGAAGAAAATTAGAAGAGACTTAATAATATAGATATAGTCTACCTTGATAAATTTAAGTTGAGGGTGGAATATATTTGTGAGAAATATAAGTATTTTAACTATAAATTTTGAATTTGAAACAAAAGAGATTATAAGTATTGTGGGGGGATATATATACAAGGGATTTTTGACTGCTCTGTGTAGATATAATTAATTTGTGCGAGGGGATCTGGTTGTATATAAGCTAGCCTCAGTATATTTGTGAAAAAATCTAGGTAAAAAGAAGAGGTTGATGGTTCTGTTACCAGGTGGAAAGAAGAAAATAACTTCAAGGTCAGAAGATAACAGATACGGGTAAGAATTGGGAGTATATACAAGGTTTCTCTTCAGCATTTGTAAACATAAGTTAACTCTTTCAGAGTGTAATACTGAAAAGGATAAATTGAAATATAAGTGCATAGTGCCATCTTGTGGTGTAGGAGTTTATTACAGTAAGAAATTTAGAAATTTAAATAAGACTTGAGAATAATAAAATAACAAACCTACAGTGAATAATTGTACATAATAAATAAGGTAAAACATATAAATATTTCAATAATTAATTTTTGAGATTTATTTTATTATTAATAAATTGGGGAAGAGTGAATATAGCATAAGGAAGACAATATAAAATATATTAAACTAGATAAAATTTAAAGGATAGAATACACTTAAATAAGTTGAAAAACATCTAAAAAGACAATTAAAAGTTAAGATAATAAATTAATTGATTGAGATTGATCTGAAATATTTATTTAATTTTGAGCTGATTAAGATAATTTATTATTAAAACTTGGATAGATTTAATTACTGGAAGGACAATTGGTTAAGTTATTAGGGGGTTATTTAAGTATTGCAAGAGAAAAAAAGAAAAGGAAGATGGCAGCTGGAAGAAGAAAAGTGGTGCAAACACAAATACAGATGCTTTCACAGAGAAGACAATCAGGAGAAATGGAGCCATATCAACTGCTATTAGAGGAAGTGAAAAAGATACAAACAGATATGCGTGTAGAAATGAAAGACCTTTCCTAAGAACTGAAAAAAGAGGTAAGAGAAATGAAGAAGGAGATGGAACATTTTGCACATAGACTGGAAATGGTGATGAAGGATGTAAAAAATATGAATAGGACAGTAGAAGAAGTACAAGAAAAAATGAAGAATTTGGAAAAAAGAACTGGAGATATAGAAGGTAAGACAGAACAAATGGAAACAAAGAATACGCTTACAGAATGGAAATATCAAGAAAAATGTATAAAGATAAGAGGACTCAGAGAAATGGATGAAGAAGATCTTTATAATAGACTGATTCCGGCATTAGCGAAATTTTTAGACTGGTCCTCAGAACAAATGGACTTTGAGATTGAAAGGATTTTCAGAATAAATTCATTAATTGTGTGGAAAAGGAAAGTCCCCTGAGACATAGTGATTTATTTTGTCCGAGAAAGAGTAAAGGAGATGGTTATTCAGCAGAGTTATGTAAATAAATTGATTATCAATGGAATGGAACTGAAGATATTTAAAGATGTGCCATCTCAAATACATAAGAAAAGGAAGGATTATGCATTTCTAACACAAGAATTTAAGAAGATGGATATATCATATAGATGGGCAAAGTTGGAAGGTGTGATACTGGCATATAATTGAAGGAGACATGTAATAAACACAGTAAGCAAGGCAGAAGAATTTGTGAAAAAGTTTAAAGAATAAAACAAGAAGGAACAAGAGAAAGAGATGAGAATGGAGGAGAGAATAAAAGAAGAGAAAGAGAGAATAACAAATAGAGATTGGAATAAAGATAATGGAAGACAACATAAACTGATTAGGGCAGAAAGGAAAGAATATTTAGAAGAACGAGAGCAACTGGATATACAAGAAGAACAGGAATCCAAGGAGCAGGAGCAAGAACAAGAGGATATAGAACAGGAAGAGACAGGAGAAGACATTTCATTGGGAGGAGAGACTGTATAAAGAGGAGAAGAAATAAATAGAATGAGGATAAAGATACTATCATGGAATATAAGAGGGATAAATTCATTAATTAAAAAGAAAAGAATCTTTCATTATTTGGAGAAACAAAAATGTGATATATCTTGTATACAAGAAACACACATAACCAGAACGGGGAAAATTTTTTTAGAAAATCCCCAACTAGGAAATGTATATGTAACAGGTATAGAAAAGAAAAAAAGAGGGGTAGCAATATATGTGAATGCAAAATATAATGCAAAACAAATACTAAATGATGATCAAGGAAGATGTATAGGGGTAGAAGTGGAAATATTAAACACAAAGATATTAATGATTGGTATATACAGCCCATTGGAAAATAAAAGTTAATTTTATGGAAAATTATTAGAAAAAACTACTCAGGACATATCAAGACATAATAATCATGGGAGATTGGAATGGGGGTATATATCCAGAACTAGATAGATCAAAGATAAAAAGAAAAACGAAAAATAAGAGTAAACTACCTAAAACTTTCTTTGATATGAATTGGTATTACTAGATGCTTGGAGAAGCTTATATGGAGCACAAAAAGAATTCACATGTTTCTCTGAAGTATTTAAAAAATGGTGAAGAACAGATATGATTTGGAATTCTAAAACAATAGCTAAGTATTTAAAAAAGATGGAAATGTTGCCAAGAAGTATGTCAGATCATAGCCCTCTCGTATTGATTTTGGAGGATAAGAAAAAAAGAATTCAATTGGAGACTAACTGAAAATCTATTGAAAGATGAGAAAATAATAGAAAAAGGAGAAAAAAAACTTTAGAGCTGTATTTTGAGGAAAATTTAAAGCAAGAAGTTCCTATAGAAACCATATGGGAAGTTGGGAAAGCAGTTATGCACAGCTTCCTAATACAGCAAGAGATAAGAATGAAAAAAGAGAAAAGATTGAAAGAACAAACGTTATTAAAGGAAATGGAACAATTAGAAGCCAAATTGAAAATCTTACCACAGGAAAACAAGATTATTGATGAAATAAAAGTGCTACAAAAACAGATTGTATTACAAAACACACAAGAAATAGAGGGGAAAAAATTAGGTTTACTAAATAGAAAAATTTCTTTTTTGCAAATAAAATAAACAAATGGTTAGCACACAAAATTAGAAAGGAGAGGGAGAAACGTACGATAGTACAAATAAAAGAAAACAAAAAAATTGGTAAAACAAGAAGATATAAAGAAGGCCTTTGAAAGTTATTATGGAAATTTATTTGCAGATTCTAAACCAAATCAATGGAGGAGGGATAAGATAAAACAATATTTAAATGAAGGAGAGATCCCTAAGATTACAGAAGAACAAAGAGAAGACCTAAATAAAGTAATAACTAAGGAAGAAATCTTACAATCTATTAGGAAACAAAAACAGGAAAAGCACCTGGCCCTGATGGTTTTTCTGCAATATATTATAAAATATTCAGTGAACAATTAATAAATCCATTATATGAAATAATAAGTGGGATAAATAAGGATAGGCAACTATCTTCTATTTTAAAAAATTCATTTTATTCTAATTCACATATAAAACAAACAATTATAGCTGTAGTTTTATATGAATTATTATTGATCTTCCACACTGATCTAGATTTCATTTTCTATGTCTCTTAACATGTTATATTATTGTACTACATTATACTGCTAATATTACATGTTAGTTCTAGCATTTCTATTTCCCCATTCCAGCTCCATGGTATATATACAGTAGCCTCCTCATTAATTATCTTAACCATGAATTACTCATTTCCAGCTGACAGTACCCAGCAATTACCCATTACAATTTGCCATTCTTTTTGAATCTCCTCATCTGATTTCCCTTTTTGTCTCTGGGAGACTATATCAGCACTTCTATTTTCGATAAATGTTCCCCACCATTGCTCTATTGTGGGTATTTGCTGAGTTTTCCACAACTTTGCGTATTCAGTACGAGCTGTTGTTATCATATACAATATTATTCTCCAGTATTTCTTTATACCAGTACCTTCCAGTACATCTGTAATGTTTAACAAATACAATTCCAGTATCTTAGCGAACTGAACTTTCATTAATGCACATATTTTATTATGTATTTCACTCCAATATTTCCTGGCCTCAGGACATGTCCACCACATATCGTGCCAACCTCTTTCTGACATTTCCAATAGAGCCCTGTACCTGTATTATAAATCTTTTTTAGCTTATCTGGCATCATGTACCATCTCTGAAACAGCTTGTAATAGTTCTGTTTCAGATTCTGGGCTACTGCAAATTTGTGTGTTTTTTTTTTCCAACTCTGTTCCCAGGAATCTAATTGAATTGAATGTCCAATGTTCTGAGCCCATGCAATCATTACTGACTTAACTGTTTCTTCTTGCCTTTCCTGCTGTATTATTTCTTGATATATATGAGCTAATAGGTGCGGTGGATTTTCAAATAGCCATTTGATCACTCCGGTTTTGTCTTTTATTTCTATTCCGTATGTTTTTAAGTCCATCTGAAATCTTTCAGTTAACTGTCTATAAGGGAACCAACTTAATGTTATTTCTTCTTGTTCCAGTTTTTCTCTTGTTTTAATCTTGAGGTTATTAGAAATTGATGTCTCTATTATATCATCATAGTGCAACCATTTATCTGTTTCAGTCCATCTTCCAAAAAATGCTTCTTGAGGGGACACCCATGTGGGGAGCTGCCATATGTTTTTAGTCTTATATTCATTCCAAATTTTCAAAAGCGATTTTCTAATATAATGATGTGTGAAATCTTTATCTATTTTTGCTTTATCATAAAACATATAGGCATGCCACCCCATCCTCAAATCTGCACCCTCCAATGCCAGCGTTCTCATATCTTGTAAATCAACCCAATCTTTTATCCACTTAAAGGCCGCAGCTTTGTAGTATAACTGAAAGTCGGGTAGTCCCATTCCGCCTCTGGTTTTCTGATCTGTCATGACACTCCATTTTATCCTGGGTTTTTTCCCTTGCCATAGAAATTTAGTTAGTTCTCTCTTCCATTGTAAAAAAGGCTTGCTATTTGTTATGATGGGAAGATTTTGGAACAAAAAGTTCATTTTTGGAAGTACATTCATTTTTATTGTTGCTATCCTCCCCATCATTGATAGATGCATAGAAGTCCAGCTTTCCAAATCTTTTGTTATTTCTTTCCATTTCTTTTCATAGTTGTTTTGAAATAACTCATTATTTCTTTTGGTTATCCAGAAGCCTTGATACTTTGCCTTTTGTCTTCTATTAAATCCTGTTGATTGTGCTAATTCCTTCTCTTCTCTCTTAGTCATATTTTTGGTCAACAAAGCTGTTTTTTCCTTGTTAACTTTAAATCCAGAGAATTCGCCGTATTCTTGAACTATTCTGATCAAATCTTTGATGCAACTCCCTGGATCATCCAAAAATAAAACCAAATCATCAGCAAAGGCTTTTAGCTTATACTGATATTTCTTAATTTGAACTCCTTTTATGTCTTTGTCTTCTCTTATGGCATTGTTAAGTATTTCCATTGTCATGATAAACAACAGAGGAGACAGAGGACACCCTTGTCTTGTCCCTCTATGCAGTTCTATCAATTGTGTTCTTTCGCCATTTATGACCAATCAAGCTTGTTGTTGACTATAAATTGCTTCAATCCATGAGACAAATTTATCTCCAGCCTGAGTCTGCTTAAGCGCCGTCTTCATAAATGACCAACTGATCATATCAAAAGCTTTCTCCGCATCTACAAATATCATAGCCATTTTCCATTCATTATGCTTTTCATAATATTCAATTATATTTAGGACCGTTCTGATATTGTTTCTCAAGGATCTTTTTGGTAAAAAGCCATTCTGATCTTCATCAATGACCTCTGACAGCACTTTTTTAAGACTCGCTGCTAAGATTGAAGCAAAAATCTTATAGTCTGTATTCCAAAGTGATATTGGTCTATAATTCTTTACATCAGTTAGATCTATGCCTTCTTTCGGAATCAGTACCACATTAGCTTCTTTCCAGGTGTCTGGTATTCCTTCCTTTATTATCTCATTTAATTATACTTTGCGAAAGTATTAACATCTCATGTTCCATAATCTTATGGTATTTTGTGTCTGGTCCTGGAGCTTTGTCAGTCTTCAAATTTTTGACAGCCTCAACTACTTCCATCATAGAAATAGATTTATTCAAAATCAATCTTTGATCTTCATTAAATCTCATTTTATTCATTTTCCCTAATTATTCTTCCATTTCTTGTTGTGTTTTCGATTTTGAGATCTTGCTCATCAGCTTCACATAATATTTATAGAAAGCTTGTTTTATTCCCTCTTGTTTTGTAACTCTTTCTTCTTCTATTCTAATCTCTGATATAATATTTCTGGCCCTTCTTTTGCGCAACAAACCAGCCAAAAACTTTGAAGGTTTATTAGCTTGTTCAAAAAAGTTATATTTCATTCTCCGCATCTGTTGCTCTATTTCATCCAGACTAAGTTGATTTAATTCAGCTTGATGTACTTTCATCTGTAATCTAATCTTTTTATCTGACGGATTTTGTCTCATTTGTTTCTCAATTTCTTTCATTTTTTCCAGAATTTGTTGTTTGATATTTCTCTTTTCTTTTCTAATCTCCACAGACCATCTGATAAAATTAACATGCATCACAGCTTTACTTGCATCTCAAATAGTTTTCATTGACAGCTCCAACGTCATATTTTCATTGAAGTAATTAATTATCTCTCTTTTTGCTTTTGCTATGTACTTCTCCTTATTCAAAATCTCATCATTCATTCTCCATGTTCTTTCTCTGTCCTTGATCTTTATCTTTAAATGTAACGGATTATGGTCAGAGCACAAATTAGGAAGAATATCCATATCTATAGTTTTCAACAGTACTTGTTTGGATACCAACATCATATCTATCCTTGACATTGACTTACGTCGATCAGAGTAGAACGTATGTCCATCCAGTTGCCCATTCTTATATCTCCAAGTATCATGTAAGTTTAAATCATCCATCATATTAAAGAAGCTCTTAGGAAGTTTGCCATTGTTTCTGGGGGTTAGCTTCTGCATTGTCCTATCCACTTCTGGATTAATCACTCTGTTAAAATCCCCCAAAACAATAATGTTTGAATTTCCTGTTTCATTAAGATATCTCAATACCTCTCTATGTATTGTGGGGAAAAATTCACCTTTGGCTCCATTTGGTGCGTATATTCCAACTATTAATATTTTATCCTGTTTCAGAGTAACTTCAACTCCTGTATACCTATCGTTACTGTCCTGAAAGATTTGCTGCACACCATATTTTGAATTTACATATATCAAAACTCCCCTTTTCTTTTTGTCAATCGTTTCTGAAAAACAATTGCCCAATTTCAGGTTTCAAACATATCTCAAATCTTGAGCTCTAATTCAAGCTTCTTGCAGACATATTATATCCAAATTTTGTTTTTCCAAATAATGAAAGATTTGTCTTCTTTTGTATTCAGAGTTAAACCTCTTAATGTTCCAAGAATATATCTTTAAATCCATTTTAATGAATTATATTAATATCTTATTTCTGAAAATAGACTTAGTCCTTCCATAAATATCCTTCTAACTCCCCTTCTTCTTGTTCCAAGACTCCTTGTGCTGCTTCTACATCTACCTCTTCTTCTCCATCGTCATCTTCTTCTGGCAATTGTTCTCTTTCCTCCTCTGGAGATACCTGTTCCTGATCTTTCTCTCCTGTGGGGATAGCTTTTTCTAAATCTTTCTTCAGTCTATCCATAATTTCTTTTGCTTTATGTACTGAATTGATCCTGTATCTCTGCTATTTATATGTAAAAGACATACCTTCAATTTTTTCCCATCAGTAACTGATCTGGCACTTTACCAGAAGATTTGCCAATGGTTTGTACTCTTGTCTTTTCTTTAAAATTTGGTAAGGTGTATCTTTAAAAATTCTGACATCTTTATCTTTAATCTTCAATAATTCGTCGTAGCTTCGTTATAATATTTTGTCTCTTACTATTGTCCATATAAAAGTTATGATGATGTCTCTTGGTAGTTTCCTCTCTCTCGCTACTCTGGAGGAAACTCTGAACATTCTGTCAATATATGTTTCCATCTTATCCTCTTCAATATCAATAAATTCTGCCAAGGCTGGTACAATTTTTTCATACAAATCCTCCATTGAAGTCTCTGGAACACCTCTAAAACGAAGACATCTTTCACGATATTGTAACTCCTGCAGAGTGATTTGAGAGTCATCCTCTTGTTGCTTCCCTTTCACCTCCTTCATTTCCTTTTCAACTTGTTTAACTTGATGCTTTATCTCCTTAGTATCTGTTTTTAACTTTGTCACATCTTTTGTTATGTTTTCCAGTTTCTTCCCCAGTTTATCTATTTCTTGTTTCATATTCACTCTCATCTCTTTTCTTGTTTCTTTTAAGTCCCATTGAATATCTTCTGTCATGCTTTTTAACTCTTCCATCATCTGCGACATAGCATCTTGAGATTTCTGATGTATATCTGCTGATGTTTGCCTAGTTGTCTGAGGTGTAGTAGTTGCTGCAGCTGCCGCCACTCCTCTTCTTGTTCTTTGGTCCATGTTTGTCTAACTCCCAGTGACTAAGTTTTCTTAAAGGTTAAATTCTCTTCTTCCCTTGTTCTTCTTCCAAACTTTGCAAAGCTTAATATTTTAATATAAATGATCTTATTCAAATGTTATAAAAGTATCCAAACTTACTATAGTAATTCAAAGTTCTGTAGACTTAATACTAAAATATTTTATAATACCTAATACTTAATACTTATCACTTATACTTGATATTATAGCAATATAAAATATTAAAATTCAATTCATTATAAATATAGTTGCTTCACATATCACGTAAGAGTGCTTAATATTTATAGCAATGTAAAATTCAGATCATTATGGAATCAAATCTTTATATTTGTAGCTTCTTCACATAGCTTCTTCTTCACATAGCACTTAAATTCCTTCCATATATGACATAATCACATATATCCCCAGCTTAAATTGATTTACATTCCATTAGAATTGCCACAGCACAATCTCAGTTTAAAATTGAAATATAAAAATAAGTATTTATATATAAACTATAGAAATATGAAATATAAAGCTTTATATAAGTATATGTAAATTTATTCTATGCAATTATGTATATATTTAGCTAAAAATGACTAGTAAAATGAAATCAATTTTATTATATTCAGTTCATTCAATAGATTCAATAGGCTGTGCCTAGCCCCAAATCTCTCCAGTTCCCCCTCCCAACCAGAGCTCTAGTTCCTCCATCCTTTGGAGCTGTTTCAGGACCTTGAGAAATTCTCCTTCACTGTTGATACAGGAATCCAAACCGCTCTGCTGCGTAGGGGTAGAAGACCCTCTAACTTTCCTGTCCTTCCGGCACAGCCACAAAAAAAACTCCCTTGTAAATATGTTTACATCCACAAATAGTTCTCAAAAACGTAAGGGAGAAAATCGTAGCTATGAAGCAAACTGACACTGTCCCAAACTTACAATTCACCTTGAATACTCAGTCCTCAATCCATTAATGACACCGTTCCAAATTTCACTGTCCAAATTTTTTTTTAAAAAAAAATCAGCTTAAAATCCCATCTCTTCACAAAGTTCAGGGAAGAAGAACACTATAATCCAAATATTCCTCTGCAGCCACGTCACAAAATCCGGTGTTCCCACAAGAAACACCAATGTAAAGTCCCAAATAGCACTATTTACAGTTCCAAAGCTCCAAATTCCAGTTCAATAGTCCAATCTTGATAGTTTATTGTTGCTCAAAAGAAATAAAACAGAAAGGCAGAAAAATTTAGGCGAGGATACACCCTCTCAGTCCAGTCTCTCCACAATAAAACAAAAAAGAATGAAAAAACTCAACATCAAAGTCTCCAGTTAAATTCAGTTATATTTAGCTCAGTTCATGACTTGTTAAACACAGCTCCAATGTCTTCTTAAAACAGCTGGGGAAATCTGTTACAGTTCCTCAAAATACAATTTATCTTCAACTATTAAAATCTGCCTTAAAAATTATCCACCATTACGTACTCACTGTCCGCTGGGTCACTTCTGTCAGGGGCACGGGCCCGGCTGGGCCTGTTGCTGCCCATGAGGCCGCCACTGAAGCGGCGACGGATGCCGCAGAGGCCGCTGCGGCCAACAGGGCCTACTCGGAGGCCGCTGCAGCCGACGGGGCCTGCGCGGAGGCCGCTGCAGCCGGCGGGGCCTACCCGGAGGCCACTGCGGCTGATGGAGCCTGTGCGGAGGCCGCTGCGGCTGACGGACCTTGTCTGGAGGCCGCCGTGGCCGACGGCGCGGGCCTGCCAGCCGCGGGAGAGGCTGCCGGGCCTGGAGCCACTTACCTCGGGCTCCGCCCACCCGTGGCCCCGATCTGTGGGAGGCCTGGGAGTCTGCCTGCGGCCCTGATCCGGAGGAGGCTGATGCCTTCACCTCGCCTCCTCCTTTCCAGCAGCGGCAGCAGGCCAAGGAGGCTGTTCGCCGGTCTCGACGCCTGCTGGAGAGGAGGCGAAGGGCAGAGAGCTCGCAGCTGTGAGACACAGCACAGCTGCGAGCCCTCAGCCATATGGCCATGCCTGATTGACCAGCGCCTGGCTTGGAGGGCAGTCACATGGCCACGCCTGATTGGCCGGCGCCTGGCTTGGAGGGCAGTCACATGGCCACGCCAGATTGGCCGGTGCCTGGCTTGGGGAAGGCACGGAGCAACAACCGTCGGTCAACCGTGGTCCTGCTGTCCGTGCCTTGTTCCTGCCCGCGCCTGAGACCAGTCCTCCTGTTCGCCTTGGTGAAGTAACCTGCCTTATGTACTTTAACAGCCTGTGTTTATTTCTGTTAAGACTGTGTAGAAGCCCTGCCTGCATTAAGGACTATTTCTGTTAAGACTGTGTAGAAGCCTGCTTGCTTTGTACTTTTGAGTTTTGACTGCATTAAAGCCCTGCACCTCTAACCGGTCTCCCCTGCCTCTGCCTGACCACCGCCTGGCTCTGACAACTTCATACACTCACTCCTGTTCACCGTTGCCAGTCCAAAATTGTTGCAGTTCCAACAGAATAAGAAAAACCAGATCAGGTTGCTTACTGTCTCTCAAACTGTGTCTTCTTCTTTAAAAGATGGTGGTGGTGCTTGTGCCGCTATCATGGCGATCCAGTTGGATCTGTCGTAGCCCTTTGGCCCCCTGACGCCTCCCACTCTTTCTTGCCAGAAAGAGCTCAACGCCAGTTTTGAGACCCCCTTCAAGATTCTTCCACACCCCCTTTACTGGGGGGGTGTCTAGCCGCTTATCCGATGTAAAAAAAAAAAAAAAGACTGGATTCCAGCTGGTGATAGCACGGAGTCATGGAGCTTCACTCTGTGCTACCAATCGCGCGCACCATGGCACCCGAAGTCCGGATAGGTGACTATCTTCATGGGGACAAGCAAATATTACTGTAATACCAAAGGAAAGGAAAAATATTCAGGAATTAGGAAACTATAGACCTATTGCACTTTTAAATGTCAATTATAAAATATTTGTGACTATATTAGCAGAGAGATTTAAAAAAGTCTTACAAGTAATAATTCATACAGATCAAAATAGATTTTTACCAGGAAGGGCATTAAAAGGTAATATAAGGACTGTGTAAAACATAATAGAATATTATCATAAACATAACGAGAAGAAGATGGCTCTTTGTTTTTTGGACGCAGAAAAAGCTTTCAGCAGAGTTAACTGGTGTTTTTTTGAAGAGACAATAAATGCAATAAACTTGGGGGAGAAATATATAGAACGGATAGGAGCAATTTATCAGGAACAAAGAGCCAAAATAATAATAAATGGTGAAAGGACACAAGATATAATAATGAATAGGGGTGTTAGACAAGGATGTCCCTTATCTCCACTTTTATTTATATTAATATTGGGAATAGTAAATAATAGGATTAGAAGAGAAAATAAAATATGAGGAGTTAAAATTCGAAATCAGGAATATAAATTAAACGCATACGCGGACAACTTAGTGATTATCCTAGAAGTATAGAAATTTTGACAGACATTTTAATAAAACTCAGAATAATATCTGGTTACAAAATAAACAAAGAGAAAACTAAAATATTATAAAAAATATCAGAGAGCAGGAGGAACAAGAATTAATATGATTAACTGGTTTTACAATAGTAAAAAAGTAAGGTGTTTAGGGATCCCTATTACAAAAAATAATGTAGATTTATATGATAACAATTATAGGAAAGTATGGGTGGAAATAAGGGAGGAACTCATAAGATGGAAGAAATTAGATTTATCTTATTAGGTAGAATATCAGCAATTAAAGTGAATATACTGCCCAGAATAAATTTTTTATTCCGAAATCTCCCAGTAATGATAAACAAAAAAACTTTTATGGAATAGAATAGGGAGCTAATGAAATTTGTGTGAAAAGGAAAGAGACCAAGTATAAAGGGGAAAGCTTTAGAAGAAACAAAAGAAAGAGGAGGAATGGGTTTGCCAAACCTAAAGTTATATTATCATGCAAATAGTTTAGAATGGATAACAGAATGGATAACATTACAAAATAAAAGATTGTTATATTTAGAGGGAGAAGAACTATACTTTGGTTGGCATGCATACCTTTGGTACGGAAAATCCTCAATTGATAAAAAATTTAAAAGCCATATCTTGAGAAAAGCTTTGATAACAACATGGCTAAAGTATAAAAGGCAACTGTATTTAAAAACTCCACTATGGATTTCAGTACACCAGGCTTTCTATAATAGAGAAAAACCAAAGACAGAGACATAGATTACATATAAGGATATATTAAAAAGACAAGGGGATACTGTAACTTTTAAAACAAAAAACGAATTGATGACAGAAGGTTGGGTTGTTTATCAGACAGTTATGGGAGAGATATAAAAAAGATGAAGTAGAAGGATTTGAATGTAAAGAAAATGAATTTGATAAGGTGTTAAGAATCAGAACAGAACATAGGGTAATTCAGATATATAAAATTATACTTTTACAACAAAATGAGCAGGAAACAGTTAAAAAATCAATGGTAAAATGGGCACAAAACATGAAACAGATAATAACAATGGATCAATGGGAAAATTCTTGGAAAATTACATGTAAATTGTTAACACTGGTAAGTTTAAGGGGAAATTATTACAAGATGGTATATAGATGGTATATAACACCAATGCAAATTGCAAAGATGCAGAAAAACTATAAAGAGACCTGCTGGAAATTTGAGCAAAGAGGCACTTTTTATCATATATGGTGGAAATGTAAACAAGTAAAAGCATTTTGGGAAATAATACATAGTAAAATACAAGATGTGTTTAAAATAAATTTTATATTAACATCACAAATTTATTTGCTTTATATGATAGAAGAATTAAAAATTAATAAATCGCAAAAGAAAATACTACTACATATGATAACAGCGGCTAGACTTTGCTTTGCTCAGATGTGGAAATTGAAAACAGTACCAAGAGTAGAAGATTGGTTAATGAAATTATATGATATGGCAGAATCTGATATTGCAATACAATCTTTAAAGGTTAATATGAAGGAGAAGATATTAGAAGAATGGAGAATAGTACTCCCGATATGGGAAGCTTGTTGGAGGGAAAAGGCAATTGTTTTTTTAGAATAAAAATTAACGTATAAAAATTTAAGGATTTGTGCCTGCAGATTATAGAATCATTTGAAAATGGTAATTTAGAAGCAAAAAGGTTGATAGAAGTGAAATGAAGGAATATGAAAGTGTAATAAGGTTCTTTTGAAATTTAAATTTGTTAGATGAAGGAATAATACAGATAAGGTAGCATAGGTACCTTGAGTTTCGGTAAGGGGGTGTATGGTAAGGGAATTTAAATAATTAGGTTTAGTATTTAGAATGTATGTGTAAGATATAGTACAGATATAATTTTATGTAGTTTTGTCTTGTTTTGTTTATTTGTATATGTTTATACTTTTATGTATGTTATGAAATGTTATGTCATGTTATGTATGTTATGTATTTTGTGTATATTTCATAGTATTTAATAAAATAATTTTAATTAAAAAAAAGAAAGAAAATGGGGATGACATTTGCCATCTTCCAGTCTGCTGGGACTTCTCCTGTTCTCCAAGAGTTCTCAAAGATTATTGTGCGTGGTTCTGAAAAAACTTCTGCCAGTTCTTTCAATATCCTTGGATGTAATTCATCTGGCCCTGGAGACTTGAATTCATCTAATTTAGCCAGGTATTCCTGTACTACTTCTCTACCTATTCTGTGCTGCATTTCCCCCCGCCTTCCTCACCTGCTTCCCACGCCCCAGGTTGAGTACTTCTATCCTTTTGGGAGAAAACAGAGGCAAAGAAGGTGTTGAGAAGTTCTGCCTTCTCTCTTCCCCCATTAGTAATTGGCCATCTTCTCCACACAGCGACGCTATCATTTCCTTGTTTTTCCTTTTGCTAAGGACATATCTAAATAAGCCCTTTTTATTGTTTTTAATGTCTCTGGCAAGCCTGAGTTCATTCTGGACTTTAGCTTTTCTGACCTTCTCCCTGCATCTCCTGGCTATTTGCTTCAATTCCTCTTTGGTGGTTTTACCATTCTTCCATTTCCTGTATGTGTTTCTTTTCACACATAGCTTAGCTGATAGTCCTTTAGTCAACCGTTCTGGTTTCTTTAGATACCTGCCATTTTTGCTCCTTACTGGCACAGTTTTTCAATTGTGCCTTCAGTATCTCACTTTTAAGAAACTCCCATCCGTCATGAACTCCTTTCTCTTTCAGTATTCTTGACTATGGAATTTCAGCAAGTAACTCCCTAAGTTTACAGAAATCAGCTTTCTTAAAGTCTAGGATGCGTGCCTGGCTACACTTGGCTTCTCTTTCCCATTGAATGACAAATTCGAATAGAGCATGGTCACTCTCCCCTAAGGATCCCACCACCTCCATCTCACCAACAAGGTCATCCCTGTTGGTCAGGATCAGATCTAAAATAGTTGATCTCCTTGTTGCCTCTTCCACCTTCTGGACCATGAAATTGTCTGCAAGGCAAGCGAGGAAACTGTTGGATCTTGTGGCCTTGGCAGAGTTTGACTGCTGACATATATCAAGATAGTCAAAATCTCCCATTACTACTGCATCTCTCTTTTATGAATGTGTGGCCATCTGCTCCAGGTAGGCATCATCCAAGTCCCCAGGCAGGCCTGGAGGCCTGTAGCAATCCCCCCCCCCGATCACATCCCGATTGTTTCTTGCTCCCTTAATTCTTACCCAGATGCTCTCGACCTGGCTTCCTGGATTTAAGTACTGGAACTCGTCACAGGTGAAAACATCCTTGACACATAATGCTACTCCTCCTCCTTTCTTGTTTGGTCTATTTCTGCGAAATAGGTTATACCCCCCCATTCCTACATTCCAATCATGAGATTCACCCCACCAGGTTTCAGTGATGCCTATTAAATCATATTTATTTTGTTATATTAAGAGTTCAAGTTCATCTTGCTTATTTCCCAGGCTCTGTGCATTAGTGTAGAGACACTTAAGAACATGTGCTCTTCTGGCAAGTCCTATACTAAAGTCATTTTCTCTTCCCCTGTTGGTCTCTAGTACTAACTGGCCTGCTCTATCTATATCATTTGGGCTCTTGTTCCCAGCACTCACTGAATTCTTGCCCTGAATAATATTGTCTCCCTGCCCAGCCAAACTCAGTTTGAAGACCTCCTGATCCACTTTGTGAGACTGTTAGCAAAAATGTTCCTGCCAACAGTTGTGAGGTGCAGCCCATCCATTGCCAGAAGACCATCTTCATAGAAATTGAGATCATGATCCAAAAATCCAAATCTGTCCCTGCGGTACCATCTGCAGACCCAGTTATCGACCTCCACTATTCTTCTCTCCCTTCATGGGCCATGTCCTTCCACAGAGAGGAGAGATGAAATACAACCTGTGCACCAAGGTCCTTCTGCTTCCTACCCATAACCTCATAATCCTTTGTGATGCACTGAAAGCTGCATCTCATAGTGTCTTTGGTTCCAACATGAGCCAAAAGGAGTGGGTTACGGTCAGTGGGCTTGACCAGTCTCATTAGCCTCTCCATTACGTCATTAATTTTGGCCCCAGGAAGACAGCAAACCTCAAGCTTCATGCTGTCTGGGTTGCAAATCATTGGTTCTGTTCTTCTCAACAAGGAGTTCCCAACCCCCTGAACTCATCTCCTCTGAGGCTTGTCTGCAGTTACTCGATGAGCAGATTCTTCCATGGCCACCTGGATATTCTTTTTAGGCTGAGACTGTTGGCCTTGCTGTTGTTTGATTTCATCCCGGTGGTGTTGGAGTTCCTGTTGCTGATGTTCGATTTCCTCTTGGTGATGTTCCATTACCTCCTCCTGCTATTCCATTACCTCTTCCTGCTGTTCCACTTTGTCATTAATAAGGTCGAGAACTTGGAAGCAATTCTGTAGCTCAAGAGTCTCTGTTTGGTACCTGACCCTTCTACTCCTCCATGTCACATTCCTCCAAGCATCTGTCTCCTGGCTTTGTGAACCAACTTCCTCATCTGCTAGCCCCTCAGTGTATTCCATCTTCAAGAAGGTCCTCTCTGCCCTATCCAAGAACTCCTCGCCCTCCCTAATAATCCAAAAATTAGAAACTCGGGTGTCCAGCTGCCGAACCTTCTCCTTCAAGAGGGCCACCAGCTTGCATTTGCTGCAGGTGTCCCCAACAACATCTTGCAGCAGGAAAAGAAACATGCCACAGGTGTTGCAGGTGGCTGCAGCAGCTCCCTCACTCTCCATACTTGATAAACTAGACAGTCAAATTAGAAAGAGTAAAATGGGCTTGGTCTTCAAACTCCACTGGTAAAACCTACATCAACACCCTTGTTTACAAAGTTCTAATTGTCAAACTATCAGGACTGAGGGTGCAATTCTATAATGGTTCTAATTACTCACCCAAGCTGCCCAACCCATCTGAATGTTGTGGTCAGGCAGACTGCTTCAGGAGGGCTTCAACTCAATGAAGTTTTACTAAACTTGAACTCTCAGTGAAGTCTTACCAGTCAAACCGCATGCGCCGAAGGCACGCACCTCTGGGAGCATTATAAAGAACTAACGCCTGCTAGCTCCTCCCCCTAGCTAGTCAGTTAGATGGTGTGCTCAGGGAGAGCAAACAGATGAACAGACAGACAGACACAGCTCCACAAGCTAGTCAAGGATGTCTTCTCATGTTATTCATTCCAGAGTGTGGTCTCAAGAAGACAGTTGGAGAGCACTCAGCAAGGTTATTAGAAATTGGAGATAGCATGGACTGAACTAGAAACTGAAGAGGGTTTTTTTTTTCCCCTCCTTTAAGATTCATGAATAAAATATGATAATAGATTGAATTCAGCAATTTATTATCGACACAGTGGCAGGTGACTTCAAAGCCCAGGGTTCCACACTGAACAAGCAGGTAAATCATCTATATAGAATTTTACACAAATACAGTGGCAGCAATTAAGAATGAAAAGTTGTGTGTCAATGTGTGTGCATGTTTATCACCTTCAGTGATCCCATGAATTTCATGAGATTTCATGAGATTTAAAGAATACTCAGGTGGTTTTGCCAGTCCTGCCCCCCACATGCAGAAGTTGTGCTCTAAGATTTATCTTTACAGACAATGCCTTTTGATTGTTAGTGAGTGGAAGGAGAGAAGATACAATTATTTGATAGTCCATAAAAATGCTCTGCATATGCTCAAAGGCACTCAAAAGATTTCTGATAAAGAATTCTCCATCCTTGATTCATGAAATAACTTTTCTATCCACTTACTATAGCACTTAAATATCGGAATAGATCAATGTCCTCTAATTAGAACAAATACATTATTCCATATTTCTCTTTGTAGATCCAGATGATAACCCAGATTGTTTGAAGGCTAAGTGAAAATGGGTGAAGAGAAATTATGAGACTTAACTCAATTTGATTTCATATTTTAGCATAACATACTCTCCCCACATGTCTCAATTTGGCAGGGACACAGTCCAGATTAATCTCTGTTGTCCCATTTTGTTACTGTTTTTAAAATATTCTAGGCTGTTTCCACACCATAACCCGTTGGCACGTTCTTCCATAACAATCCCAGCATTGCCATTCACACGGTAGTAGCAGGTTAGAAACATTCTCTTCCATACCCTTCCACCTTATTCAGATGAGTAGTAGTATTGCCACCATTGTTCCTTCCACACTACAGCATCTTTGACCACTCCCTTTCCCTCACCTTCACCCCGCCTCACTGCCCTTGATTGGTCAGGTTTTTGGAGGGAAGCTCTACTAGTGCAGCAGTGTTATAACAGCATGACCCGCCAGTACGCTATTTCACTTTTGTGCTATAATGTTTAAAAATGTATTTTTAAAAAATAAAAGTTTTAACTCAAAGGAGAAATTTAAAATAAACATGGAAAGGTGATCGATTTCAAAGTTACCATGTCATGGGAGTCATTGAGGGAGGAACAAGCTGGGCACTCCCGCACCCCTCTCACTCCTGGATCTGGGAGGACAGGAAGTACTATCAAGCATTATTATGGTATTGCATTGAGGTGGCTGACAGGATTGAAGGAGGCTCTTTTTTTTCCTGGAAATAGAATAAGGTGGTTTGGCGATACTTAGGGACGGGCTAGCATCTGGATAGCGATGAAGTCATGTGGTAGCATGACTCCTGGACTGGAAACAACCCACACTGTTGTAGTACAGTTATGTTGTGCAGAAATGGCCCTAGTTCCTCTCTTCTACCACTCTTTCCTTTTGTCCTATCTATGAAATGTCAGAGGGTTTGGGATAGCCTTCCTCACCTGGCCATTTTGAAAAGTTTTGCACCATGTATCCCAGCAATCATATTGTAGAATATGTAGTTCAGCCTATCTGGAAAGTGAGAGGCTGAGGAAGGCAATTACAATTTTCAAAAACAGCACTTTCAAAGGCACCCATAACCATAACCATAGCACAGAACGAACTTAGGCTGGCCAGAGACATTAAAAACAATAAAAAGGGCTTTTTTAAATATGTCCACAGCAAAAGAAAAAAGAAGGAGACGATAGGGTCGCTGAGCAGAGAAGATGGCGAATTACAGGGGGAAGAGAAAAGGCAGAGCTACTTAACACCTTCTTTGCCTCAGATTTTTCCCAGAAGGATACAAGCACTCAACCTGGCGGTTGGGGAGCAGGGGAGGAAGCAGAGGAAATGAGGCACATAATAAGTAGAGAGGTGGTACAGGAATACCTGGCCACATTGGATGAATTCAAGTCTCCAGGGCCAGATGAATTGCATCCTAGGATATTAAAAGAGCTGGCAGAGGTCATTTCGGAACAGTTTGCTATAAACTTTGAGAAATCTTGGAGGACAGGTGAAGTTCCAGCAGACTGGAAGAGAGCAAATGTTATCCCCATCTTCAAGAAGGGAAAAAAAGAGGACCCAAATAATTATCGCCCAGTCAGCCTGACATCAGTACCCGGAAAGATCCTGGAGCAGATCATTAAGCAGTCAGTTTCTAATCACTTAGAAAGAAATGCGGTACTCACAAGAAGTCAACATGGATTTCTCAAAAATAAGTCATGCCAGACTAATCTTATCTCTTTTTATGATAGAGTTACTAGCTTGATAGACGAAGGGAATGCTGTGGATGTAGCATGTCTCGATTTCAGTAAGGCCTTCGACAAAGTTCCCCATGACATTCTTGCAACGAAGCTAGTAAAATGTGGGCTGGACAGGGCTACCGTTAGTTGGATTTGTAATTGGTTGACCAACCGAACCCAAAGGGTGATCACGAATGACTGCTTTTCATCCTGGAGAGAAGTGACTAGTGGGGTGCCAAAGTTCTGTCCTGGACCCAGTGCTGTTCAATATTTTTATCAATGACTTGGATGAAGGAATAGAGGGCATGCTCATCAAATTTGCAGATGACACCAAATTGGGAGGGGTTGCTAATACGCCAGAGGACAGGATCAAAATTCAAAATGACCTGGATAGATTGGAGAGCTGGGCCAAGGCTAACAAAATGAAATTCAACAGAGAGAAGTGTAAGGTCCTACGCTTAGGTAGAAAGAATGGAATCCACAAATATAGGATGGGGGACACGTGGCTGGATAGCAGTACGTGTGAAAGGGATCTAGGAGTCTTCATAGACCACAAGCTGAACATGAGTCAGCAGTGTGATGCGGCAGCCAAGAAAGCCAATGCAATTCTCGGCTGCATCAATAGGAGTATGGTGTCTAGATCGAGGGAGGTACTGGTACCACTCTACTCTGCTTTGGTTAGACCCCATCTTGAATACTGTGTCCAGTTCTGGGCACCCCAATTCAAGAAGGATATTGACAAGCTGGAGCAAGTCCAGAGGAGGACGACCAAAATGGTGAGAGACCTGGAAGCCATGCCCTATGAGGATAGACTTAGAGAGCTGGGTATGTTTAGTTTACAGAAGAGAAGGTTAAGAGGGGACATGATAGCCATGTTTAAATATTTGAAGGGATGCCACATAGAGGAGGGAGAGGGCTTGTTTTCTGCTGCTCCAGAGACCAGAACACGGAGCAATGGATTCAAGCTGCAGGAAAGGAGATTCCACCTGAACCTCAGGAAGAACTTCCTGACAGACAGGGCTGTCCAGCAGTGGAATCTGCTGCCTCGGAGTGTAGTGGAGGCTCCTTCCTTGGAGGTTTTTAAGCAGAGGCTTGATGGCCATCTGTCGGGAATGCTTTGAGGGTGTTCCTGCATGGCAGAGGGTTGGACTGGATGGCCCCTGTGGTCTCTTCGAACTCTACATTTCTATGATTCTATGATTCTATAACAAAATGTGCCACAAGGGGCAACAGTGACAACCAAACAAACCTTTCTCTGTAATTCCTATTATTTCTTTAAACACGATTTTATTAGCAAATTAATGAATGCCACCATAACCAATGAAATTGCTGCCTTCCTAAGATTAATAACAAGAAATTAAATTCTCCATTTTTCCTCTCAGATTAATTGACTTTTAAACTACACATTTCCAACCTTGGCATGCAGTATATGTTAAAGATGAAGATATTGCCAGGAAAAGGTGTGGCAGTTGTAATACAGCACCACAATTGTGGTTAAATACACAGGGATTCAAAGCATGATTTATATTAAGAGTAAAGAACTTGGAAGTCCTGAATCTAGCCAGAACACTTTGTCAGCTTCCGATTTTGTCACATTTGAACTGTTTTAACTTCAAATTCTTTCTATCCAAAACACAAATAAACTGCAAATTTTGGTAAATTCTTCTTTTAAAAAATGAACAGAAACAAAATGCCCAAGTATTCCTCATTGTAGTCCACCAATATCTAGAGCACCAGGGGTTCCGCATCCCTCATTCAAATAATGAAATATTAATATCATTTTTAAAATGTATTAATAACTTTTATATATACATATATATATGTATGTGTATATATATATATATATATATATATATATATATATAGTAATAAATTTGGAACTTGTATCTTATCTTATCTTATCTTATCTTATCATCTTATCTTTAGGTGAAATCTCTTTTCCTGTAGTTTGAATCCATTGCTCTGTGATCTAGTCTCTAGAGCAGTAGAAAATAAGCTTGCTCCATCTTCAACATGACATCTATTCAGATATTTAAACATGGCTATCATGTCACCTCTTAACCTTCTTTTTGTCAGGCCAAACATACCTAGCTCCCTAAGCCGTTCCTCATCGGGCATGGTTTCCAGACCCTTCACCATTTTGGTCACCCTCCTCAGGACACTTCTAGCTTGTCAATATCCTTTTTGAACTGTGGTGCCCAGAACTAGACACAGTATTCCAGGTGAGGTCTAACTAATGCAGAATGGTTCTACTCTTTTTGTTTCCTACTTTCTTCGTACCTTCTTCTTTTCTTGTCTCTTTTCTTCTTCTTCTTATCTTCTTTCCTCTTCTTTCTTCTTCTGTTATTCTTTCTGTTCTTTTCTATAATTGTAGTTACAATCTCTTCCAACTATTGCTCTTCTCTGAAAAAAAAAATCTTATTGCAGCGGGAATTAATGAATGGATAAAAAATTGGCTGATAGCAATAACAATGAAAAAATAAAAATATTATCAAAAAAGAAAAAAGGAAATATGTATCAGTATATATAAAATGTCATATTTATCAAATGTATATATCAAATTTCAAAAAAACAATAGCAAAAAAGAAGGGAAAAAAGGGGGAATATGTAACAGAAGAAAGTGCCAAAAAGTACCAAAAAGAAAAATAATATTAGAATGCAATAAAGAAGTTATTCATAGCAGTAAAGGGGACAAGATTGAGCCTTGAAATCACTGCTGTTGAACTTACTGAACCAGTATAGTGCAATCAATGTAATCAAGTGTTCTTGTAAGTAGTCCTTAGAAACAGATTATACTGCCAGCAGACAGCATTTTCAAGGACGTTGTCTAACGATTAGCAACAGCAAAAACAGCTGGTGGCTTATTCACTTGGAACTATGATTTTATCCACAAGGACTGAAAAAAAAAAGAGGAGTATGTATAATAAAGTACTCAGACAAATATTTGACTGGTAGAGATGTTAAATCTATATCATCAAAAAGTACACTGGCAGATAATAAACAAAGAAATAAACAGCTCTAACAACAAAAAGGAAAACTGGGATGAACTCAGAGGGGTAGGGGAAACAGTTAATATACCCTTTTTAGGGCTTCCCAAAAATGACAACAAATAAGGAAACAATGATTAATAGTTCCACTCTGACCCTCTCACACAAAAGTACACTTCTCTCAACACTCCATCCAAAAAAGAAAAAAGAAAGCAACAAGTATGTGAAGGACAAGTTGAAAGACAAGACAGGAAAAAAATTAACCCGAGCTTATTCTATTATCAAACTCACAAAAACAACAATATTGAGGTATATTTATTACTGTCAAAAAGACTTCTTACTATCATGGTCACCTTTTAAAATCACCTTACTCTTAGAGACTCAGCAGCTGCTAGCTTTCCGAGCAGAGGCAAACCTTTCCACCACCTGACCTCCAAGACGATGGTTCAGACTCCACACTAGTAGTCACAGCTGTCACTCCCCTTTGCTCATTTGAGTGCCAGCCTCACAAATCACAATTGGCTGATATAGGAAGACTAGGAACCTCTTTTCCAGAGTCACAACTGGTGGCTCTCTTGACCTTGAAATTAAAGCCAATTTGCCACCTCTCTTTTGCCTTGGAGCTCCAGGCTAAAGCCTGAGGCAACTTCTCTCTCTCCAACTCACATTGGAAGTCTGAATAAGGCATTTCATGTAGTCAAAATGGCTCTCTCCATGGAGGGAGGCTCAAGTAAGCCCCAAGGTTTAAAAGAAAGTATAACCATGCAGTGTTAAGAGAAGAGACATGTAATGGAATATCCTGAAAGAGGTCAGGGCTCTAGTGAGCTTGCCAACCATCAACAGGATCACCTTACATGACATGATTATTAGGCACATTTTAACTAAATATCTATTAAGTATTTTAAATATCAAAGGTCTGGAAACCAAGCCTTATGAGGAACATAGGGAGCTGTGGGTGTTTAGTTTGGAAATGAAAAGACTGAGACATTATAGCCATCTTAAAATATCTGAGGGGATGTCATGTACAAGATGAAGCCAGCTTGTTTATTGCTGCTGCAGACTAAAACTCTAGCCAATGGATTCAAATTTCAAAAAAGAGGTTCTGTGTAAACATTAAGAATGTTTTTTATTGTGAGATCTGTCCAAGAATGGAATAGACTGCCTTGAAGATGATGGACTCTCTGACTTTGGAAATTTCTAAACAGAAGTTGGATGGACATCTTTCAGACTTGCTTTAGTTGTGTTTTCCTGCATGGCATGGGTTTGCATTTAGGTATCTCTCTGTTACCCTGTTTTCTGGCGGTCCCAGGAGGGACACCTAAATGCGCTCTCAATTATATAAGGATGGGGAAAATAGCCAGAAGCACATGTTAGCAATGCAGGAGGCAGGGCAACGGAGCGAGATCTTTCACCCAATGTCTACGGGGTCAGGCCAAGTCAAGGAGCAAACAGGATTGAAATAATAATTATGATCTTTATTAAAATGCAGTCAAACAGTGTATGCAACACACTCATGCCAAGAACTAAAGAAATAAAGGTTGGAGTGGGATAGAGGGATTTTTAAGAGGGAGTTGTTGGTTTGGGTAATACTACACCTGTCCTGGAGCCCGGGTAGTCTGCAGATTGAGTTCGTAGGTATGAAGTTCAGTACGTGGGACTGAGGGGAAGGCTCGCCAAGCAAAGCGGCAGCAAGGCTGGAAGGAAGTTGGGAGCAATCCAAACAAGCTCACAAAGTCAGGGGTTTTTATAGGGAGAAATGTGGCCACAGGCTATTCCGTACTTGGGGAAAACAGTGAGATTCGGGCTGGAGACAAAGCCTCCGAAAGGTCAGAATTTAGCATGATTGAGTTAGTTCCAAATTGACAAAGAAGTAGACAGTATGCAAATGCAGAGTGCTTGACAGATGAGGATTCTCCTAATCAAGCCTCCTGCTCAGGGCATAGAGTTCTTTGTAAGTAGTGTGCATACATAATAAAGTACATGCCTTTGAGGTCTCCTAAAGCAGCGGGACGGTTGTTTCTGGCCAGCCTGTATTGTGTTGGCACATTACAGCAATTAGTGGCCGTGCCTGTCTACAAGCTTGTCCGGGGGACCTCACAGACATGTAGAGAGGGATGGTAGAAGAGAGCCAAATTATTGATATCAAAGTGATATCTAATGCCACCCCAAGTGTGGCTTAGAAACTGCAGTAACATCTTCCAAACCATAGGGTTCTATTATTTTAATATAGACAATCAGTCAAATAAATGTTGATGCTATAATGCCTATATGACTAAATGTAGCCTATTCTACAGATAAGATTACGTCATATTCTACAGCAGAGAATATTGTATATTTCTTAACAATTGTGCAACATCTATCTAGGAATTAGTTAAGTGACATAACCATGACATTGGTTGGGCTGCCAGCTGTACTAACAAGTTTTGGGGTCTATTTCTCTTCTCTAAAAACAATTAACCAGTCAAGAAGTCCTGGTACTCTGGATATAGTCAAGGTACTCTGGCAGTAATAACATTTGCATCCCCATAAAGCAGTCTGTGTGAGACTGTGCCCCAAGTGAATATCCAATTTACCACTAGACTTTTTATATGAGCTGTATTCTGTTGCTCACTACTTGTTTATTTAGCAATAGAATTTTGCAATATGACTTTTGGTAGGGGGTGAACATCTACAATGTTATAGAAATACTTTTACTTAGAGCTTGGAAACATTCCTTTTCTGACTCTGGGAATTGTAATTTTAAAATTTAACAATTCCAAACTCTGCTTGTACATATTGCTGTTAGGTGCTTCAGGTCAGCCTCAATTTATAACAACCTTATACATGGGAGATCTTGAGGAAACCCTTGGCATCAATAGCCCTTCTAAAGTCCTACAAACTCAGGTTCAGGGTTTCCTTAATCTATCCACCATAATTAAGTCTCCCTCCTGTCCTGCTACAACTTTACTATTATTTTCTTTTCCAGCATGGTATAGTGGTTTGAGCATTGGACTATGATCCTAGAGACCAGGGTTTGATTCCCAGCTTAATCACAGAAAACCCCTGGAGGACCTTGGGCACAACTCTTAAACATTCTCAGACCCAGAAAACCCTGTGATAGGTTCACCTTAGAGTGGTTGTAAGTCAGAAGCAACATGAAGTCACATAACAACAATTGCCTTTTTAATGAGCTACATTATCTCATGATATGCCCAAAGCATGAACACCTCAGTTTCGTCATTTTGACTTCAAATGAGATTTCAGGTTAGGTTTTGCTCTTGGATTCATTTATTGATCTTTTGGGTGGTCCATGGTATCTGTAGAACTTTCTTCCAGCACTACATTTCAGGTGAGTTAAAATCTTTCTTGTCAGGTTTCTTCACTGTCTAGCTCCCAGCTTTAAAATTATATCATCAAATACCGGACTTTGGTAGTTTATTTACTTTTACACTTGAGAATCTTACCTAGTTCTTCATAGCTGCCCAAGTCTTGAATTTCTTCTGATTTTTTTCACTGTAGTCTCAATTTTTATTAATGATGGAGCCTCAGTACAAAATACGATTAACTTTCAATGTCTTCATCACACATCTTAAAGTTATATAGATTTCCTGTGGTCATTTCTATTTTCCTAATATTGAGTTGTAACCCTGTTTTTGGATTTTACTCCCTAACTTTCATCAGGAATTCCATGCCTTTGCTATTTTCTGCTAGTAATATGGTATCATCTCCAGATCTTAAATTATCTCTCTGTCTTCTTTCAGTGTTTACACCTCCTTTCTCTGAGTCTAATCCCAGTTTTTGTGTATATTGCAGGTAGGGTAATAAAATGCAACCTCATCTGACCCTCTTGCCCAAAGAAAACCATTCTGTTTCTCCATAGTCTGTGCTGATATTGATCTTTTGTCTATGGTTTAAATTGTGCATCAGACCAGTTAGATGCTGTGGCGTACTCATTGCTTTTAGGGTGTTTCATAGTTTCTCATGATTTACACAGTCCAAGGCTTTGCTATAATCTATAAAGCATGGAGTGATTTTCTTCTGAAATATCTTTGCATGCTCCATTATCTAACATGATACAATATGATACATCCTCTTCTAACTTCTGTGCTCTTCCTCATTAATAATTTTTGCTATCTTGCCTTGCTTTGATGTTGCTTAGCTACACATGTCTCACAGTTCATCTGTGAAATGAAAGAGAGTATGGGAATGCAGGTAGACATTCCATTGGGCTACATGAAAGAGAAGAAAAGCTATTACCAACTCTGATGTGAAGCCAGTTTCACCAGGTTTCTAATTCCCTCTTCATTAACTTAGGAGTAGTCAATATTTGAGGTGAGTGTGTTACCAGATCGTACAGCCCCAATCCATGATATGGTTTAATTGGCAAATATTAATTGGCATGAGATATAAATTATATCCTGCTGTGGCTGAGAAGCCTATTGGCAAAGAGGAACTGGCAGCACATGTGCATTACAAAACCAGGTCAGATTGGGACCTCAGGAAATGGTTAGGTCATAGTCAAGGAAGCTTTGGTGATAATGGACTTGCAAATATCCTCCAAAGATTTGTCATTTAGAAACAATAGCACCCAAAACTGCCTCCATGGAATGACTGGTTGTCTTTGACCCTCTTCCTTTGTCCATCAAAACTCCCCTTCTGACCCCTCATCTATCCTGCCATTAAGGAGCTATCATGATTCCCATCAGCTCCTTTGTCACCTAATGCTAAGGCCATTAGCTTGGTCCATACTCCATTGTCTACTCTGCCAGAGAGTCATTAACATGTTCCTCCTCAAGATGGAAAAGGAGTACTTAAAAACTCTGAGCCAGACAACTTGTAGTACACTACTCTAGATATAGACCATCACTCTGTTGCTCCAATTCCTGTTCCTGTACTACCCTTGAACTCTTAGGGCCTTTCCACCATACATTGTTACAGAGCTATTATTCCGTTTTCAACATCCTATGGAATCCTGGGGTTTGTAGTTTAGAGAGGGGCATTTAGAATTGTCAACCATAGAGTTCTTTGGCCTCAGTGAATTACAAACCTCATTCCACAGGATGTTGAAAGTGGAATATTAGGACTATAACAGTGTAGTGCAGAAAGGCCCTTAGTCTGGGACAAACTGTTTTGTCTTTTCTCTCCAGATAGGTAAACATCACCCACTTCACCCTTACTTCTCACTAACCAATTTTTCCTCCCTTTCCTTCAGTTAGCCTTGTGTGATTGCAAGACTGCTTGGATCTTGTGTGCATGTGATTGTTAATTCCCCTAATAAAATAGAATATTCTTTGAATCTTTGACTGGTATCCTTGCATTAGTTCTGGTATATACAAATGTAAAAGATCCTGCTAGGTTACTCCCCTCTCATAGGCCTCCCCTTTGAGCTAATATTCCCCACTGTTCCACAGAGACACAGGTCTTGTGGGTGGGCCTCAGAGTCACCCACATTTTGGGGTACCAAGTGAGGGAAGGAAGCACAGCTGCTCCAACAAGTCAGTTTTTGGCTTTTCCAGTCCTTGAACTGTTTCTATGCCAGCTCATTGTTATATGGACTTTATAACAAAAACCAATGTCTCTTAGCTTTCCTCCTCCTTCCTTTTCACACCCCCTTCCTTCTGTATAATGACTTTTACATTGTAAACCTGGAGGCAAGAGCAGTTTACTCAGTTGGGAGGCTTTTCAACCAAAGAGCAAGGATAAAAGTGCTTCAAATAAACAAAGAGAGCAGAAAAATCAGGAAGGTTTTGTTGCTTCAGAAGAATTTAGGTGGAACAGGAAATGTTCTTATATGCCTTCCTGTCCAGCAAGATTCAATGCCTAGCCTTTGATGGATGGAATCAGAACCAAGCCAATAAATACTTCATACCCTCCAAAACTGGACAGATGAAAAGCAAGACATACATAGTCAAGCAACTTCAGACTGTGGTGAAGATCGCAAAGTTTATTAATGAGAAAGAAAAACAATCTAGGAGAGGCCGCAGTTTGGTTTTGCTTGAGTTTATACAGAAGGGCAAGATTTTGCAACTTCCTCTTGTCTTCTGGGGTTAACTGAGTGCAAACTGCTTTTGCGCTTTGAACTGGGGGCCATTTCCACAGCCCTTTGATTGGGGATGATATATAACAATATGTAATCACTGGTAACTTTATCCTCAATGATCTAATCTCCTTTTGAAGCTGTACTCATTGATAGCCGTCACAGTGTCTTATGGTAGTAAACTCTGCATTGGGGAGTATTTAGTATTTAGTAGTGTGGTGACTACAGTAGCCCAACTTGGGTTGTACAATATAGAATTCCTTGTAATAAGGCAGTATGATAGGGTCAGCTTTTTTATAATTCTTTTCCTGATTACGTCCAACAGAAAATTTATCACATTCATTGCAATCCCATTTTCATTATAATATTCAGCACCATCCCTTTCCTTCTGGTCATTTCCGTACTACACTGTTATAGTGCTATTATTCCACTTTCAACATCCTGTGGAACTCTAGGGTTTGTATGTTACTGAGGCCAAAGAGCTCTCTGACTGATCATTCTAAATGCCCCTCTCTAAACTACCAACCCCGGGATAGGATGTTGAAAGTGCAATAATAGCAGTAAAAGAGTGTAGTATGGAAATCACCATTCTCTCTCTCTCTCTCTCTCTTCCTTTATTTTCTTCTCTCCTTCTTTTCATTAATTATTATTGGCTCAGGTACCATATTTATATTTGTGCAGAGATGTATTTACTTTGTTTGTTTGTTTGTTTATACCCCAACATACTTTATTTACATTAGGCAAGATCCCCAGTCACACTCTCTCAGCCTAACCAATATGAGACACAGAAGATAAAATGGCAACTGGAGATAAGTATTATGCGGGTATCTTTAAGCCCCTTGGAGGGAAGGTGTGCTATCCATGTAATCAAATTATTTTGCTTGTACATTAGACTGATAACATATTTTTTGCATGATGACAAGAAATACTGCAAAGTATTATTGAGAGGCAGTGCTGTACAGTGACTGAGATTTGGGAAATGTGGGTTCTCCTATGCAGTGAGCTATGAAATTCACTGTGTGATGTTGATCCAGTCACACTCTGTGAGCCTGTTCCACCTCACAGAGCTGTTGTGACAATAAAGTGGGAAGGAGGAAAGTCCAAGATGTAAGTCACTTTGGGCTGAGTGAAGGAAAAGCTGGAGCTTAAAAACAAATGCTAAATTACACTGAAAGAGTTGTTCTGCCTTCTTTTGCTGGTACAAGAAGGTTTACTCAATATCCTATCCCACACATCAGGCATAACCTGAAGACAAAATCATGCTGTGAAGTTTATAGTATAAACAGATGTGGGCTATGAACAGATTATTATTTATGTCTTAAGTAGCCACTTGGTGTAATGCATCAGTTACCAAGCAGGCCTGAATAATAGCTGGCTGTTTCAAACAAGAATTGCCTAAAGGAGGAGGAGTGGGAAGGGCACCATGTTGTTCAGTCAAGCTGTGAACTGGAATTGCATTACACATGCAAAAATCTAAGGGCTGCCGGCTGAGATCTCCAGCCTTTGATCTTCAGTAATATAGGAAGTGTAAACTAAGATCAGGTTTACACCATCCGTCTCAGCTACACATCAAAGCAATGACAAGAGCCTGGCCTTCCAGATAAATTGCACACAGCCTCAGGTACTCACTGAAGCAGACAATTCTGTCCAAGCTATGCATCAATATTTGTCACAGAACAAAGAGTGGGATACAGGCTATCTGCAGTTTGCTGCCTTCTGCTGTTAAAAAGTCTAGATCAGAGCTTGGAAAAGTTACTTTTTTAGACCAGAACTCCCAGAATCTCATAGCTGTAGAATTCTAAGAACTATACTTAAAAAAAAACAACTAAAAAAACCCAGTAACTTTGCAAAGCATTGTGCTTGGGACTTACATCTTTGCAAATAGTCTTATGTGTGCACAAAAGTGAATTGAGTGTGGACACACACACATCCATTTATACAACGGGTTAGGATCCAGAGCATTGTCAAAAAGCAAAAAAATCATTGAAACGTGGAACGTGGTATTATAATAATGCATTATAAGCACAAATAATGTGTAAGAGACACACTGCACACAATTTCTAAGAGATGCACTACAAATCAACTCAGTTTGCCGAGTCAATTGAGAGAAAAAGAAGCACATGTTTGCAAACACTGTCTAAGATACCCACCACACAAACATTTTCTCAATGATTTGTGGTGCATCTCTTAGTGCATCTGTGTATAGGTCTGTCTCTTAGATAGTACAAGCAATCATGTGCTGCATTTTGTCTCAGTTGATTCAGTGCCACTGAGTTGACTGAGAGCAAAAGCAGCACATGGTCACTTTTTGACAACACTTTTCACCTTTTCCAATTACAACCAGAATACATGGTCGAAAGACCATGTAACAAACAGAAGGGTTCTGGTTGTGATTGAAAAGATTAGAAATAATGGATCATCAAAAAGCAGACTGTCAGAAAGTGGGAGATGCTGTTGTGAGTGGAGTAAAGCCAAAACTCCATTACAGATCTGCAGGGAGTCACATAATTCACATAGTCACAGGAAGTCCTAGCCCCCTCCCATGTATTCCAGCCCCCTCCCATGTATGACGTGTTTGTCACATGACTACCTCACCTGTGGTACCTCCCTTTACCTTATTTAGAATGTAGTCTGTGATTGGAGGAAACCTTCTGTTCCCTGTTCCCTGGACATCCCCTTATATGGGTAGAAGTTTCTGGACTTTAACCTAATATGGGGCAGGTGGCCTGTAATTGGTAGAAAATGCTGTAGTGGGAGTGTAATCGTAGCTACCTGCATAAAAGGCCTAGTCAGGCTTCCATGTTTTGTTGCAATCTCTTGATTGACACCCAGCTGCAGCTGTCTGTATTTTTATATTTTTATAGTTTTGTACTGAATAAATCTGGCCTTTGGCCCAGCCTTTGAACTAAGAAACATCTTGTTCACTTGCCTGTTTCTCAGAAAAAGCTGACCCTCTCTAGGGCGCAGGTGACACTGTTATCACGGTTATGATATATCGGGTGAGAGCACTAAATATCCTTTTGATATCAAATAATTTGGCCTTTGCTTGACCTTTCTCTGCCACCCTACTCCACGTGTTTGCAGAGGTCCCCTGGACAAGCACGTAAGGGCGCGGCCGTTAATGGCTGTACATTTCAAAACCCCATTCAGGCAGGCAATTTAAGCCTCTCCGTTGCTTTAGGGAAAAACCTGCCTGTAAACTGGCTCTGCTCGGCATGCACACACAAAGCCACACAGCCAAGAGCCAAGCCATTTCTTTATGTCGGTCCATTAACGAACTGGCCACGCTATTGTCTTAAGAGCTAAACCCATCATGCAAAATCTGACCTTTTCCAACTCCTTTGTCCAACTCCAAATTCCCTTTGTTCTCACCAAGCATAACATAGCATGTAGGTATAAAAGGACCTATAAAAGGTCCCCACTTTTAGGATGTCTTCGGACTACTTTGGACTTCCATCCTGCCTTGCTGCCGGTAGTCTGAAGAAACTCCCCTCAGCGAACCCCGTTGAGCTTTCTTCCCCAGAACCCCGCTTCTCTCCAGGACTATGAGACTAGGTGTCATATTGCCTTTCCCGAAAGCTCTCCGTTTCTATTTCTCAGCTAGTTAGTTTATGTCTTGTCTTGCAGGTTTCTTGTCTTTAATAAAATATTGTTCGTTACTTTGAAAACTTTGTCTAGCCGCTCTCTGACCCGACGCTGTATACATAGGGTTAAAGATCCTTGCTAAAGTTGCCCTGCCTCTCATTAGCTTAAGAGAATGTTTGAGCTTAATTTCCACAACTTGTGCTTTTATTTGGTTATTTGGGCGCCCCTCGCCAGTCCTCCAACATACAGGGTAACAATGCCTGTGATGTTGTAATATTCATATTTGCCTGGGGGCTGCCATGATGTTACAATACACGGGGCATCTCTTGCGCAATGGTGGAATGACAATGAACCAATGCCCAATGAGCAATACACACTGATGTTCATCAGAGTGCTCCCTAATGTGCAACAGAAGTGTCCCATATACATCAGAAGTGCTTGATAAACATGGGAGGACTCTTGCCAGTGCCTGAATGTACAACTTTGCAATGCAATAACAGGGTTCATTGTTTTCCACAGTATAGTTACAGATTCATAAATGTTAGGAAGTGTAGGCTGTGGTATAGTATATCAGCTATCAGCTATCCTGTGTTACCCTGATTTCTGGGGTCCTTAGGGGGACACCTCAATGTGCTCCAATTAATGGGGAATGAAAATTAGCCAGAGCACAAGCAATAGCACTACGAGAGGCAGGGCAACCTAGCAAGATCTTTTAACCCAATTTTTACAGGGTCAGGCCAGGCCAAAAACCACACCAAATCACTAATTAAATTATTTTATTTAAAAATAAAAACTCATGCACATTTGCACTTACGCACTCACTCACACAAGAGCTATTCAGAAATAAAAGAGAGAAAATTGGATAGGGGGCTTTGAAGGGGTGTTTCTGGGGTATACTGCACCTGATCTTGAAGTCCGGAGGTCCGGAACAGAGGCGGAAAGAGAGAGAGATGCAGCTCAGCACGTGGAGAGCTGAGGGGATAGCTGGATGGAGTGACGTGGAACCGAGAGCGATACGGAGCGATCTGAAGAAACACTCAAAAATTGGGTCTATTTATGGGGGGAAATGTACCTGGAGGGCTAATCCTATCCCAGGGAGAACAATAGGCTGAGGAGCTAAAACAAAGCTTCAAAATGTTCACGTCCTTTACATGATTGGGAGAACAAAACTCCAAAATGTCAAAGTTCCTGGCATGATTAGACTTGCCAGGGTTGTCAAAAGCCTCGGTTGTATGTAAATCGTCCTTGCTTGATGGGCCATTTGTCAGGAGCGCTAATCCTGTCAAGGAGCGGTAATCCTGTCAATCCTTCAGGGGGCAGAGGACCCTTTGTGTAGTTTAATGTGTGCATGTCTGGATGGCTCCTGGAGCTACGTGACAAATCATTTACTGGCCTTACTGGGTTTTTCCTGATTTTGGCAGTTCGACTGTGCCTGCCTACATGTTCATTCGGGGGACCTCTCAAGCACGCGGAGATTATTTTTTAATATTAAATTGTAGACCCCGGGATAGGGCTATCCACCCCAGTAACACCTGACTTAGCAGCAGCTCTCCAAGGTTTCAAGAGTAGTCTGATGTTTGGAGATGCCACAGGTTGGAGCTAGGACTACTGCATGCAAAGTATGTGCTCTGAAGCCAAGCTATAGACCTTCTCCAAAAAGGAAATTGTAGCTGTTTTCTCCTCCTGTTATATGATAGGAGAATTTGACCCTATTTTCAACTTTAGCGGATAATTAGATTTAATCTAATAATTACTGGTCTCTGTGTGTGCACACATACCTTCAAGTTGCCTGTCAATTTATGGAGATCCCATGAATTTCAAAGGGGTTTCTTAGGTGGTTTTGCCAGTTTGCTCCTTTGAAATATAGCCAACAGGTATAGCCTACAGGATATGTTTGTAGGTTTCACTTTCACAATTTTATTTACAAGTTTCTCCAACCCCACCACCTCAAGTGCTTCTTTTCCAGCTCTCAATAGGCCATGCAGACACCTCTGATCCTCTTCCCCCTCCACCAGCCACTGCCTGGCCATCTAAGGAAGGCTCACAGCCCAATTTCTCAACACCAGAAACCTTCAGAAACCACACAGCTAAGGAAGGAGATGGGCAAGAGATAGGAAATATAGGACCACCATGCTGAGCCACCCACTTTCTTCTCCTTTCTCTGACTTGGCTTGGAAGCTGGGTGCCTGTTCTTCCCACCATGCCTTGGTCCCCTTCCCACCCACACACACACACACACACACATACAAACACAAGCACACAGATTTATATTTGTGATGTTTCCACTTTTGCGAGGGCCCTGTGCCCCTAACTCTAGTGAATGTGGAGCACCAACTGTTCTTCTTTAGTGATTTTCCTACACCCCTGCCACTCAAGGTAGTGCCAGGACTCCTTGTCCGTTCTGCTCTCCATCCACACCTTATGGCTAGATGCAAGGAGGTTAGATTAAATGTTCCTTATCTTGTCTCCCCAAGTGAATGAAAAGGAATAATCCATTCATTTCTCCTTGAACTGGGACCAGCTCAGGTCAAGACGATTTCTATCTTAATTTCTAAACAGAGTAACTTCTAAACTGATTTCTGAACAGATTTTTGTCTTAATTTCTAAATAGAACAATATGTGCTATGTGTGTGTGCCTGTGTGTGAATGACAAGCTGGAAGCGCCTATGGTTGACACTTAATGCCTAATACTTAATGACATCACCAGGACCCATCGCTAGGTCTCAGGTTGTGGCCAATAAACCTCACAGGCTGGAACAATCCTGAACTGGCAACCAAAGGGTTGCTCTCATATTATGCATCCAAAACTTAGTTAGCCATGCAGAAGCAGATTGAACCGATTGCCTCAAGGGGCTCACGAACCATAGTGGCAGCCTCATGTAGTGGTTTGAGAGTTGAACTAGGACTCTGGAAGCCCACGACTCAAATCCCTTGCTCAACTATCAAAATCCACTGGGTGACCCTGGGCAAGTTACACACTGTCAGCCTCAGGAGGAGGCACCAGCAAACCTCCTCTGAATAAATCTTGACAAAAAGCCCTATGTTTCCCATGTCACCATGTCAAGGTCAACTTGAAGACACATCACAACAAACAATTCCAAAGCCAGCATTTAAGTAACATTCAGTTTCCACTCCAGCCAGTTTTAGTACTTGGAATGGAGGGAGGGAATGGCTATCATGGCTGCCTTATCCATTAGGTACTTGAGGCACAATGCCTAGGGCCTATGGAAATTTTACAAAAACGAGATTAGCAAAAAATTTCTACAGGAATTGGGAATGAAAAGAAAAAATAGTTTATATTTTCATCCACAAAAAATTATAAATATAATTTTAATTTTTTTAAAAAAATAGTTCATGAAAATATAAACCATGATGAATCACATACATGAATTGAATACAAGAGTACCTAGGGCCTACGAAAACCTTAACGTGACCCTGATGGCCATCTTGCCTTTTGCCTCAGAACAGCAAAATATCCTCAGTCAATGCAACCTGCACAGCTGACTAATAGACCTAATAACATCCCTAACCTCAAATAACATTAGTGGCAGCCCTAGACTTTGGACCTTCCCTCCTTGAGCAGGGGGCTAAAATGGCCACTTCCTTAATACCTTTCTGTCAGCAGGCAAAGACTTTTTATTGACAGGTGCCTGTAGAACTTAAAGTTTTTAACAAAACAACCATAAGGGCTGCATCATATTGTAAGAGCTGTGTTGTCTAACTTTGATTTGCACTAGGACCCATCCATCTATCTTTTTATCAGTGCTGGAGAAGAATTCTATGGATATGGTGGACTGCTAAAAAGACAAATGAATAGGTTCTAAATTAAATCAAGCCTGAACTCTCCCAAGAAGTCAAGATGACTAAACTGAGACTGCTGGACTTGGGCCATATCATAAGAAGACATGACTCACTAAAAAAGACAATAAGGTAGAAAGCAGCGGTGGCGCAGTAGAGTGGATTGAGCAGTGGACTGTGACCCTGGAGATCAGCGTTTGGTTCCTTGCTTGGCCATGGTAACCCTCTGGGTGACCTTGGGTGCATCACGCACTCGCAGTCCCAGAAAACTTCATGATAGGTTCAATTTAGGGTTGCCGTAGGTTGGGAATGACTCAAAGGTGCAGAGCAACAACACAACAACAACAAATAAAAAAGAACCGAAACAAAATCTGGGACTTTTCAATCCATCTGGACAGCAACACCAACAATAGTAATAGCAGCAATAACAGTAACAACTACTACCACTATTACCCTTGGAGCCTTGGAACTAGAAATGTAGCTAATTGTTAAAATAACTTTCTGATCTTGGACCTCCTACATGAGCCAAAGAAGGACATATCATGTCGGGAGTCCTCCATGTTTTATTGTTTTAGGATAGCAGTAGACTGAGGAAATAGTGATAGTAGGCTGTTAGCTATTCCCAGGCGCCAACCATTCCTTCTGGCTGGAATTTCAAAGGAACCGTTTGGCATGATGATGTTCGTTCTTTTACAACTATCTTAGGAGAAACTGTCTGTTAAAGTGTAAGGTGGGGGGAAAACGTTCCATTCTCGAGCTTTAACGTCTGAAGACAGCATCCCTTACTATGTTACAATAAATCTTCTATTAAGTTTGTTGATCCGTGTAAGAGTGAATCTGTTCCTGACAGAAAGCTCGAGAATCCTTTCAAAAAATGCACCAATTGATGGACCAGTCGATTACTGAAGAAGAGCAAGGATCTGCAGAATCTGATGGAGCTACAGAAACTGAAGTGCCCCTGGATACCAAGACAAAATTGCGCCTGACCGAGGCTATGGAAACCCCCACAAGCGGCCAAACCTGGGTCTGGGGAGAAAAGCCACATACGTCGTTGAGACAACGCAGAAGGGCTGCTAGATGGGATACATCAGCAAAAGACCTATCCCTTTTGGAGGAGATAAAGCAAATGGAAACCGAACTGGAAAGAAAAGATGAGGAGATACTCGAACTCAAGACCATGCTACGCGAGATGCGCATCCGTCCCTCGCAGACAGGGAGATCACCAGGAGGAGAACCACGAGCGGCTGTCTCGGCGGCAGGCACCCCTGGTCCGCCCCAGCAACCAACAGGGCACACGCCAGCGCCACTGTTACTCAGAAATGTGGGAGACCTGAAAGCGACCTTCAACGGGAAGGGGGAGAAACTCTCCTTTTTTTTGACTATGGCAAACAATTTCATGATTGATCACGGCCATCTATTTCGGGATGATGCGGCCCGAATTCGATACCTAAGCCAGCGGATGAAAGGACTGGCAGCAGACTGGGTAGCGAACCTATATGACTCCCGCGCCCCCGAAACTGAAAATCTGCAGCTCTTCATGAACCATCTGCGGGAACGCTTTGAAGACCCCCATTTATTGGAAAACACCAAATATCAACTGAAACGAATGAAACAAGGCAGGAACGATGTGGGGACGTATTCCCGTGAATTTAGAAACCTGGCCACCAAAGTCCCGTGGAGTGATGAAATTCTAATTGAGTTATACAAAGATGGACTAAATCCTGATATTCTACACGGGTGCTTAATGCAGGCCAATCCACAGACCCTGCTAGGTTGGGTCAGACTAGCTACTGAAATGGAAGGCATAACCCAGACTGTTCAGCTGAACCGACAAAGACAAGACGTGCCAAAACGACAACCTCGCGGTCCCACCGTCCTCAATGCTGAGGAACGGAACAAACGTCTCCGTTTGGGCATGTGCTTTAACTGTGGAAAACCGGGCCACCTCGCCAACACCTGCCGCGGAAACCAAGCTCCGACTGGGACTAAGGGAGCACGAGCAGACCCAAAGAATATAGAATTCACACATCAGACAGCGGCCGCCAAACAACCACTTAGACGCACTTCTAAGGACCCTGCAGCGGCGACAGGAGACTCCGATCCCAATGATGAAACCACCTCTTCGTCCTCATCTGACATAGATGGAGATTCTAAACCTGACTGCGATGACTGGCAAGCGGCGGGAACATCTGTAAGTACTCCTAAAATTCCCCATTTCTACGCCACGGTTGCGATTAGTGGCAGCGATGGGACTTTGCATGTACATAGGGCATTAATTGACTCTGGCTGCTCCAGAAGTTTGTTACACCCCAAATTGGCCAAACAATTGAAAACTCTTTATGAGCCCTTGGAATGCCCCATCAAATTAACGCAAATGGATGGGACCTCAATGACTGGGGGAGTAATTAGTAAAATCACTAAGCCCATCTCATTTCAAATGGACAAAAACAATTACAGCATGCGATTTCTAGTTCCCAAGGCGATGCAGTTCAAATTGGTCTTGGGAATCGATTGGCTTCGTGAATATAACCCCCAGATAAACTGGACTGCTGGCACCATGTCCTCTTCAGATGAAAACTTTTCTATTCCCCATGAAGAATTGCAACAAATTCCTTCACACTACCGAGACTTCCAAAAGGCTTTCCACGAAAGGGAGGCTGACAAATTGCCTCCCCACACGGACTTTGACTGTAAACTGGAATTAGTTGACGGGGCCACCCTGCCTAAACCGAAAATTTATCCCATGAGCCAAAAAGAACTCCTTGCTCTCAAGAAGTTCCTAAATAAAAACTTGGCTCGCGGCTTTATCAAGCCCTCTACAGCCCCCACGGCGAGTCCTGTCTTCTTCCGAAAGAGAAAAGATCCCAGCGCGGATCCGAGACTGATAGTTAACTACTCTGCTATTAACCAGGTTATTTCCTCCAATTGTTATCCCATACCTCTGATACGGACTGTTTTGGACCATCTTGTTCAAGGAAAATATTTCACCAAACTTGATCTTAAAGAGGCTTTTCATAGGATTAGAATGAACCCGGACTCTGAGTGGCTCACCACCTTTGCAACTCCTCTAGGTAACTTTAAATGGACGGTTCTTCCCTTTGGCTTACAATCGGGGCCATCTGTGTTCCAAATGTTTTTGAACACCATTTTCCATGACTTGTTGTATCAGGGGGTTCTGATTTATCTGGATGACATTTTAATTTACGCAGATTCCATGGAATCTCATGTGTCATTGGTTCGTGAAGTGTTACGAAGGCTTATAGATAACAACCTCGTGGTTAATCTATCTAAATGCCAATTTGACACCCAAACTTTTGATTACTTGGGATATAGGATTCAAGATTGTTCACTTAAAATGGACCCTTCGAAGATTAACTCCATTTTGCAATGGCCCGTCCCTAAAACTGTGAAGCAACTGCAGCAATTTCTTGGTTTTGCGAACTTCTACCGGAACTTTATTGAGGATTTTGCGGCCATAACGCTTCCACTCACCAACCTTCTACGGAAACCTAAAGGATCCACTGCGGGCAAGGCGCATAGACTTTGTTGGTCACCTGAGTGTCAATCGGCGTTTGACCATTTGAAATCTAAATTTACGTCTGAGCCCTTACTCCTTTTTCCCGACAGTACGAAGCAATTCATTGTGCAAACGGATGCTTCGGACTTTGCCATGGCAGCCGTTCTTTTACAACATGACACCACAGGAGCACTCAGGCCTTGTGCTTTCATTTCAAAGAAATTTTCCCCTCAACAAGCTAATTGGCCTATTTGGGAGAAAGAAGCCAAGGCTATCCATTTTGCGCTGTCCTCTTGGCGTCATTTGCTTGAAGGGGCTCGACTCCCCTTTGAAGTTTGGACTGATCATAGGAATTTGCAAGCCTTACAGTCTGCTAAGAAACTCTCCCCTAAGCAGGCGAGATGGGCTGAATTTTTCCAGAGATTCCGATTTAAAATTGTTTTCAAACCTGGCCGAACTAACCAACTGGCGGACCCTCTCTCTCGACTTCCCTGTTTTGCGGAATCCCCTGCTACGTCCTCCCACTCCAATACCTTGTTTCCTGCCTCCTCTCTGGCTTCTCAAGTGACTACTCGTGCATTAGCAAAGACAAGGCTTTCTGCCTCCTCTCTTTGTGACTCCGCTCTCCGCGATGCTATCATTCATGCAGCGCATGCAGACTCCTGGCTACCGGCAAACAAGGATAAAATAGAATGGGTTGACAATCTCCCCTTTTATGGCACCAAGGTCTACGTTCCCCCTGCTGCCCGCGAGCAGGTACTTCATCGTTATCATGATTCCAAACCCGCTGGACATTTTGGGTTTTTGAAGACATTGCATGCGATTCGCCGCCTTTTTTGGTGGCCTGGATTAAACCCCTCCGTGCAAACTTACATTAAGCAGTGTGCCACTTGCAACGTTTCTAAGTCGCCCACATCTAAACCTCAAGGGCTCCTGCAACCTCTGCCTGCGCCTGCTAGCCCCTGGTCGGTCATCGCATGGGATTTTATCGTGTCTCTTCCCTCTTCACACGGCTTTCATGTTATTTGGGTTGTTACTGATCACTTTTCCAAGCAATGTCATTTTGTGCCTCTAAAGAAACTACCCCGTGCTGACCAGCTGGCTGACCTGTTCGTTAATCATGTATGGAAACTTCACGGACTACCTTCGGTGATCATTTCGGACAGGGATCCAATTTTCACTTCCAAGTTTTGGACTTGTCTACTGAAAACCCTGGGAGTCACTCAGAAACTCAGCAGTGCTTATCACCCTCAAACAGATGGCCAATCTGAGCGTGTTAACAAATCTCTTGAACAATTTCTTAGGTGTTTTGTTTCTGAGAACCAGAATGATTGGGCTCCGCTCCTTCCGTTCGCTGAGTTTGCCATCAATTCTGCGGTTCATACCTCTACTGGGAAACCCCCCTTTGAAATAGGTTTACGGCTTCCTTCCTTCTCCTTTCCCCCCCCCCTCCCTCTCTTCCTCCGCTCCTCCTTCTGTTTCTGCTTGGGTCTCTAAATTTTCTGGCATTTGGCAATCCGTCTCAGATGCTATAGCATCCGCTAAAGCTTCCCACAAACGTTTCGCTGACCGTAAACGGCAGCCTAATCCCCTTTACCAGCCCGGGGATTTGGTTTTCCTTTCTTCTAAGAACATTTCCTCTCCTTCTCCGTCTAAAAAACTTTCCCCTCGTTTTCTCGGACCTTTTCCTGTGAAAAGGGCTATTAATGATGTCTCTTTTGAACTAGATCTCCCTTCTTCCCTCAAGGCTATTCATCCTGTTTTTCATTCCAGTTTGCTGAAGAGGGCACCTTCGCTGACTTCTTCGCCGGCTGATGTTCCTCAACGCCCCGACTGACTTGCTACTGCATTCATATTACTATTTAGTTTTCTTGTCTTTCTACTGTTCCGTGATATTTTCTATATTTTGTGTATCTTTATGTATATATTTTTTTAAAAAAGTGGGGCAGGATGTCGGGAGTCCTCCATGTTTTATTGTTTTAGGATAGCAGTAGACTGAGGAAATAGTGATAGTAGGCTGTTAGCTATTCCCAGGCGCCAACCATTCCTTCTGGCTGGAATTTCAAAGGAACCGTTTGGCATGATGATGTTCGTTCTTTTACAACTATCTTAGGAGAAACTGTCTGTTAAAGTGTAAGGTGGGGGGAAAACGTTCCATTCTCGAGCTTTAACGTCTGAAGACAGCATCCCTTACTATGTTACAATAAATCTTCTATTAAGTTTGTTGATCCGTGTAAGAGTGAATCTGTTCCTGACATATCACCTCATGAATCATTGCAGTGTTCTTCAGTGCTTCTGTGCATGAAGTATAAAGTATGAACAAACTCATTTTATGTTGTCTGCCTCACTTTCATGTACAGCACTGATATTAAGCTGATCTAGCCTTTTGGAATTATATCCAGATTTGACAGCTATTAAAGAATAGGAAGGAATTCTGTCATCACTTTTCACCCTGCCTGAACAAGGGTTTATTTTTAAATGGTCTCCATACTGCTTATTATCTCCATGGTCTTGGGAGTAGGGGGAAAATATCTTGGAGAAAAGCAAATTCCAACAATACAAAGCATAGTTCTGTAACAAATTGGACTCAGGACAGTTTCCAAAAAATAACAGGGAAAAATTACAAAAAATTAAAATAAATTAGAATTCCACGGGAGACATAATTATCTTGTAGCTCCACAGGGTGCTATCTTCCCAGCATCAAGCTCCCCGAGCTAAAAAAGCAGGAGGGGGAAATTGAGACAGGTGAATTACTTTTTCACAGGGAGTTGCTTATAAATGAATCTTTGTGCTTTAACATTTAGAAAACACGCAGCACACGTCTTCTTCTGATCAAATCAGGCTACAGGCCCAACATCAGGAGGATAACTTTCTTTCCACAATAAATTTCAAAATTAAAATTGGAGCTGATGGTGGAGGTTCTTTTTCTCTATGCATTTCCTCAAGCCACAAACTATTGCTTTCACAGTGAGCAGGCATGTAATTTCTGGTGTCATGATGATGGCACAAATGTAGATGTCTCCTCCTTCTGCAGCCCCTCTATTTGAGCCGCTTTCTCTCCTTTAGACCAATTTCAGGTAATCTGACAGTAGGGATTGTCACCAATTGAACCAGTGGAGTACCTAGCATATTTGATACCCTATGTGGATTTTTTTTTTTACACAATCCCAACAAAATAATTTTCAGTAATAATCATGAAATGAAATGAAAAATAACAATGGCCAGAAAAAAAACACAGACAGTGAAAATTTTCATTTCTTGAACTTTGTATATATAGTCATATCAGTAAAAATAATTTTATTTATTTACTGAATTTATATGTGGCCTTTTCTCCCAAAATTGGACTCAAGACAGTTTCCAAAAAATAAATATTACAGTACAAAACAAAAAAAAGAAAATGTAATGAATAAATTACATAAATTATATTAAAATATTTTTGGAAAACTGAAGGGGAAACTTATCCAACATATGTTTGCAGCATGATTCCTAATTAATTACCTATAAGATGTCTCATTTTTCATCTTGGGTTCTCTATTAGTGTACAATTAATAAAGAAATCCACAGCATCCTGTATAGGGTGATAAGGTCAACCCTATCCAAACAGCTTTACCAATATCAAACATTTTCCAGTGAAAGATGCCCCCTTGTTTGTGAATGCAAAACCACTAACTCTCTGGGGTCCTGTCACATTACATAATTATAACACTTTGATAGCCATGATTCCATCCTGTGGAATCCTTGAATTTGTAGTTTTATTAGGCATTTAGAATTCTAAAACAGAGAGCGCTTCTTGCTCCCTTGTTGTATACCTTGGTCTTTTCCAACTTATAGTGACCCTTAGGTGAACCTATCATGTCGTTTTTCTTGGCAAATTTTTTTCAGAGAGGGTTTTTCATTGCCTTCCTCTTAGACTGAGAGAATGCAATTTGCTGAAGGTCATCCTGTGGGCTTCCATGACCAAGTGGGGTTCAAGTCCTGTCTCCCAGTGTCCTAGTCCTACACTCAAACCACTATGCTACACTGCCTTATTAATGTGGAAACTGGGCAACCCCTGATTCATAGACTGACTTTTGCATAAGGGTAAATTTGCATAAGGGTAAAAAATACATTTGCATCAGAGTAAAAAATAATGGCTGATATCCTGTATTGGAGTTACAGATTCATAAGCTGGAGTTGTAGATCTATGCTGCTACATATTCACAATCATGACTTTCACAATTGTAAATGCCTCCCATAAAACCCATGTCAGCAGCTGCACTGAGCAGTGGAGGTCTGTTTTGCTGCCAATTGGGGCACAGCAGGATGACATTTGCAACCCCTTCCCACCAGCAAGCAAGGCTACAACAATGAATTGGCAACAGGAATCCTGCTTCTGATTGTCACAGTGTCACTCACTGTCAGGAAGAGGCTGGAAACATTATCCTCCTGTGCTCCAATCAGCCCCAAAACTGACCTCCATTGCTAAATTAAGATGGTAGATGTTAAGTTAGGTCTGAGAGAGGTGGGGTTGAGGCAGGAGTCATTACTTAGTTACACATTCATAACTAAGCAGGTGATGTTGGCTTTCAGGCAATATTTGAAACCATTTTCCTTTATGTGTTTTAAGTGATGTACATGTATCATCTAGAAAAAGAGCTTACCTTTCTATGAAAGGCATTGTCTAGAAAAAGAATTCATCTTTGTATGAAGGAATGGAGAATGTCTTTCCAAAAACTGCTCTTGCTGTTTGCATTTTTTGTAACAAGATAGGTAATATGCATCCACACATATACTTTCTGATTTATCAGGGCACCTTTTCAAGATTTTTGTTTTAATTTGGTTCAATTATTGATTCAATGCTTAAGCTCTGTTTTTGTGCCATATGTCTACAATGCCTTGATAGTGATGTTCTTACAAGCTAGTAAATGATGCCTTAGCTAGAAATAACATTTCTGTCAATGTGACAATCCAGTCTAGTGGGAAATATTTTACTGAAACTAGTTAAGTGCTACATAAACATTATCTACAGAGCTTAATTAGCTGTTATAGTCTGATTGCTTTTCAGTTCCCCAGTGACAATTTGGAAAATGAAAAGTGATATTTTTGTCAGTAAGCTGCAGAAAAACCTTTAAAAGGACAGAGCTGACATGTTTTTTGGAAACTTTTTTTCAGGGGAAAGGTCTTTCCAAATATTGTGATTTCCATCCTTCCTTCTTCTGAGTGATCTGTTACTAACTGACCTCTTGCTAACTTACACATTAACCCAAAGGAAGATATTAATAGGCCCAAGAGAAGTTGAAAAATGATCAAAAATTTCAAAAATTTGTATATTTTATGTAAAAAATTGTATATATTAATACAGCCAGCCCTCCATATTTGCATGTTTGACTTTCACAGAAGAAACTTACAAGTTTCTTCAACCCCTTCTCCCCTCCCAACTTCAGGTGCACTTTCCTTCTCGGTGGCTCTCATTGGGTCATGCAGGTTTTAAAAACTCTCCTCTGATCCTCCTCCTTCTCAACCAGCCACTGCCTGACCAGCTAAGGACAGATTGCAGCCCAATTTCTCAGCACCACAAATCCTCTCCTGATGCCCCCACACACACTCAAGGAAGGAGAGACGGGCGAGAAAAAGGAAGTAGAAGATGACCATTCTGACACACTCACCCCTTCCTTCTCCTTTCCCTGACCTGATTTGGACCCTGGGTGCTCATTCTCTCCACCATGCCTTGTCCCCCTTCCCACAAGCACACATTTTGACATTTATGATTTTTCCAATTTTGCAAGGGTGCTGCACCTCTAACTCTAGCCAATGTGGAAGCCAGCTGTATATAGATATAGATACAAATTAACTAATCTTTACTATCATTTAAATAGAAATAATATATGTATAAATATTGTTTAAAATAAAAATAATACAAACAGAACAACACATTTCGTCCTAGTGGGGAAAACTGTATACCTCCACAATCTGCTATCCAGCTTCTGTTAATTAATAGCTTTAGGCCCCTTTTCTCCTTTCCTATGGAGTTTTTTGTTCAAGTTAAATTTGCACGGCCTTTAAAATACTTGCAAATGGAGACTTTTTGTACTTTGACAGTTCTTGCAGTAGAAGAATATTTGCTTTAAAATAGGACATATGAGCACCCTATTTATTATGCTTAGGACATTGGCTCCTGTCTGTATACCAGAAAGTGAATGCCTTTGACAGTGACAGTTGTTCCAAGTTAAGTTGGAGAAGCCATACCTGAAATGATTGAACAGCTATGCAGCAGTTCTCCACCTTTGATCCTTGAACTGTTTTGTGCTCCATCTCCCAGAAGCCTCTGTGATCATGGCCAATGATGAAAAATTCTGACAGCTGAAGTCGAACACATCTAGAGGTTCAGTGGCTGAGAAAGGAGCATCCAGGAAACAGAGCTGAGGTCATTAACACTTGAAGTCAGCAAACAAAGCAGATAGAAAAGGTCTGCAAGGTCTACAAACCTAGAGTCAGAAAAATAAATAAATCTTTCCCAACAAAGCCATTCTTTATATCATATGAAGGAAAAGGTAGAAATAGAGTCCATTATCAATCCAGGATTAGATACGAGCAAGGTAAAAGCTATGTCAGAAACATGAGTGATGGAAAGTGGGCAATTTAAATTAAATCAAATGATGAACTAATTCAAGAAGATTATGATGTGTTTTGGTTCTCATACAGAGAATTTACTGAATGGTTTAAAATGGCTAAGAATTTATATGGGTTTAAAATATCTAAGTCTGAATTTGAAGAACAGTTATGTTTATGCTGATGAAGAAGATTTAATTGCTAAAATATATAAGCTATTGTTGAAAATTGAAACAGAAAATGAGCAAGTAAAAGACTGTGTAATTAAATGGGCACAAAATATGGGTCATCATATCCAAGTGGAATAAATGGAAAGGATGTGGTCAAAGGATTTAATATATACTTTAAGTTATATTCTCACAGAGAATCTTTATAAAATGACATATAGAAGGTACTTAATGCCTGAAATGTTGTCCATGTTGTAAAGGCTCCTCAAATGTTGGCTGGAACTATGAACCAAAACAAAAAACTTTTTAGCACATTTGCTAGACAGGTGAGAAAACAGAGAAGTTTTGGGTAATAATACATAGACTGATGGAGGATATTTTAAAGATTCAACTGAAACCTGATTTTTTTAAAAAAAAACAACTGGGTTTGATAGATGAGCAGTTTAATAAGAAGTTGCTAAGAATTCTGCAATATATTATTATGGCTGCAAGAGTGCTGTACACACAGAAATGTAAAGATGCAACTATTCCTTTGAAAGATGACTAGCTGTTGAAGGTGTTGAATTTGGCAGAAATTGACAAATTATTTTAATTAAGGAAGGATCTGGTTAAATTTAAGAAATGACTGGGATAAACTGATTGTACAGTGCACAAATTTTGGTCCCTGGAGTGAGGTGCACAATGCCATTTTGAATTCAGCTGCAAATCAACCTAAAATCGCAAATGGAAGTCACTTCTAATTGCAACTTCTTGGTTTTTCAGCCTTTTTTGGGGAGACAAGGTAAATTGTATCCAGTGCTCCAGTTCTTGTCCACATGATGTCCTTTTCCTTAAGCATTCACCTTGATGTTGCAACTCATTTCTTCTTCTTTCCAAAATATTCTGTAAAACATTTCTTGTTCTGATTTCAGACTGTCTTCCTGACCAGTACAGAGTTTGGTTTCCAGAATGTTTGTAACACTGTGGGCAACATTGAGTTCAATGTTCAGACCATGAACTTTATCACACCACTTGCTTATGTTGTGTTATTCCATTTGAATTCTTTTCCAGCCATTTTCATGAGGGTAGCCATTTGATGATCCTCTCTATTGCACCTTTTCCACATTTGCACTTTAATAGAGGCATTTACACAGTTTGTTCATCTGCATTGAGGTGTCATTACAGACTGCTATACCCTGCCCCTCACTTTTATGATTGCTTCCTGTAGCTGTAATTGCACCATGAAATCACATTGCTATGATGGTACAGTGCCACAATGCTATGATGCCAAGATGTCATGACTCCACGATGGAAGGAAGAGCACTATGAGATATTCACTCCCAAACTAGTTACTGAATTGTTGCATGAAAGGAGATCATTAACAGATTACTTCCACTGTGAATAATAAACACATTTTCATTGATTGCGCAATGCAACACAATGCAACAGCATCTGGAGAGCAATGACATCGTGTGATAAGGCTGAGGTAAAAGCAGAATTAATACATCCCTATGATGGTATAACACCATGGTGTGATAAGGTTCAAGTCTCTGCCTCCTTTGTTTCATTATTATGTCTAGTCATCTGCTAGCAAGTTGTCAGTAGATATACACCACTTGTTTATTTTGAGGTTGACAAGTGAAAGGGCAGGTGTTTGAATTGAACCAACTACACATGCCTGGAATCCTATATAACCATTATGTAATACATAGCACCATAACAACATTGCTTTGTAGTGAATTCCACTGTGACTCACCCCCGACCCCACATACCAGTAAGCAGCTGCAGGGATCAACAGGGGTACATTCCCCTGTCAATCAAGAAACAGCTACCTGAAACCTCACTCTCCCCTGAGCAATCTCCATAGCAACAGGCAAAAAAAAAAAGATCCCTGTTATAAATCACTCTTACACATGCAGTGTGATGCCTAATATACTATGAGTTAGTGGGGTTGGAGCTACGGTTTTTATACCCTATTTCCTGACATGAAGAAGTTTACATGGACAAAGTGGTAATTGCTTTCCCACCAAATGACAAAGGAGTTGGGAATGGGCAAGTCATCTTAATTCCAGGTGACAAAACATCAATGGGAGTCCTCACAATCTCTTAATGTCTTGATTGTGTAAGGTAAACAGGGAAGGTGTCTGTAGGATATGCTCATAGCAGGGGTACTTGACTGCTTCACCTGGGCAGTTTTGCCTTCTATTATTTCTGTTAGTACTTGTAACCTTACAGCCTTTGGAAAGGATTGCTCCTCCAGACATTGAGCTCCCATCCATTTGAGTTAATTTAATAGGTCTTTCAAGAGGTTGATAGCTAATGCTTAGTTCTTTAGCTAAATCTGGGTGAATGAGACTTCTGGAGCAACCAGAGTCAATGAGGGCTCTATGAATTCGCAGTTTCCTATCCTTTCCTGCCAAAGTTATCATTGCAAAGATATGGGGGGGGTTAGAGGTACTTGCATATGTTGTTCCGGCAGTGTCCCAGTTCTCAGAGTCAGAGTCGTCATCCGAAGTTGAAGTGGAGGAGGCATCACTCTCAGCAGGGAGCTGATGGGGATCTCCTGCGGCTGCAGCTGGACCTGTGAAGTGGCGTCTGATTGCCGGTTTAGTGGCTGTAGATTTCCGAGAGCCAGCTTTCCCTTTAGCTGGGTTGTTTTGCATTTCTTTGGGGCTGTTGCTGGCAGCTCAATTATCGGGGCAGTTGTTAGAAAGATGGCCCGGCTGCCCACAGGAAAAACAGATGCCCAATTGGAGGCGTCTGTTTCTTTCTTCAGTGGTAAGGAATGTAGAGCGGCATGGGGGCCTTCGGGGCCCCAGGTCTTGAGTTTGTCTCTGGCGAGTCAATTGCACGGTTTGAATTATTCCTTGTACTTCGGTGGCAAGCTTAATCCAGCCGATCAGGGTTTGTGGGTTCGCTTGAATCAGGCAGCCATACAGCATGTTGGGGTTTAATCCGTCCTTGTAGAATTCTATCAGGACTTCATCAGACCAAGGTACCTTGACTGCCAAGTTTCAGAATTCCCTGGAGTAAGTTCCCACATCGCCCTTGCCTTATTTCAGTCGTTTCAGTAGATATTTGGTTTTTTCAAGCAAGTGCGGGTCTTCAAAGCATTCCCGTAGATGGTTCATAAACAGCTGCAAGTTCTCAGTTCCGGGGGCACGGGAGTCATATAGGTTAGCCACCCAGTCAGCAGCTAAGCCTTTCAAGCGCTGACTCAAATATCTGATCCTGGTAGCATCGTCTTGGAACAGATGCCCATAATCTAACATGAAGTTTGATGACATAGTCAGAAAAAAAGAAAGCTTTTCTCCTTTGCCGTTGAAGGAAACCTTCAACTCACCAATGTTTCTTGGCACCGCCCGTGGTAATGCTGGGGCCACGGATGGAGGTGGGGGGACTGTAGCTCCCGGAACAGCGATTGCAGCTGCTGGAGCGGCGGCTGGTCCTCTAGCCGGAGTCCTCCCTGCTTCTGGCACTTTGACATGCAATTCCCTTAGCAGCGTTCGAAGCTCCAGTATTTCTTCATCTTTTTTGGCCATGGCCTCTTCTATGTTCATTATTTCATCCAGGAGGGCCAGTTCTCTCTCTGAAGTGTCCCATTTAGCTGCCCTTCTGCGTTCCCTCATTGAAATTCTCGGTTTCTCTCCCCAAGCCCAAGCCTGGCCGCAGGCGGGGGATGGCTGTCGGGAATTTTGGCCTCGCATCGGGCGCCAAGTCACTATCCGCTGTTCCCTCGGAATCAACTTGTTCCGGGTCTTCTTCGGTGGGGTGGCTTTCCAACTGTTCAGTAGGTTGGCGCATATTGCTGATTCCTGTTCTTCCTGTCAGGATCAGACTCAGATACAAGGACAATAAACTTGCATAACAGATTTATTGTAAAGTTGCTGAGTAGTGAACATTGGCTTCGAAGAACAGGAATGAGTAAAGATCCCCAAAGCCTATGTAGTTAAGCAGTTTCAGATTCACACAAAGAAACCAAAAGCACATTCCTCCACTTGGGGTCATAAAGTCCTATAAGTTCCCATGGTTACTATCTACATCCCCCAGGGATGTTTAAAGAACAGCAAATGGAGGAATGAACACCTGCTCCATATTGTTATACTAAGCAACCAGAATCTGTGTCTATTAGAAATACACGCTAACCCATAATCTCCTATCTAATTATGGAGGGCCATTCCTACACCATCAGACCTGTATTTTCCTGTCTAATCATCTCTGAATTTATGACCTGGCCATGCTGAGGTCATCCTGACCTGGCTACATTCTTATCCTCGCTGCTTCTCCAAACATGCTTTTAGTCATAACTATATCTAATTTATGAAAAATAGCACACCCCTCAAAGTGAGGATGTTGGGTACAATAACATGGACAATTGTAATTTTGGTATTAAATTATTTCCCTCATTTTTAAAATAAAATAGATATACTGGGCATCTATCTGTATGATAGAGAAAATCTTGATGGAGAAACAGATGCTGGAGAAACCTGGAGGGACTACACATCACAAAATATATCAGCAGCATCTACGAGATGTGTTTCCTCCAGAAAACTTAATATTATACTTTTATTATGCATTTGGAATTTGTTTGCATATCTGATTGTAGTCCTCTAATACAGAGGTAAATGAGGCAAGACATCTAAGACCTGTTTAAGGAGAACAGAAAACAGGAGTAGCTTAAAAGTACCCACAGATATATTGACACTTCTGGCAAAATGTTGTGAAGATAACAACATGAGTGCTTTCAAGGAGTGCCATAAAACAGTGGTCAAAATCATAAATGTGCTGTCTGGAATATAAAAGAATGATAGCCATAAATTCTAAACCTTGTAGGGGAATAGCTACTTGCCCATATTATGCAGGGGGGTACACTGCATATTTAAGGAGGTGCTAGTGTCAAATCCTATCTTGTTTCACAGAGTCTGAACTTCCAACAATTAAGCCATGAGCAAACCCTAGAAGACAACTAATCAATTTTTTTCTGCCAATGATCTCAGAACATTAAATAGGGATGTTGGTGTCTTGGTGTGGTATGAGAGCCAGTATGGTGGTGTGGTTTGAGCACTGGATTACAATCAAGGTTCAATTCCCCACTCAGCCATGGAAACCCACTGCATGATCTTGGGTGTGTCACACGCTCACAGCCCAGAAAACCCCATGATAGGGTCTCCTTAGGATCTCCATAAGTTGGAACTGACTTGATGGCAAACAACAACAAACTTGGTGTGGAGGATGAAGGAAAGCATATGGCACATCTTTATTATTATTACATTTCTTTATTTTGAAAAAGTCCAGGGGATCTATTGAGATACTGATAGTACCCATCACTCTTTAAAATTTACTCATGATTCCTCTAGTACCAGAAAAACAGTTTTTGATCTTTTCTTTTAAGACTGACTCACTTCACAATGGAACACGACTTTTGATAGAAGAGATGCTACCTGGTAAGATCTGAGGTCTTAATTGTCAATAAGGTTGGAGGACTTTATAGGAAAGTTTAAATTTTTCCTATCAGAGAATACTAATCTAGTGAGATTAGTCCTTGAAGTCCCTGAGGAAAGAGCAGAAGGTGTGCTGTGTCTTGGAGGACATACTTGACTGTTTGACTGTGTGTTTTTAAAGACAGATGTGGGTGTATTGTTTCTGGTCATGTGCTGTCCCTGAGCACGTGGTCTAAGGGAGTGGGGCTTCTGCTGGGTCACTGACTTGTTTTGGAGTGAACCTAGCAGTCACTAGCTCTATATAACTGCTGCTAGTGGCATGTACAGTTGTATTAGAATTGCTGAGCAGGAACTCTGTTAACAGAGAAAGTCAAATGGCATTGGCTGTGGGTAATTGGCAGGAGAGTTTTGAGGAGGAAGAGAAGTACCAGATTTCTGTTTCAGTGCCTACTTAAGACTACTCAATAGGAAACGTGAGGAAGCTGCTGGGTCACCTGCAATAGTTGTGGTATGTTTTTGTTCTTGCCTGAGGAGTTGGGTGGCTATACCTGCAGCAAGTGCAAGTTGGTGACCCTCTTGGAGGAGAAGGTCCAGAAACTTGAGGTCCATGTATCTACTCTTCAACATATTAGGCAGCATGAACTTTTCTTGGATAGAAGACAACAGACCATCAGGATAGACAAACACACAGGTGATGTTTCTGAGCAAGGAGGTCAGTTCCCAAAAACAAGAGATGGACACTTGGAGGAATGTGACACATAGAAGTAGAAGGACCAGTTAGGAGGAACATTTTTGCTAAGAGGCACACAAACCTGATCAGGAGGGCTTTAAACTGAGCTAAGTGGGGGAGAGTGTCAGTATTCTCAAAAGTGCTAGAGATAATAATCTGAATGTTATTGAGGGAACTGAGCAAACGGTACAAGAACCCAACCGTAGGAGGAGAAAAATTTTGAAGAAGCAGCTAGGAGAGATGACCCATGGTCTTAGATGGCTCTACATTAATGCACAGAGAATGGAAAATAAACAAAATGAACTAGAACTCCTAACACAGCAAAGCAGATATGATATAATTGGCATCACTGAAATATGGTGGGATGAGACTCATAATTGGAATGTAGTAATAGAGGGATACAATCTGTTTTGGAGAAATAGACCAAACAGGAAAGGTGGAAGAGTAGCACTATATGTCAAGGATGTTTATGCCTGTGAAGAGATCTGTGACTTAAATCATGGTTGAGAGCATCTGGGTAAAAATTAAGGGGGAGAGAAAAAACAGGAATGTAATTTTGGGGTTCTGCTACAAACCCCCAAACCAGACTGAGGCCTTAGATCAGGCCTTCCTAAAACATATGATCACATTCTTACCTCATCCAGGGATGCATACCTCCAAGGTGTAACATTCCTGGCTGTTTGAAATGTTAATTTGATCTCAGAGACTTCTGTCTCCTGTTGGTGCTATTATTGCTGAAAATCCATTCAAATGGTCTGTGAGAACCATTTTGAGATTCATCTAGGATGTGTGACAGGAAACAGGGCTACCCTTTGATATGAATCCATAGCTCTACTGCCTTCGTGTCTTTCCAGTAGATCTCTATGGCTCACTATTTTTGATATAAAAGAATTATGATCCTCAGGACATAGTATGTACGTGGGGTAACAGCCTTGCAGACAACTTCATTGTCCAAAAGGTAGAAAAGGGGACAAGGGGATCAGCTATTTTGGACCTGATCCTAACCAACAGTGATGACCTGATTAACAGGGTGGAAGTAGCGGGATCCTTAGGTGCAAGTAACTATGTTCTCCTAGAGTTTGTTATACAGTGGAAAGGGGAAGCAGAGTCAGACTTTCATTTTAGACATTACGAAAGCTGGCTTTAGTAAACTTAGGGAAATATTAGGTGCCATCCTGTGGTCAGGCATACTAAAAGAGAAAGGCATTTATGATGGATAGGAATTTCTTAAAAGTGAGCTATTGAAGGTACTGTTTCAAACAATTCCATTGAGGAGGAAAAATGGGAGGTGTCAAAAGAAAAAAATGGGAGGTGTCTAAAAACCTTTCAACTGAACTAAGATTTAAAAGGATCATGTACAATAAATGGAAAAGAGGGGAAATCACCAAAGAGGAATTCAAACAAATAGCCAGCAAGTGTAGGAAAAAAGTCAGAAAAGCTAAAGCACAGAACAAGGTCAGGCTTGCTAGAGAAGTTAAAAAACAATAAAAAGGACTTTTTTGGTTATGTCTGTAGCAAAAGGAAAAATGAGAAGCAGAGGAAGAGAAGATGGAAGTGGCATGCTTTACAGAGTCCTGGCTGGAAGACGATAGTGCCACAACCTGGGTCCAGGCCTTGCCAGCCGGATACTCTGTCACTGAGCAGGTAAGGGGAAGTGGGCGGGGGGCGGAGTAGCCTTGGTTTACAAAGACAATCTTATGCTGACCAGGATACCTGTCCGGAAAACAGACCACTTCGAGTGTATATACCTGAGCCTGAAGGCAAGGGATAGTCTAGGGATTCTGTTAGTGTACTGACCACCCCGCTGCCTATCAGACTCCCTGGCCAAGCTGACAGAGCTGGTGTCGGAGTTGGTGTTGGAATCGCCCAGACTTTTGGTTCTGGGTCACGTCAATATCCCATTTGAGACCAGTTTGACAGGTGCAGCTCTGGAGTTCATGGCATCGATGACAAACATGGGCCTATCCCAATTAGCCTCTGGGCCAACACATTGTGCAGGTCATACCCTTGATGCGGTCTTTAGTACGGAACAGGCACAGCCGTGGGTGGAGATAACAAATGCTACCACCTTGTCATGGACGGATCATTTCCTGGTCAGGGTTAGACTAATGGTTGCTATCCGCCCCTGCAGGGGTGGTGGACCTATTAGAATGGTCCGCCCTCGAGGGTTACTGGAACCTATTGGATTCCAGAAAGCCCTCGAGGGTCTTATGGTTGGTATCGCTGGTGATCCTGTCGAAGCCCTGGTTAATACCTGGAATTGTGATCTTACTAGGGCTATCGACACGATTGCTCCCAAGCATCCTTTCCAACCTGCTGCAAACTGCAATCCTTGGTATACAGTAGAACTTAGGAATATGAAGCAGGCTGGATGACTAGAGCGCAACTGGCTGAAATCTCGACTCTTATCTGACAGGACACACTATAGAGAATTCCTTCATTCCTATAGAGTGGCAATAGATGCAGCGAAGAAGACCTTCTTCTCTGCACGTATTGCGTCTGCGATTTCTCGTCCAGCAGAGCTGTTCAGGGTGGTAGGGGATCTGACTCAGCTACCCAGTCCCCTGAACTCATTGTTAGAACCTAACGTAGCTTGCTGTGATGCCTTGAATAATCATTTCGCAGATAAAATCTCTCAGATAAGAGCCGACTTGGATGCCGGTGTTATAGCAGAGGTTACAAATGGAGCGTCCGGCGACCCCGTGAACAGGATTATACTGGATCAGTTTCAGTCAGTGAGTACCGAGGACGTAGACAAGCTCCTTGGAAAGGTAAGAAGGACAACTTGCCCTCTTGATCCCTGCCCTTCATGGCTGGTCGTCCAGGGAGAAGTTGCAATTAAGACCCACTTAAGACATATTATTAAAGCATCCTTCAGGGAAGGCAATTTCCCAGCTTGATTAAAAGAAGCAATTATATGTCCGCTTCTAAAAAAGCCCTCCCTAGATCCCCTGGATATGAATAATTACAGACCAGTTTCCCATCTTCCATTTTTAAGCAAGGTGATCGAGAGGGCTGTTGCCCTTCAGCTCCAAGCTGTCTTGGATGAAACAGATTATCTAGATCCATTTCAAACTGGGCTTCAGGGCAGGATATGGAGTCGAGACTGCCATGGTCGCCTTAGTGGATGATCTACGCCTAGGTATCGACAGGGGAAGTGTGACCCTGCTGGTACTCTTGGACCTCTCAGGAGCTTTCGATACCATAGACCATGGTATCCTTCTGGAACGCCTGAGAGGGCTGGGGATTGGGGGCACTGCGCTTAAGTGGTTCCGGTCCTATCTCTCAGGTAGATATCAGATGGTGATGCTTGGGGACAGCTGCTCCTCGAAAAAGGAGCTTAAATCTGGCATCCCTCAGGGCGCCGTCCTGTCCCCAATGCTATTTAACATCTACATGAGACCGCTGGGAGAGATCATCAGGAGGCATGGAGCAAGGTACTATCAGTATGCTGATGACACCCAGATATATCTCTCCATGCCTCAGAAAATAGCATCAACTAAGGATGGCATCTCACCTCTAAATGAATGCCTTGAAGCAGTAATGGACTGGATGAGGAAAAACAGACTGAAGCTGAATCCAGATAAGACGGTGGTACTCGCTGTTAAGGGCCCTAGCCCAGGTATGGAGGTTTGTCAACCAGTTCTAGATGGGGTCACGCTTCCCCTGAAGGACTGTGTCCACAGCTTGGGGATGCTCTTGGATTCGCTGCTTCAGATGACAGCTCAAATTGATGCAGCAGCCAGGAGTGCCTGCTATCAGCTTCGGCTGATATGCCAGCTGCGCCCCTTCCTGGACTTGGAACACCTAGAAACAGTGGTACATGCGCTGGTAACTTCACGGCTTGACTTCTGTAATGCGCTCTACGTAGGGCTACCCATGTGCTTAGTCCGGAAACTTCAATTAATTCAGAACATGGCAGCCAGGCTGGTCACCGGAAGATCTAAAACTGACCACATAACACCTATTCTGAAGTCTTTACACTGGCTGCCTATTAGTTTCCAGGCACAGTACAAGGTGTTGGTTTTTACCTTTAAAGCCCTTCATGGCTTGGGGCCAGCCTACCTGCGGGATCGCCTTCTCCCATATAATCCGCCCCACACACTAAGGTCCTCTGGGAGGAATTTACTGCAGCCAATCAGAACTAGGTTGGCTGCGGTTACCCAGAGGACCTTTTCTCTGTCGCTCCCAAGTTCTGGAATGGCCTGCCGGAAGAGACCCGGCACATTACCAGTCTTGACTGCTTTAAAAAGGCAGTCAAGACTGTTCTCTTCCGACAGGTCTTCCCAGACTAGTGTTCCACCTCCTCTCATCAATTGTCCTTTTGTTTTTAATTTTGTTTTTAATTTGTTTTAATAATTAATGTGTTTTAGGGGGATAGAAGGGTTGGTGGGTGGGGAGGATGGGGTACATTTTAATGTTTTAATGTATTTATATATTCCTCTAATGCCGCCTCGATCCACTGGGAGAGGCGGGATAAAAATTTATTATTATTATTATTATTATTATTATTATTATTATTATTATTATTATTATTATTATTATTATTGGACAGAGAAAAGGCTACTCAATGCCTTCTTTGCCACAGTCTTCTCCCAAAAGAAAAAGAAAGTTTAACCTGGAGAAAATGGGATAGATGATGTAATGGGGAAATGCAGCACAGAATTGGTAAATAGGTATTACAGGAATACCTGGCTACTCTAAATGAATTTAAATCACCAAGGTCAGATGAACTACATTCAAGGGTATTAAAAGAACTGGCAGAAGCAATTTCAGAACCACTAGAAATAATCCTTGAGAGTTCTTGGAGATCAGGAGAAGTCCCAGCAGACTGGAGGAGAGCAAATATTGTCCCCATCTTCAAAAAGGGGAAGAAAGAGAACACAAACAATTATCACCAAGTCAGCCTGACATCAATACCAAGAAAGATCCTAGAGTATATTATTAAACAGATAGTTTGTATGCACTTAGAAATGAATGCCATGATCATTAAAAGTCAATGTGGGTTTCTCAAAAGCAAGTTGTACCAGACTAATATGATCTCTCTCTCTCTCTCTCTCTCTCTCTCTCTCTCTCTCTCTCTCTCTCTCTTTTTTGACACAGTTACAAGCTTCATGGTTGAAGGGAATGCTGTGGATGTAGTGTATCTTGATTTCAGTAAGGCTTTTGACAAGGTGCCCCATTATATTCTTGCAAACAAGGTAGTAAAATGTGGGTAGGACAGTGCTACTGTCATGTGGATTTGTAATTGGCTGACCAGCTGAACACAAATGTACTCACCAATGGCTCCTCTTCATCTTGGAAAGAAGTGACTAGTGTGGTGCCACAGGGTTCTATTGTATGTCAGGCACTAATTAGCCTTCTTGCATTAGCAATGGTCTTTTTCTTTTAGTCTTCGTGTGCGTGTGCGTGTGTCTGTTTAAATGTTTCATGTGATATTGTATACATTTGTAGTTACCTCAAACTCCCTTCCCTATCTCTATTTACAATATAATTCAGAATTTATGGTTTGGTATTCTCAAATTTTAAGGAGATGATGGTGGACCTTGTGTAGAAAGGTGGTCCATAGCATAGTTGATAAATGGGGAAGTGGTTAGGTAGAGTGGTGAATTGCCTTGGAAGAAAAATAAACCTTCCATTCCTGGCCGAACAGAGGGAAATTACCGAAGGACATTTTTATGGAACTGTGGTCCTCAGGTAATGGTAGCCAAAGGCCAGAACCAGAAGTGGTGTCATATCACTCTTAATCATGCTGGGACTGATGGTGCAGCCTGCAAGGGAATAGGAAATGGTCCCTGCTCCCACTTTAGAAGTTGCTTCTCCAGCTGCCCCTCCACTTTGAACAACAGAATGCCATTCCAAATGAGAAATCCAGATATTTCAGAACAATAGCTGAGTACCAGTAGTTTAGAATTCTTTAACAGTCACAGCTCTATGATAGGGAATCTTGGGGTATGCAATTTGGTGAGGTTATTAGAATGCTCTGATAAATAGCTTTTTTGATTTTCACTAAAATACGGCAATGGAGAGGACAGGTGGAAAATCAAAATTATCCAAACATAATAATGATGCCAGGAAAGTGTTTTTACAGTGTAGCATGCCAATCAATGCAGCAATTAAGCTGTCCGGTTCTGTGGAAAATTCACAGAACTCCGATTATTTGCTAACATGATTGAAAACCTGGTTCTTTTGAAACAGCTGTGCAGGCATACCCTCCAGCATTTTACAGATGAAAACTAAGATATGTGTGGCTAACCAGCAGAGTGTGGTCAAGATGGCAGACATTATTAATGAGGAAGAGCATACAAACTAGGAGAGACTGCAGTAGTTTGCTTTCATCTGAGCCTACTGGTAAGGACAAGATTCTGCCTTGATCTGATTGTTTTTGGAATGACTTGTCAATACCCTCCAACTCTCTTTAATTGGCAAAGGTACTCCCAGTTAATCCTCTGCATCCCACTTTTTCAGCAATTTTTTAATGTTCCAATTTCTTGTTTTCCCATTCTTCTTTCATCATCAGCCTACTTTAATTGCTGCAAACTGAGTTCAAAGTGCAAAAGTAGTTTGCACTGAACTCAGGAGGTGGAGTGGAAAGGAAGAGGTAGATTCTTGCCCTTCCCTGTAGGCTCAGTCAAAAACAAACTGCTGCATCCTCTCCTATCTTGTGTGTTCCTCCTTCTGATAATGGGGCTTCCCATTATCTAGACTTGGCTGAAGGGGGATACTTCCCTCTTCAGGTAAACCAAGGGTTAATGAGATCTTGGGATTAGGTTACATTTTTATTGTGGGTCAGCCTCACAGGTCACGAGGGGAGGATTGCCCAATCAAAGGAAAAGAGGTGAGCATCTTTGAGATGCTTCGAAATGCTTCGAAGGAGAAGTTATAAAAATCCTTGAGAGGCCATGTGGCAGAGAGACAACAAAGGAACCTCCTAGAGATGGGATCTGTGCCAGTAGTAGGCTGCAGGCCTAGGCCTCACCTCCTGGTCTCATTCCTCTCTTAGACCATCTAAGCCTGTGAACCCAAATGTGAGTAACTAGAATAAGGTAGTCAGTCGCGTTAGGGCTCTTTATTATTTTGAAGATTGGCTGATCTTAAAGAATGTATCTGTTTTTATAACTGCTTGTAACTTAAGTGTACCTGGGAGGGGGGAGCCTCTCATGTGTAGTATTGTCTTGTTTATTTGCATGCCTTGAAATAAATGCTTTTCTGTAAAACCTCTGGTTCCTCTCCATTCCCACGCCATTCTTCGGCACACACTAGATAGAACTTCCCTCACTCAGAAGGAGAGGGAAGGGAAGGTCCTTAAGCCTAGGGAGTGTCAATCCACTGAGCAGGGTCCCACTGTACTGTTCAGTTAATTCAGAATTCAGTGGGTGGTGGCAGCAAGAATTAGTGAACACTGGGGAATTTTCTGCTCCTTTCCAAGGGTAGAAGTCAGGTTTGGGGGGGCTGGAAGTAAACTCAGTATGACACTCCTGAAGGATAACATTTGCCATCTTGACCCCATCTGATGATGCTTGGGTCCACAGGTGCCTCAATTTTCATCTCTGAAATGCTGGAGAGTATGCCATATTAGCACATTTCTCCATATTCTGGATGGAAAGAATTTTCCTTTTATATGATAGATTTATTCTCCATGAATTTCTCTCAAATCTATCTAAGCAAGTCACCTCTCCTCATCCAAATTAAACTCTATTGTTGTTCTTGCTATTATTACAGTCAATCAGGTTTCACTTTTGCAGATTTGATTATTCATGGATTATTTGCTGTCACCTCTGCTGCCTCCTTCTGCAGAGGGACAGCAAGCCTCCTGAGGCTGAGAAATGGTGAACAAGGCTTGCAAGTCCCTATTAAAAATGGTGTGGGGCCAGCAGTGGAGGTGGCGGTAAGCCCCACCAGCCACCCACTTCTGCCTTGTAGGAACCCTGATGCCTCAAAGAAATCCGGGGTTGGTTGAATATGGTGATCATACTTTTTTTGTGTCTGTTAAATATAGTTTAGGAGTTTAGGAGTTATTCATGGTTTTTCCTCTTTCACGAGGGTCCTGTGCCCCTAATCCAAGAGAATGTAGAGTGTTGACTGTATTATGGCACGTGTAGGTGAACTAATCCACCCTCTAGCTTGTAAATCCAAAAATTGAGCTGCCTTTTGAAATGGACTGAACGAGACATCCACTTCTAATAGTCTCCAATTTTGACATAAAGAACTCTATTTGCTTTGTTCTATGTTACTGTCTGAAAGAGGGAAAATTTCTGTCTCTTGAGAGACTAATTGTTATGGGGGGGTGCTTACAGTAAAAGCTTCTCTCTTAAACTTGCTAATGAGCTTCTCAACTTAAAAAAAAAATCACACTTACTGAGTCATTTTTAAATGCTTCTTCCCACTCCCTCCCCTCAGTTTTAAAGGATGGGAAGGAGAGATTGTAGTTGTCTACACATCAAGAAACTAGGAAAAGATGTCAAAAGATACTCCCCACCCTGCCACCCCGGTGAAGCATTGTGTCAATTATCTTTGTAATTTGTTGGTTTGAACTCTTGCTTCCCAATGGTAGGAATGGAGCAGGAATAATCTAGGCAGAGGGAGAGCCCCAATTGTTTTTTGAGGCTACTTTCGAGAGATGAAAAAAGAAAGGTCCTTTTCAGGTGGGGGGAACCTCTGTAATCCTTCATTGTTTATTGAGAGAAGTTGAAGGGAAGGAAGTTATCATGTTAGTTCAATCTCTGGCATTTCCAGTTGACACAGAATAGGAAAAATCTTTCACTGACTGAGCCAGAATTCAACATATTTTTTTAAAAAGCTAAAATGTTAGCCTCAACATCACTTAAAAAAAAAGATGTTGAACATGATTTTTTTAGCATATTTTTATTCTAGTAAAAGCAGAGAAACATTCCAATACAGAAAAATAAATATAAAATTACAAAAAGAATAATGCATATACCTTAAAATGTTACCTGATGCTAATAATTGGTATGTTAATCTATAGGATGTAATTATTATTGCTTTCCTTCCCCCCCACCTATCTTATTTTCAAAAAGCATCAAAAAAAAGAGAAAAGAAAAAGAAAAAATACAACATTGAAAGTGATGGAAAAAAGAAAAAAAGAAATGGGGGGTAAGGAAAAGGAGAGGGTGGGAAGTGTGGGATGGAGGGTTACATTGACGCATCCTAATTATTAATTGCATTGTTTTCTTGAAGGATCTATTTATTTGTAGGATTCTAACTATTCTTGGTTGAAAAAGATTTCTGTCTAGTTCTTGCACTTTTCTTACATTTTATCTAATTATATTTTTCTCTTTTCAATCTAAAAAACTGACTATTGCTAATTGGCCCCAGTTATTTTTTAAATGATTAATGACAGGTGACCAGTCCTTAACATATAATTCCATTGGTTTTTGTCTTAATAAATTTGTGAGTTTGTCCGTAGTTGCCATTTCTATCAACTTAAATGTCCATTCTTCGACGTTTGGTAGTTTAGTTGTTTTCCAATATTTGGCAAATATAAGTCGTGTGGCTGCGGTCATATAAAACATAAGTTTCCCGTGTTTCTTTTCAATTTTCTCTTCTGTCATTCCCAATAAGTATGTTTCAGGTGTCATTTTAAATTTCTTGTCTAGTATTTTTTCAATATTTTGGTGGATTTTTTTCCAATTTTTTTTGCTGAGTGGCATGTCCACCGCATATGATAAAAAGTACCTGTGTCTTTATTACATTTCCAGCACTTCAGATTGTAAATCTTAAATACCTTAGAAAGCGTTAGTGGAGTCATATGCCATCTGTGATGCATTTTGTATATATTTTCTCTTATATTTTGGTTGGCTACATATTTCACTCTCTTATTCCATTTTGTTTCCCATTGTTCTAAATCTATTACCTGGTCTATATTTTGGGCCCATTTTATCACAGAATTTTTAACAGTTTTGTCTTCTGTTTCCCATTTCAAAAGAACTTGTATATTTTCGCTATTGTCTTTGATTGGTTCTTTGTTAATATTAGACTTAATTCTGGGTCATCTTTTTGAAATCCATTTATTTTTTGTTCTTCTTTCAATTTCTCCCGCAATTGCCTGTATAACAACCAACGGCAGTTTATGCTGTCTTATTTTAATTCTCCTTGTGTTTTTACAATTATGTTGTCATTTTGGATTTTGGATAAATTTTGGAAAGTAATCCACTTACCATGCGATATGTTTTCTTTTTATAACATGCCTCGTGCGGTGAAAGCCACAGTGGTGTATGTGGAAAAATTCTAGGTTTTAATTTTTTCCAGATCTTTAACAAAGGATTTTGTATATAATGGTTGTGAAAATGTTTGTGGGCTTTGTCTATATTAAACCAAAGATAAGTGTGTCATCCTAATAGTAGATCTTCTCCTTCTATTGTTAGGAGTTTATCATTTGTAAGTTGCACCCATTCTTTAATCCAATTGAAGCATGAAGCGTAATAGTATATTTTCAGATTGGGAAGTTCAAAACCTCTTTCTTTAGTATCATATAATTTTTTTAATTTTATTCTCAGTTTCTTGCCTTCCCATATAAAACAAGAAATTTCTTGTTGCCAAGATTTGAATATTGATTCATTAGTAATAATCGGGATTGTTTGAAATAGGAAAAGAAGCTTTGGTAAAATATTCACCTTGATGGATGCAATCCTACCTAAAAAAGATAATTTCATGTCGCTCCAATTTCTCAAGTCTGTCCTAATTTCCTTCCATACTTTATCATAGTTGTTTTTGAACAAATCTGAATTCCTTTTAGTCAGTTGGATACCTCGATATTTTATCTTATTGGTGACATTATAACCTGAAATCATTTTCAACTGCTTGTCTTTGTCCTTATTCATACTTTTAGTTATAGTATTCATTTTTTCTTCATTAATTTTGAGGCCAGTAACCCTTTTGAATTTTTTTAGTTGGTATTTCAATTCTTCAGTTGATTCATTTCAATCTTCTAATAACATTACTATGTTGTTGGCAAATGCTCTAACTTTTAATTCTTTATTTTGTATTTTTACGCCTTGAATTTTCTGATTAGTTTTTATATTTGTTATCAGCACTTCTATGGCCAATAGAAATAGTAGCAGGGACAGAGGACATCCTTGTCTTATTCCTCGTTGGATATCGATCTTTCTCATTTTTTCTCCATTTATTATAATTTGTGCTGTTTGATTGTCATAAATAGCTTTTATTCCTCTCAAAAATTTTCTCCAGTTTTCATTAGATTTAATATCTCAAGCATAAAATTCCAACTTATGCTGTCAAAAGCTTTTTCTATATCAAGAAAGATTAGAACCATTTTTCTTGTAGATTGTCTTTCAAAATATTCTAAAGTATTTGTGATTATCCTCAGATTATCTTTCAAATACCTATTTGGTAGGAAACCTGCCTGTTCCTCTTGAATTGAGTCTTTTAATCGAGTAGCAAGGATCCAAGTGAAAATTTTATAATCGGTGTACAATAGAGATATCGGCCTATAATTTTTAGATATCAAAGGATCTCTATCCTCCTTATATTTGCTTCTCTCCATGTTCCAGGAATTTTTCCTTCCAAAGTTGCATTCATAGTGGTTTGAAATGGTAAAATTAATTCATCTTGGAATTTTTTATAGTATAGATTGGGGAAGCCATCTGGACCTGGTGATTTACCTTTTTTACTTTTATGAATTTCTTCTGTTATTTCCATGATGGTTATTGGTTGGTTTAATTGAGATCTTTGTTCTACATTTATCACCTTTATTTTCAAGTCCTTTAGGTATTTTCATATATTTTCATTATTAGTCCCTTTGGCTTTACACAAATCTGAATCGTAATGATAGAAGACTTTCTTGATTTTTCCAACATCTTCTCCAGTTTTCATTTTGATAATTAATGTTCTATTTTTTTCCCCCTCAATTTTGTTGCTAACCATTTTCCAGGTTTATTTGCCCATTCAAACTGGTTTTGTTTCAGATACATCATTTTTTTACTAATTTCTGTTGTCAAGTCCATATCTAGTTGTGCTTGTAGAGCTTTTATTTCTTTTTTCTTAAAAAAAGCTTTATTGTTTAAAAGAGACACAGACAAAGAAAAAAGAGAAGAAAACACAACAAATATACAAACATTTAACAAAAAAAACCATTTACACATTACTTCCACATTAATCTTTTCTTAACATTCTAATTTATCTCAACTCTTATTTAGAATTACTTTTTTTTATAATACTTCCTACTTCGACTTTAAAGCAGATTACTTATTTTTCTACTTCAATCTTGGTCCTACACTCTTTTTTTTAAATCTCTATTCCTTGAGTATTTTTCAGAAATCTATGTTCACCATCTTAATATTATTCCATGAATTCTTATAATACTTTATTGTGCTTTCCCACAGTTTTATAAAACTCTCTTTACTCTCTCCTCTTAATATACATGTTAATTTATCCATTTGGATTATATCAAATAATTTCATTTCCCATTTTTCTATTGATGGCATCTTTTTCATTTTCCATTTTTGTGCAACAACCATTCTTGCTGCCTCTACCATATAAAATAGTTGTTTGCCCATTATTTTTTCTAGGTTATCTTCCATTATTGATAGCATATATATTTCAGGAGACATTCCAAATCTTATATTTAACATCTTTTCTATTCGCACATGAATCAACTTCCAAAATTCTTTCAATGTTTTACAAGTCCACCATGCGTGATAAAAAGATCCTATCTCTTGCTCACATTTCCAACATTTGTTAGAGCAATTGTTAGTCATTTTTGCCACTTTTTGGGGAGTTAAATACCACCGTAAATACATCTTGTACAGATTTTCCCTGATATCTTGGCATGCAGTATACTTTATCTTTTTTAACAAATTTTCTCCCATTGCTCCATCGAGATTGAATGAGAGAAATTTTGGGCCTACTTTAACATTGATGGTTTAATAGTTTCTTCTTCTGTATACCATTTTAACAGAACCTTATAGATAGAGGAGATAGCTTTGGGTTTTCCTGAACATAATGTTGCATTTAATTCCTCATCTCTTGTTTGATATCCATTCGATCCAGATACATTTTTTTGACAAACGCTAACTAGAAATTCCCAGTTTACTGTGTCAAAGGCCTTTTCAATGTCCATAAAAAGAGCTGTCAATTTTCTCTGAGGGTGGTTCTCGCAAAGTTCTAAAATATTAATTATATTCCTTATATTTTTTATTTATTTATTTATTTGTATCCGCCTCTCCATATGGATCGAGGCGGCGAACAACTTAGCATGTATTTCGAAACATTTTTCTATACATGCCCCCAACAAGCTTTATTTGTCTACCTGGAAGAAATCTGACTTGTTCTTCTGAAATCAAATCTTTTAAAACTTCCTTTAATCTTTTAGCTAATATCATCGTAAACAGCTTATAATCTGTTTATAAGCTGTTTATTTTATTGTACTTTATTTTATTTCTTTTTGAAGAGTCTTATCTACTGTTTGTTTGGGTTTTTTTACTAATTCCTTCTCTTTTACTTTAATTTGGTCAGAAATATTCTGTAGTTTTTCATTTCTCTTCTTTTTCAACTCAGCATTTTTTTTGCATAAAAAGGCCACACATGACTGCTTTGCTTGCATCCCAAATAACATCTATGCTTGTATCTGGTTTATTATTTTCAAAAAAATAACATTTTAGGTTTTCTTTGGCTTTAGCTACTATCTTTTCATCTTGCAAGATTCTTTTGTTCAGGTGCCATTCATGTTCTTGTCTTTCATTTTTTTAATGATAGGGTTCTTGCACTATGGTCTGATAGGGTTCTGGGGAGAACATCCATTTTGACTACATTCTTACAAAGTGTTATTGAAATCAAGAACATATCAATTCTTGAAAAGGATAGATGTCTGTCTGAGAAAAATGTAAATTCTTTAACGTCACTATACAAGTATCTCCATGCATCTAGCAAAGTAAGGTTCTTCACCATTTTATCAAATGATATAGGAAGCTTCCCTTGGTTCTTTTTTATCACCTTTTCTGATTTGCAATCCATAGAAGGATCAATAACTCCATTCCAGTCCCCTAATATAACTATATCTTCATATTCATATTCCGGAATTTTTAATTCCAATTTTTCATAGAATTTATTTTTATTTTCATGAGGTCTGTATATTCCCACTATTAATATTTTTTTTGTTTTGCCACCCATTATCATCATTAAAGATTTCTTTTGCTTCAATATTATGGTTTACATAGATGGCTACACCTTTCTTTTTCTTCTCTGTTGTTGAAACAAACTCCTTCCCTAATTTCCTATTTTTGAATAGTAGTTATTCCTTTTATATTTCAAGACAATATTTTCAGTTCCATTGTTTTATTTTATTCAAATTCTTCTAGTCCTCCATTTTTCTAATTGAAATTCTATGATTATTACTAATTATAATCTATCCTCTGTCTCTTCCTCCTGATCCTCTCTCTTTTCCTCCTCTCGGCCCATTCTCACTACTTCTTCCTCAAATAGTTAGTCGATGTCTAAATCAGTATCTGCGATTTCTCCTTCTTCTACCTTCTGGTCTGGATCTATTGCTTCAGTTGTTTCCTTTCCTTCTTGAGATTTTCCTATGTAACTTTCAGTTTTGAACTCTTTGTTTATCTTCAAAATCTCTTTTAAACTCCCTCCAAAATTCCTGAGCATCTGGTAGAGAGTTTAACCTATAATTTTTTTTTTTTCTAAATCAGAAAGTGAGACCTTCTAACTTCCCCAATCTGTTTAGGATTCCAATTTTTCTTAATTGAGCCATTAAAAAATTGTACTCTCTTCTCTTACATAGAATTCTTGCTGGGATATCTTTATATAACAGAATCTTGTCTTCTCCTAGTTTAAAGGGATTCTCAAAATTCCATTGGATTATAATATCTCTTATTTTTCTCCTTATAAAATAAATCACTTTATCTCTTGGGAGATTTTTTCTTTCTTTTATTGTACGATGATTTTATCCTGTAGATCTTATCTATCTCCTTCTCAAATTGATCCTGAGGTTGATTTAGAAAAGCTGCAAAGGCTGGGACAAGAATTTCATAAAGATTTTCTTCACTTTGTTCTTTTAGGCCTCTTAGTTGCAGATAATGTTCCCACCATTTTAGATCTGCCAGCGTTTTCTCATCTAATTCTTTTTCTTGGTCTGCAGTTATATCTTCTATTTTCCCCTCTAAGTTTGAAACTCTACTAGCAATCCCCTTTAACTCTTCTGAGAGCTTGTCAATAGATTTCTTAATTTCTTTTATCTCATTCTTAAAATCTTGCTTAATTTCAGCTCTCATTTCCTTCATCTCTTCTTTCATCTCTTCTCTCATTTTTTCTTATTTCTTCTAATATTGCTAAATGCTCCATCTGTTTAGTACTTATTTCTGTTGAAAGTCGTCTTTGTGTTTGAGAAGCAGCAAGAGCAGTCTTTTTCCTTGTATCCATTTTCTAGTAAAGCTAATAAGCTAAGATAATTTAAAGATATATGTTCTATCCAACATCAACTTTTTGTTGTTGTTGTTTTGTTTTTCTCTTCCTTCTCTTCCTTCTTTATTCCTTCTTTATTCTTCTTTATTTATTCTCCTTTTTTCTTGCTTTTTTCCAAAGAAATTTAGAAGAGAGGTAAGATTTCCTTACTTTCTCCCTTTACTGAGTAATAAATAAACAATCCAAGAATTTATTATGCAATTTTTCAGCAAATATATCATAGTTACAATTATTTCATTTTTGTATGAGGAAAGAGAGGAGATAGAGAAAAGGAAAGAGAGAGAGAGAAGAAGAAAAGAAAAAATAGATAAAGAGAAATAGAATTCAAATGTAGATCAACAGTGGAGTTAACTATTTCAAAAAAATAATAACTTCAAAATTCAAAATTCCAATTTAGAATATATAATATTTAAGATATAATAACTAAATTAGTTTTACATCTACAATATTTTTAGTAAATGTATGTTCTCCCATTAATCAAAGTTAATCAAAGTTAGTATTTATAATAGATTCAGATAATTGTATCAAGTTATTTTATCAGTTCATTAAAATAAAATCAGTTATCAAAGTAGTATCAATTGTCACTATAGTGCCAATTGTCCAATTTTATTGTTGTATCTATATTATCCATCAATCTATCACGTGGTATCGGTTTTCAAATGATAACTAATCCATTAATATACTCTTTATATTCATAATAGGATCTTTATCTAGCATGTACTCAGATTTCATTAATCTACCAAATCATTCAAGGTAATTCTAATTAAATGCCAAGTTAATTATGTCTTCCTTAGTATCAAATCAAATCAAAATGTCAGCCAGCCTACTGACTTGTAGCCTTGTTTAAAGCTGTCATCTTTCCTCTTTCCAGTAGTCTCGTTATCTCCCTATAACTCTGTTTTATTTTTGTGTCTTCAAGAATTTGCCTCCTCTCTTTTCTTCACCTTCTCTCCTTTCTTTCCCACTGCAACTTCCAAAATCCACTTTGTCCTTATTTTTGTCCTCTATTAAAGAGTTGTTGTCTGCCAATCATATAAATGTGACTCTCTTTTGTTTTATCTATTCAGCTTAGTCCTTCCACACCGTGGTTCCTTTCTCCAACCTTGGGTGGAGGATTCAATGTTTTTAAATGTGTTTTTGAATGGAAATATATAAAGAGGTCAATATACTTTTACTTGTTTCCAGTCCTATCTCTCAGTCACACATTTGAACGTCAATCTTCTTACAATTCACTTTCCTTGGTTATTTTATGTTGTGAAATAGATTTAATTTATAGCTTGAGTTCTTGAATTCTCAGCATCCCAGAGTCCTGGAGTCTCACTCCCTCATTCACTCTGCTTTGCCACAAGGCTGTTAGTCTTTCGCTGTTAATTTCACTCCACTAGGAGTTTTAACTACAGGTTGATCAACACAGTTCACATAGCAAATTTTAAATCAAAATAACTGGTCTTACCATGTAGTATATCCTGAACAAAATCGATAAGCCTCACATCTCGCCGTAGGATCCATTTTCTGATAATCCTCTTTATGTGAGATGTCAAGTTTAAAACAGTTTGGCGGCAGAGCTTAACTCAGAAACTCTGGGAAACACCCTCGTGGTAGTGGCTGGTCTAGTCTCCTCTTTTTTTCCGGCTTCTAACGCCACTCCAAAGCTTGAAAAAGGTAGCAGACTTCTGAAGCCCCTGAAGACTCCCCAGTAGCTAGGGGAGTATATTTGGTCAGTCTCTGTGACTTTAACTACCTTGCCATTCAGTGTGAGTTCTTTCTCAGTAGCGCTGCCGAGAGAGAGCTCCTCACTCCACCATCGCCCAAACCGGAAGTCAATGTTGAACATGATTTGACACTACTGAAACCTGGTGGAACAGGGCTATTGTCAAGAATGTCCTAATTGAGTGGTAAAACCTAGTCAAAGGGATTTGCCCAAACTGGAAAGGAAGAGGAGTAGCATTATAAACAGGGTGGATAACTCTCAGGGGGTATAGGGCCACATTGATCCCCAAAGAGACATTTGAGGGCCACACTTCCCAAAAATGATTTCCCCCAGTGCTCCTTAAAGTTATTGTACCACATGTTGGCATTCTCTTGGTCATGTTAGGTATGGGGAGGCCTTTTGTCCAACAGACTGATCTGGAAGTGAACTTAACTCTCATTTCTTGTGATTAAAAAAGGATTTTTCTGAAACCTAAAATATGTCCAAACTGCCTCTCACACCCCCAGAGGGTGTTTGGGGAAATCTAGGGGCAAAAAAGGCAACTTTTTGAAAAGATTTAGGGATCCTGGGGCTGCATGCCAATGACAGACTGAATGTAAAGAGTTAGCATACTTGCAAGGTGATCCATAAACCAGAGTATGAAAGGTAGGTTGAGACTATTTGGGTAAAAATGACTTCTGGTTGCATGACGTGCATGAGAGGTCACTCAGAATAGGGCTCCGAATTCCAAGCTACCACTCAATGGTTTCCAGCCCATTATTTTAACATCAAAATCAGCAAGAAACCCCTCTGGTAAAGGGGGTTCAGAAGAGGTCTGAAGGGGATCCAGCAATCAACACCCACCTCTTTCCAGGAGGGAAGAGTGGCAGGCACCGAGAGGATTGCAGGACCATGACGGGACCATCGCAGATGCCGCTCAAGCGGCACAAGCGCCAATGACGACTTTTAAAGAAAGAAGATTTGGTAAGACGACAAAAAGTGTGTCTGAACTAGATTTCATCCAGAATAAGACTGCATCAATTTGAGACCTGCACTAGGAAACAGGAACTTCAGGAAGGGAGATACCCAGACAGCTGAGTGTTACTGCGGTCCAGGTCTACTCGGAGATAGCACACGATATCTCTGTTGATATCAAATGATTCGACTTTCCTCTGCCACCCCAGTCCACGTGTTTGCGAGGCCTCCGGACAAGCACGTAAACAGGCACGGCCGATAATTGCTGGACATTCATCGCTTCAGGGACCTCTCCAGCAAACACCTCATTGCTTATGCGCGATACTAACAAAGGCTCCCCTGGTAGCCTCACAAAGCTGTACTAAGCACTCCGCATTTGCATACTGGCTACACTATTGTTAATTCGACCCTAAGCCAATCCTGCTAAACTCTGACCTTTCCAAAGCTTTGTCCCGCTCCTAAAACTCATTGTTCTCAACGAGTAAGGTATGGCCTGCAGTCACAATTCACCCTATAAAAACCCTCGATTCTGAAACCCTCCTCGGATCGCTCCTGAGTTCCATCCAGCTGTACCACTGCTCTGCTTGGTGAGCCATCTCCTCAGTTCCAGTAACTGAGCCCGCTAACCCGGGATTGCTCCCGAGTTCCAGACTGCCTTGCTGCTGCTTTGTTCGGCGAGCTCCCCTCAGAGAACCGCACTGAACTTCTTCCCTGCACTCCAACAAACTCAATCTTCAAACCTCTCCAGGACTACGAGACAGGTGTCATATCACCCTTTTCCCTCCACAAATCCCTATTTCTGATTCTTTAGTTAGCTGTGTGGCCGTGGTGTCTTTGATATTTGTCTGTATTTAATAAAACATCATTGTTGCTATTTTAAAACCGTCTGACTGCTTGACTGACCTGACCCCGTAGATGCTGGGTTGCAAGATCCTGCTAAATTACCCTGCCTCTCGCTAGCTTTAATGAGTGCTCCAGCTAATTTTCCCCAAGTTTGTGTTGTTGCTGTTTGGTTATTTGGGCGCCCCTCCTGGGACCCCCAGAGATCAGGGTAACATGAGAGTACGTGAGACTATTTGGATTTATAAATTTGCATAAGACATAGAAAACAATATGGGATTTAAAACAGCAGTTTACTTGTCAGAGACTGTGTTAACAGTTACTGTGTTTTTTTTACAAGCATTTAAAAGCTATTTTTAAGACATTCGAGAACTAAGCATTGGCATAGCGAGTGAAGTGAAATAAAATCTACGGGAAGAGTGGCGGGGTTGTTTTGTCTAGGTGAGTCCATTCAAGGAAAATGCAAGGATTTTATAAACTTTCTTAAAATTTTACTTTTTAGTCTTTAAACTTTTTAACTTACAAGACTGAGTTGACCTGGAACAATGGAAGGGATTTGGAACTAATAATTTTTAAATGATGGGATATTACATAGCTTTTTATAAGTGAATCATAGCAGGCTTTTTTCTCTTAGTGGAAGACGGGTGGATTGTTTTCTCTTGACATTTTTAATGGATTTATGGGAGATTTGCTTTGGAGCCATGGACTTTGGACAGTACTAATTCAACTTTCTATACTTCTACATTGCATAAACTTTTATAACTTACATTTTTATATTTTTACACTATTCATACTTTTAAGTACAATGGACATTTGCTGAGATGGAAAGGAAAGGAAGGACTGAAACGTGGAACGAGAACTATTTTTTATTGTAACAAATGGATGAACTTTAAGATGAACTAGTTTTTAAGATTTTAGAGACTTTAGAGACTTTTAAGATGAAATATTGGTGAAGGGAGACAGCTGGGAAATCTTTTTAGTGGACTTGGAGTGCAGTATTTACATTTGCAACTAGAGAACTTTCGGCAGGCTGCGGTGAAGATTGAGATAGAGCTTCTCTCCTACACTCCGGGTCTGTTCCAGTCATCGGTATCAATAGAGATGACAGTGAGCTTCGGGGAAAAGTCAAGGACTTTGCTGTTGCTTTGTCATAAGCGGGTAAAAATAACTAAAAGCTGATGGTCTGGAACAGGAAGGGGGGAGAGGATGGAATTTTTACTGTAATTTCATTATTAACAAACAAATAATGGCTTTAATCTAATGCCTGTTTTATTATATTAATACAATATATACTTAATTACTTTTATATATATACTGGTTAGTCTCCTCTTGCTACTTTTAAAAAGATTGATTAGACTTTGCGAATATAAAAATATTTATATCTGTTTAACCTACATACATAGATGAATTAGAAGTAATTAATTATCAATTGATTTGGATATATACTGAATGAACTGAATTGTTGGTTAACGAACTTATATTATTGAAAGCTGAACTTATACTATTGAAAGTTGAATTTTATATTTGTTGTTATAATACATGATACCAAGACATATAAAAACAAGAGCAGACTAAAATACAAGTTGGAAGAAGCTGAAAATAAAAGAGCTCAAATTATTAAAGTGAGATAACACTGCCATCTGTTGGTAAACAGCAACATGGAACCAAGATCAAGAAAAGAAGCTGCTGCTGCTGCAGCATCAACTACAACTACTCAAACAGTCAGAAGAACATCAGTAGAAGTACCCCAGAAATCAGACATCATGCTTCAAATGATGGAAGAGATAAAAAATATCAGAGATGAGATCAGAAAGGATTTAAAGGAAACAAGACATGAAATGAGAACAGATATGAAACATGAAATAGATAAATTGGGAAAGAAATTAGAAAACATAACAAAGGACGCAACAAAATTAAAAACTGACACTAAATCAATAAAAGAACAAGTTAAACATGTGGAAACGGAGCTGTCTGAACTAAGAGGGAAGCAAACTGAGGAAGAATCTCAGATAACGTTGCAAGAATGATGTTATCATGAAAGATGTCTCAAATTCAGGGGGGTTCCTGAGAGCGGTTCAGAAAATTTGTATGAGAAAATTATACCTGCGTTGGCAGAATACATTGATGTTGATGAAGACAGGATGGAAACAAATATTGACAGAATGTTCAGAGTATCTTCCAGAGTTGCTAGAGAGCAGAAATTACCAAGAGACATAATAATAATCTTCACAAGGACAGTGATAAGAGACAAAATATTACAACATAGTTATGAAGGAATGTTGAAGACTGATGATAAAGATATCAAAATTTTTAAAGACATACCATACCAAATATTAAAGAAAAGACAAGATTACAAACCATTGGCAAACCTCCTGGCCAAGAATCAGATCAATTACAGATGGGAGAAAATCGAAGGCATCTCTTTTACATATAAACAACAAAAATACAAGATAAACTCTGTGTTCAAAGCAAAAGAGATGATTGAGAGACTGAAGAAAGATTTACAAAAAACAGGTAAAGAAGGAGGTGAAGAACAAGAATAAGACAGTATATCTGACAAGGAACAAAAACCGAAAAAAGGAGAAATAGCAGCTTTGCCTTCAGAAGATGGAAACAGGGAGGAAGAACAAGAAGTACTGGAGGAAAAGGAAGGAGAGCTAGAAGGAGAAATATAAAGGAAAAATTAAACAAATAATATACATATATATATTAAAATTTGATCAAAATGGGGCTGAAGATATACTCTTGGAACATTAAAGGATTTAACTCTGAATACAAAAGAAGGCAAATATTTCATCATTTGGAGAAACAAAACTTGGACATAATATGTCTCCAGGAAGTTCGAATTAAGACTCAAGATTTGAAATATGTTCAAAATCCGAAACTCAGTAGTTGTTTCACTACTATGATTGATACGAAGAAAAGGGGAGTTTTGCTTTATGTGAATTCAAGATATGGCGCTCAAGAAATATTTCAAGATAATAATGGACAATTTTTGGGGATCAAAGTGAACACAAAACAAGACAAAATATTAATAGTGGGAATTAATGTGCCAAATGGAGCCAAAGGTGAATTCTTCCCCATAATAGATAAAGAAGTACAGAAATACTTACAGGAAACGGGAAACTAGAACATTATCATTCTTGGTGATTTTAATGGGGTTATTAACCCAATGATGGACAGAGCAATGCAAAAATTAATACCGCGAAACAACAGAAAACTACCTAAGAGTTTCTTTAATATGATTGATGATTTAAATCTGTTTGATACCTGGAAATATAAAAATGGACAATTAGATGGTTATATATTTTATTCGGACCGGCATAAATCTATGTCAAGAATTGATATGATGCTGACATCTAAATAATTACTAATGAAGATTAGCAAAATAGACATTCTTTCCAACTTGTGTTCAGACCACAATCCATTACAATATGTGATGAATATAAATGACAGAGAAAGAACTTGGAGATTGAATGAAAAGATACTGCATAAAGAGAAGTACATTCTTGAAGCAAGAAAAGAGATAACTGTTAAGTGTAACTGCCCAGACTCCTGCCTAAGGGGTTAAGTTTTCTCGTTCCTTTGCTGACTCGCATAGTCATGGAAATGGGTTTAGAAGTTTTTCCCAGTAGTTGTAAAGTCAGCTAGTCCATTTTAAATTTCCTGTGGCATCTATTTCCTTTATTTATCCTCTGTCTTTCTCCTGCTGGGTGAAGGTTAAAACAAGATAAAGCCGACAAGTGGATGATACAAAAGTTGAAATGCAAATAAGTGATCATCTTATGGGCGCTCAGGTCAAAAGAGACTTACGGCAACCCCATTGTAGGGCTTTAAAATTTTAATTTAAAGAAAAAAGAAAGAGATAAGCCGCTGCGCCTGTTCCCATAACAATGTGGATGTTTTGACTAAATGATTTCTGTTCCCATGTATTCTCCCTGTTGTTCACTGACTTTAGGAATTGCCTGCCTGTCAGTTTTGTTCTGCCTTTTTTGCTAGTCAGAGACAGAACATGGATTTCACCTAGCTGCTTCGCTTTTACATGTATTCCAGCTTTGCAACAAATAAACATCATAGTTTAGTTTATCAGATGGCCTCTCTCTGATTTTCTCTTGGGACTTAAGAGGTTTTTTGGTTTACTTTTAAGCACTGCCCAGCTGTGGGTCATGCTAGTCCACAGCATGCCCCCTGGGATTCCTCAACAATAACTAATTACTTTAAGTAAAATTTGACACCAGATATGCCTATGAAAACGATCTGGGATGCAAGTAAAGCCATGATGTGAGGTAACTTTATCAGATGGTCTGCCGAAATAAGGAAAGAAAAGAGGCAAGCTGAGCAGATAATTTTAGAAAAAATGAAGGAGACTGAAAAACAGATGAGGAAAACCCCATCGGATAACAAGATTAGATCACAGATGAAGGTTTATCAAGCTGAACTTCAACAATTAAATCTGAGTGAAATTGAACAACAGATACGAAGAACAAAGTATAATTTCTTTGAGCAAGCTAATAAACCCTCTAAGCTGCTGGCCAATATACTGTGTAAAAGAAGGACTAGAAATATCATATCAGAGCTAAAAATCGGGGAAGAAAGAATTACAAAACAGGAAGAGATAAAACAAGCTTTCTATAAATATTACACAAAGCTGTTGGGTATGAGTTCTGCATTGAAAAAGAAATATGAAATAAATGACTATCTGGAAAAAATGAATAAAATCAGATTTACAGAAGAACATAGAGCAGCTTTAAACAAGTCTGTTTCTATGATGGAGATATCTGAAGCGATTAAGAACTTAAAGAATGATAAAGCTCCTGGACCCGATGGCTTTATGGCAAGATACTACAAAACTTTTGAGCATGAACTATCTGTGCCTTTACAAAATACAATACATAAGATAATAAATGTGGGCGTACCGGACACTTGGAAAGAAGCTAATGTGGTGTTGATTCCAAAAGAAGGCAGAGGCTTAACTGAAGTTAAGAATTATAGACCAATCTCACTTTTAAATACAGCTTATAAAATTTTTGCTACAATTTTAGCAATGAGACTCAAAAGGGCTCTTCAAGATGTTATACATGAAGATCAAAATGGCTTTCTTCCGAAGAGATCTTTGAAAGACAATATTAAAACGGTGCTTAATATAATTGAATATTATGAAAAACATAATGAATGTAAACTAGCAATGATAATTGTGGATGTGGAGAAAGCCTTTGACATGATTAACTGGACCTTTTTGAAGAAGGTTGTAAAATGATATTTAGGTATAATAATAGCAAAAAAATAACTCAGAATTATTTGATAATAACTATAAAAAACATGGAACAAGATAACAAAATAATTGAGAAGGTGGAATAAATTACATGTATCATTATTAGGGAGAATATCTGCAATTAAAATGAATGTTTTACCGAAAATGGTGTTTTTTTTCCAGAAGTAACCTATAATAGTAAATGAAAAGCCATTTAAAAATTGGGAACAGGAACTATGTAGATTTATTTGAAATGGGAGAAAACTGAGAATTAGAATAAAATACCTAAAAGAAATAAAGGAGAAAGGACGATTAAACTTGCCGGATCTGAAACTTTATTATGAAGCATCTACATTAATGTGGATAAAAGATTGGATTATATTAAAGAATTCGAAATTATTGAATTTAGAAGGATTCAATTTATATTATGACTGGCATGCGTACCTATGGTATGATAAACATAAAAATAATAAGGATTTCATGGATCATTATATTAGGAAAGCAATTTTGACAATCTGGCTAAAAGTAAGAAGGAAATTATATTTAAAATTACCTTATTGGGTTTCCCCAAATGAGGCTTTTTACCGACTGGAAAAAATACAATCGAAAGATTGGATAACGTACAGAGATATACTTTAAAAAGAAGGGATAAATATAGAATTTTTTAAAAAAGAGAAGAATTAATTAGAGAAGGTTATACATCACACTGGCTTTTACATAGACAACTAGTGGAAAAATATAAACTAGATAATAAATATAGGGGAATATCACTGGAGGAAACTGAATTCGATAAAATAATGAAATTTGGAGTAAAACGGCCATTGAGTAAAATTTATAAAATGCTTTTAAATTTAGAATTAGAAAAAGAGATGATAAAAGTCAATATGATAAAGTGGGCTCAAGATTTAGGACATTCAATAACCTTACAACAATGGGAGAACGCTTGGAAAATAAATCAAGAGTTCACGAGAAGTTATAATTTGAAGGAGAATTTCCTTAAGATATATTATAGATGGTATTTAACACCATTACAAATTTCCAAGATGAGTAAAATCAAGAAGTTCACTAAATGCTGGAAATGTTAAAAGGTTGGATCCTTTTATCATAGTTGGTAGCGGTGTAAAAAGGCAAAAGAATACTGGACACAAATACATGAACAAATAGTAAAATATTTAAAGGTTACGTTTCCAATGTTACCAGAGATATATTTATTGAATATATTTGATGGGATAGATTTGACTGTAAGGAAAAAATATTCAAGAATATTATGTTATATGATATATGCAGCAAGAATTATTTATGCAAAAAAATTAGAAAGATGTGAATATACCACTGCTAGAAGATTGGATACAAAAATTGTATGAATTGGCTGAAATGGATAAGTTGACATTAATGTTAGAAAATAAAAATAACAGTAATTTTAGACAAGAATGGGAAATTTTAAATCCCTTATGGAAAAAGATATGGGGAGATTATGTATTGACAGGATTGTATGATTAATTTCATTAAGATAAGAATTTGTGTTATGTATATATATTTAAAATCAATTAATATTAAATATTTAATATTTTAATATTGTAAAATAAGATAGAACATGATGAATGAATTTTATGAAAATTACTAATAGGAGGATTTAGGAAGAAATACAAAGGGAAGCATTCAGGAAAGATTTATAATTAATTAAGTATGTAATGATAGCAGTATTTGATTAGATCAGAGTGCTTAAATTGCAGTTAAGATTATGAAGTAATACATTCATAAAGCAGGACTGAAAAGGAGTAGATGAGTGATATATTGTATTTTAATGTTTTTGTAATAATAAGGGATAATATTATAAGATATATATAAGATATATTTAGTCAGTATGTTAAGTTTCCTAATTTAATTTATGGATTTCCAATGAACAATAATTACTATATTATAAGGATATATAAGTATAAATTCAGGAGTGGATAGATGGAATAATGATGTATAAGTATTCGGAATATGTACTGTGCAATGTGCAAGATGTAATGTGTATTAGGTTTTGTATAGATTATTTGTTTTTGTTTGTTTGTTTGTTTTTTGTATAATTCAATAAAAAAAAATTTTTTTTAAAGGCAAAGTATCTAGGTACCTGGATAGCAAAAAGAAATAATGAACTATTTCAAAATAATTATGAAAAAAAATGGAAAGAAATAACAAAAGATATGGAAAATTGGACAAGTATGCAATTATCTTTAATGGGGAGAATAGTGCCTATAAAAATGAATGTACTTCCAAAATTGAACTTTCTTTTTCAAAATCTCCCTATTATCACAAATAATAAGCCTTTTATACAATGGAATAGAGAATTATCTAAATTTATATGGCAAGGTAATAAGCCCAGGATAAAATGGAAAGTTATGACAGATCCTACATTAAGAGGAGGATTGGGACTACCGGACTTATTACAAGGAAACGGCAATGACCTGGAAAAAAGATTGGATTAACTTACAGGACATGAGAATGCTGGCACTTGAGGGAGCGGACTTAAGAATGGGGTGGCATGCCTATATGTTTTATGATAAAGCAGGGGTTGACAAAGAATTTTTACACATTATATAAGAAAATCATTATTGAAGATATGGAATCATTACAAGGCTAAAAACATTAGGCAGTTCCCCTTATGGGTGTCCCCTCAAGAGGCTTTTTTTGGAAGATGGATCAAAACAGATAAATGGCTTCAATACGAGGACATAATAGAAAAATCAGCTTCAAATATGATTAAGGTCAAAACAAGAGAGAAGTTGGAAGAAGAAGGAATAAGATTGAATTGCTTTCCCTATGAACAGTTAACTGAAAGATTTCAGATGGATGCAAAAACCTATGGAATTGAACAAAAGTAGAGAGAAGGAGTGATAAAATGGCTCTTTGAAAATACCCCACACTTACTATCTCATATATACCAGGGAATCTTACAGCAAGAGAGGGAGGAGGAAACAATAAAGTCTACAATGATTGCATGGGCTCAAAATGTAGGACATGCTATTCAGTTAGAATCTTGGGAACAGAGTCGGAAAAGAGCACAGAAATTTACGGTAGCTCAGAATTGAAAAGAAAACTACTACAAAATGTTTCATAGATGGTACATGACGCCAGAAAAACTTATGAGATTTTATAAAACAGGAACAGGACAATCTTGGAAATGTCAAAAGGAGGTCGGGACGATGTGGTGGACATGTAACAAAGCAAAGAAGTATTGGGGAGAAATACATAATAGGATATGTACAATATTGAATGTACAATTTGATAAAACACCAGAAATGTATTTGTTGAATATGACACATATGTTTGATGGTACTGTACAAAAGAAATACTGGAGAATAATACTGTATATGGTCACGACAGCTAGAATAGAATTTGCAAGACTATGGAAAACAGATCAAATACCTACAATTGAGCAATGGTGGCAACTCTGATTGAAAATAGAAATGCAGACATAGTCTCTCAGAGATTAAAGGGAAATCAGATGATGAAATTAAAAAAGAATGGGAAATTGTATCGGATAATTGTTGGATACTATCAGGTCACAATGTTCAAGTATAAATACAGTTGATATATCAAATGGATGCAATCAGCAATATTTCGATAAAAAATACAATATTTATGTATTGCAGGAACTATCATGAAATATTATCATATATATGTGCAGTACAGATAAATATTAGCATGTTGAATATATAGCAGAAATTGAAATCTAGAGAAGAGTGGAAGAACAGTTGAAATAGTTCAATGAAATGTACAATTATATATGTTTATTTTATATTTTGGAACTTAATAAAATTATATAAAAAAAGAGACTATTGGGGTAAAAATGACTGTTTGGGGTCTGCTATTGATTTCCAAGTTGAATTGAAAACATGGGTGATACTCTTTCTAGAACAGGTTGCCAAACATTCAAAAAGGAGAAATATAATAAAGAGACTCCAACTACACAGGTATCTATTGGAAGCCAAGAATGTAAGATAGAATAAATTTCTTCATTTGCTTTGCTGACAATTTCATTTTTAAGGAAATTGAAGTGACAAGGGGATTGACTATGTTGGGCCCAATCCTCACCAACTGGGAATATCTGATCAAGAATATGGAAGAACCTTGGGTGGATGTGGCCACATTCCCACATCCTTAACACAGGAAAAAGAGAAACATAAGCCTAGTTCAGTTTTCCCAAACTTTGGCTCTCCAGATTTTTAGGTTTCAACTTTCAAAATTGCTGACTGTTGAGTAAGCTGGCTAGGGCTTCTGGGAGTTGAAGTCTGAAATACCTGGAATCTCTATTTTGGGAACCCCACTTGTGTAACTGACTATGCTTTGTAATCCATGGTAAAAATTGGAGCAGACGTTTTAGTGGGTAGGGACCCCGCGCTGAGAGATATGCTCCTTGGTAGAGAGGAATTGTACATCTTTTCTCTTTCACTCTCTATCAAGAGTTGCTAGCATTTGCCAGTCACCTGCCTCCATTTTCTGGTTGCATAGTAATTGAAGACAGAAGTGGTATACTGAAGCCACAGTCCTGCATGGCTCTATGTAGCACTACACTAAGCCACCACTCTGGATCTATCCAGAGCTGCTGAAGTCCTCCTCAGGCTATTCCATAGCTAATGGAGAGTGGAGGTTCACAGAAAGCAGTTAGGTGACAATGGAGCTGACAGCCAGCCAGTCATTGTTTGCCCTTCTTCTCTCTGTCACTTGCTCTTTTCCTATCTAGTGGAGAGCAGTCCAGGTACTAGCAGAAATGCTGAAACATCCCCCTGCTGTTGTTGTTCTTCTTCTTTTCTTCTTCACCAGGAGGAGAATGAGATGGGCAAAAGAAAGAAAAAAGGCAAAAAAAAAAAAAAAGGTAGGTTGAAGGCAAAAAAGGGGGAGTGTGAAGCTTGATGCCTGGGGAGGAAGAGACTGAAATGTGAGATGACGTCCATCTTTAAATATCCAAAACTCTGCCTCATAGAGGATGAAGCAAGCTTGTTTTCCTGCTGTTCCAGACCCAAATCAAAACTTTCAAGAAAGGAACTTCTGATTGAATATTAGGAAAAACCTCCTGAACATACAAGCTCTTTGAAAGGAACAGAGTTTTACACAGTCATCCCTCCACATTCACTAGGGTTAGGGGCACAGGACCTCTGTAGAGCGAAAAAACTGTGAATAACTCTAGGGTCTCTCAGGTCATATTTAACACACAAAAAAAGTATGATCACCATATTCAATGCACCGTGGATTCCTTTGAGGCATCAGGTTTCCTTCACAAGACAGAAGTGGGTGGCTGGTGGGGCTTACTGCCACCTCCACTGCTGCCCCAAACCATTTTTAAGAGGGACTTACAAGCCTTGTTCACCGTTTCTCAGTCTCATAAGACTTGCAGTCCCTATTAAAAACGGCCTAGAGAGGCAGCAAAGGTGACAGCAAATAATCAGTGAATAATCAAATCCACAAAAATGAAACCCACAAATGTGGAGGGCTGACTGTACTTATTGAGAGGTCCAACAGTATATGAGACTCACTGAACTGTTTAAAATATTTAAGTAACTCTTTGTTCAGAACTGGTGGGAGGCTCTCACCTGAGATCTGAAATGAAAAGGCCTTTCTACCTTCATTTGATAAGGTAGGACTTTTTACCCTATCTTGATAAATCCAGTTAGCTGAATGCATATTGTACAACAACTACATCTGCATTTGTACTTAAAATAAGTACACAGGTGCACTTGGTGGGAACATGGGAAAGGGCCTTTTCAGTGGCTGCTCCCAAACTCTGGAACTCCCTTCTCAGAGAAGTCAGACTGGCATCCTCTCTGCCTTCTTTCTGGAGATACTTAAAGACATTTTTATTTTGGCAGGTATTCAGTGTGTGATCATTGTCTGGCTGAAAAAAGGTGCTGGTTATTTTTAATTGACTTGTTAATTGTTTTTAATATGTAATTAAGCTTTGTTTTAATTATTACTGCTTGTTTAATTTTTGTTTTAACTTTTGTATGTTACCATTTTTGACTATATTTTCTGTTTTAAAGTATTGTATGTAGCTTTGAGTCTTTCCAAGGAAAAAAGCAAGATATAAATAAATATAATAATAATTAATAGAAAAACAATTCATACTTAGAAGGCAGGAGCTGATGAGAAGCTAAATTCTAAATGATTTTGTAAAATGATTTAAACTGTACACACACTGGAGTTAGGAGGCATGAACGAGGGATGGAAAGAACATCCACTGTTATTCATTTCATGACCCCAAAATTGGTTTCTTGACACTTGGGAAGTCCAAACAGGAAGAATAAAACAGTGGGAAGAATTTTCACAGTTTTTTTCTGTGGTATTAACACATTTCTCAAAAGTGTTTTGAGAAATTATTATTCACAGAAACATAAGTTGTCAGGTAGCCCTCCATATTTCAGTATGGGACATGTAGTAATAGTTAATTAGCTGCTTGCTTGTAACCAAGGATGTGAACCAGAGACTGTTGGATAAACAAAGCTAGGAATGCAGCAGATAAGAACTACCAGCAGAAGCTGTCCCATTTCAAGATCTCTAGCTGTGGGAACAGAATCTTTTGCGTCTACTGTTTGATTTCTGCTAATTGCTTTCAGTTTGCTCACTGAAGTCCTGTATCACCCATCACACTCCTAATAAATCGTGTATTGGCACTGTTACATTTGTGTGTGTGATTTCGGTTCCTGACATAAGTATTTTAAAAACTGTTTATTTTTGCACATAGAGGGGAAAAAACCCACTAATTGTGTACCAAAAAACTGCCACATTGGTTTTTGGAAAGCCTTCTCTTTTTTGCACAAATAGTGGTCTTTAACTGTCAAAACACTGTTTCCAGATAAACACATTTTTGCTTAAGATTGATGGCATTTGCTCAAAAATCACAGAAAAACATGTAGATACCTAGAGACATTTGAGGTTTTGGTTTCCATTTTTAACAACAACAAAAACCCCTACTATTTTCACACACACACACACAAACAACTGTGCCTTTGTGAACTCAATAATTTCCTGAAACACTTCAGAACGTGCAAATACAGGGGAAGAAATTTGGAGAAATATTTGTTTTCTACTGCAACAGGGAGTAAATTGCAGAAATTATTCACTGTTGTTTGAAAAGACTTCAAAGAGAAATATTTGCATCCTTGCTATAAACTAGGATCCATCAGGAATGAGGGCACATCGTCCTAATATGCATCTTCACAATTCAGCAACCAGGTTTCTTAGCACCTCTGCTACTTATCTAGGTAAGTCCAAAGTTACATTACATAAAAGAAGCCATCGACTGTTCCCCGATTTCTCACAGACGCATTGCTAGGACATGTGTCTATGTGGCAATGCCCTTCTGATGTGTGGGCCCCTGGCAGCTTCCTGAAAATTAGGTGACTATATCTCCTTTGTTCAAAAGTATTCTCAGTTGGAAATGCTGTTATCTTCCAACTCCTTGAAAAGACAAAGAAGAACAAGCACATGGGAGGGAAAATATCTGCAGTTGCCCATCAGCAGTTCACAGAACATTGAGCACACAGCTGATTTGGTCATAGTGGACAAGATTATGGCTTGTTCTTCCACTTATATCAAGGGTGTAGTGATCTGAGCATTGGACTATGAGTCAGGAGATCAGGGTTTGACTCCTTGCTCAACCAGGGACACTCATTGGGTGACCTTGGGCACATCACACACTTTCAGCACCAGAAAACTCATGATAGGAAAAAGCCTTAGGAAAAAACTTATGGCACAGAACAACAGTTTCTAAATCCATATCTATGCTTATAAATCAGCATTGCAAATAAATTGTAAATATTATGCAAACGGATGTTGTCAGGAACAGATTCACTCTTACACGGATAACAAACTTAATAGAAGATTTATTGTAACATAGTAAGGGATGCTGTTTTTCAGACGTTAAAGCTGAGAATGGAACGTTTTCCCCCCCCCCCTTTACACTTTAACAGAAAAGTTTTTTTCCTAAGATAGTTGTAAAAGAACGAACGTCATCATGCCAAATGGTTCCTTTGAAATTCCAGCCAGAAGGAATGGTTGGCGCCTGGGAATAGCTAACAGCCTACTATCACTATTTCCTCAGTCTACTGCTATCCTAAAACAATAAAACATGGAGGACTCCCGACATCCTGCCCCACTTTTTTAAAAAAATATATACATAAAGATACACAAAATATAGAAAATACCCACGGAACATTTAAAAGACAAGAAAACTAAATAGTAATATGAATGCAGTAGCAAGTCAGTGGGGCGTTGGGGGAACATCAGCCGGCGAAGAAGTCAGCGAAGGTGCCCTCTTCAGCAAACTGGAATGAAAAACAGGATGAATAGCCTTGAGGGAAGAAGGGAGATCTAGTTCAAAAGAGACATCATTAATAGCCCTTTTCACAGGAAAAGGTCCGGGGAAAACGAGGGGAAATTTTTTTAGACGGAGAAGGAGAGGAAATGTTCTTAGAAGAAAGGAAAACCAAATCCCCGGGCTGGTAAAGGGGTTTAGGCTGCCGTTTACGGTCAGCGAAACGTTTGTGGGAAGCTTTAGCGGATGCTATAGCATCTGAGACGGATTGCCAAATGCCAGAAAATTTAGAGACCCAAGCAGAAACAGAAGGAGGAGCGGGGGGAAAAAGGAGGGAGAGGGGGGGGAAAGGAGAAGGAAGGAAGCCGTAAACTTTTCAAAGGGGGGTTTCCCAGTAGAGGTATGAACCGCAAAAAATTGATGGCAAACTAGCGAACGGAAGGAGCGGACCCCAAAATCTTCTGGTTCTCAGAAACAAAACACCTAAGAAATTGTTCAAGAGATTTGTTAACACGCTCAGATTGGCCATCTGTTTGAGGGTGATAAGCCTGCTAGTTTCTGAGTGACCCCCAGGGTTTTCAGTAGACAAGTCCAAAACTTGGAAGTGAAAATTGGATCCCTGTCCGAAATGATCACCGAAGGTAGTCCGTGAAGTTTCCATACATGATTAACGAACAGGTCAGCCAGCTGGTCAGCACGGGGTAGTTTTTTTTAGAGGCACAAAATGACATTGGGAAAAGTGATCAGTAACAACCCAAATAACATGAAAGCCGTGTGAAGGGGAAGAGACACGATAAAATCCCATGCGATGACCGACCAGGGGCTAGCGGGGCGCAGGCAGAGGTTGCAGGAGCCCTTGAGGTTTTGATTGGGGGGAAAATTTGAAACGTTGCAAGTGGCACACTGCTTAATGTAAGTTTGCACGGAGGGGTTTAATCCAGGCCACCAAAAAAGGGGGCGAATCGCATGCAATGTCTTCAAAAACCCAAAATTCCCCCGGGTTTGGGGTTTATGATAACGATGAAGTACCTGCTGGGGCAGCAGGGGGGAAAGTAGACCTTGGTGCCATAAAAGGGGAGATTGTTAAACCCCTTCTATTTTATCCTTGTTTGCCGGTAGCCAGGAGTCTGCATGCGCTGCATGAATGATAGCATCGCGGAGAGCGGAGTCACAAAGAGAGGAGGCAGAAAGCCTTGTCTTTGCTAATGCACGAGTAGTCACTTGAGAAGCCAAAAGGAGGCAGGAAAAAAGGAATTTGGGGTGGGAGGACGTAGCAGGGGATTCCGCAAAACAGGGAAGTCGAGAGAGAGGGCCGGGCCCGGGGCGGTTCGGCCAGGTTTGAAAACAATTTTAAATTGGAATCTCTGGAAAAATTACCCATCTCGCCTGCTTAGGGGAGAGTTTCTTAGCAGACTGTAAGGCTTGCAAATTCCTATGATCAGTCCAAACTTCAAAGGGGAGTCGAGCCCCTTTAAGCAAAATGACGCCAAGAGGACAGCGCAAAATGGATAGCCTTGGCTTCTTTCTCCCCCCAAAAAGGCCAATTAGCTTGTTGAGGGGAAAATTTCTTTGAAATGAAAGCACAAGGCCTGAGTGCTCCTGTGGTGTCATGTTGTAAAAGAACGGCTGCCATGGCAAAGTCCGAAGCATCCGTTTGCACAATGAATTGCTTCGTACTGTCGGGAAAAAGGAGTAAGGGCTCAGACGTAAATTTAGATTTCAAATGGTCAAAAAGCCGATTGACACTCAGGCGACCAACAAAGTCTATGCGCCTTGCCCGCAGTGGATCCTTTAGGTTTCCGTAGAAGGTTGGTGAGTGGAAGCGTTATGGCAGCAAAATCCTCAATAAAGTTCCGGTAGAAGTTCGCAAAACCAAGAAATTGCTGCAGTTGCTTCACAGTTTTAGGGACGGGCCATTGCAAAATGGAGTTAATCTTCGAAGGGTCCATTTTATGTGAACAATCTTGAATCCTATATCCCAAGTAATCAAAAGTTTGGGGGGTCAAATTGGCATTTAGATAGATTAACCACGAGGTTGTTATCTATAAGCCTTCGTAACACTTCACGAACCAATGACACATGAGATTCCATGGAATCTGCGTAAATTAAAATGTCATCCAGATAAATCAGAACCCCCTGATACAACAAGTCATGGAAAATGGTGTTCAAAAACATTTGGAACACAGATGGCCCCGATTGTAAGCCAAAGGGAAGAACCTAATTTTAAAATTACCTAGAGGAGTTGCAAAGGTGGTGAGCCACTCAAGTCCGGGTCCATTCTAATCCTATGAAAAGCCTCTTTAAGATCAAGTTTGGTGAAATATTTTCCTTGAACAAGATGGTCCAAAACAGTCCGTATCAGAGGTATGGGATAAAATTGGAGGAAATAACCTGGTTAATAGCGATATTAACTTACTACCGCGGGGGTTTTTTTCTCTTTCGGAAGAAGACAGGACTCGCCGTGGGGGCTGTAGAGGGCTTGATAAAGCCGCGAGCCAAGTTTTTATTTAGGAACTTCTTGAGAGCAAGGAGTTTTTTTTGGGCTCATGGGATAAATTTTGGGTTTTAGGCAGGGGGGCCCCCGTCAACTAATTCCAGTTTACAGTCAAAGTCCGTGTGGGGAGGCAATTTGTCAGCCTCCCTTTCGTGGAAAGCCTTTTGGAAGTCTCGGTAGTGTGAAGGAATTTGTTGCAATTCTTCATGGGGAATAGAAAAGTTTTCATCTGAAGAGGACATAGTGCCAGCAGTCCAGTTTATCTGGGGGTTATATTACGAAGCCAATCGATTCCCAAGACCAATTTGAACCATCGCCTTGGGAACTAGAAATCGCATGCTGTAATTGTTTTTGTCCATTTGAAATGAGATGGGCTTAGTGATTTTACTAATTCTCCCCCCGTCATTGAGGTCCCATCCATTTGCGTTAATTTGATGGGGCATTCCAAGGGCTCATAAAAGTTTTCAATTGTTTGGCCAATTTGGGGTGTAACAAACTTCTGGAGCAGCCAGAGTCAATTAATGCCCTATGTACATGCAAAGTCCCCCTCGCTGCCACTAATCGCAACCGTGGCGTAGAAAAGGGGAATTTTAGGGGTCTTTCAGATGTTCCCCCCGCTTGCCAGTCATCGCAGTCAGGTTTAGAATCTCCATCTATGTCAGATGAGGACGAAGAGGTGGTTTCATCATCGGGGGGGATCTCCTGTCGCCGCTGCAGGGTCCTTAAAGTGCGTCTAAGTGGTTGTTTGGCGGCCGCTGTCTGATGTGTGAATTCTATATCCTTTGGGTCTGCTCGTGCTCCCTTAGTCCCAGTCGGACTTTGGGTTTGCGGCAGGTGTTGGCGAGGTGGCCCGGTTTTCCACAGTTAAAGCACATCCCCGGGACGTTGTTTCCCTTCCTCAGCATTGAGGACGGTGGGACCGCGAGGTTGTCGTTTTGGCACGTCTTGTCTTTGTCGGTTCAGCTGAACAGTCTGGGTTATGCCTTCCATTTCAGTAGCTAGTCTGGGGCCCAACCTAGCAGGGTCTGTGGATTGGCCTGCATTAAGCACCCGTGTAGAATATCAGGATTTAGTCCATCTTTGTATAACTCAATTAGAATTTCATCACTCCACGGGACTTTGGTGGCCAGGTTTCTAAATTCACGGGAATACGTCCCCCCATCGTTCCTGCCTTGTTTCATTCGTTTCAGTTGATATTTGGTGTTTTCCAATAAATGGGGGTCTTCAAAGCGTTCCCCCAGATGGTTCATGAAGAGCTGCAGTTTTTATTTCGGGGGCGCGGGAGTCATATAGGTTCGCTACCCAGTCTGCTGCCAGTCCTTTCATCCTCTGGCTTAGGTATCGAATTCGGGCCGCATCATCCCGAAATAGATGGCCGTGATCAATCATGAAATTTTTGCCATAGTCAAAAAAAAGGGAGTTTTTTTCCCCCTTCCCGTTGAAGGTCGCTTTAGGTCTCCCACATTTCTGAGTAACAGTGGCGCTGGCGTGTGCCCTGTTGGTTGCTGGGGCGGACCAGGGGTGCCTGCCGCCGAGACAGCCGCTTGTGGTTCTCCTCCTGGTGATCTCCCTGTCTGCGAGGGACGGATGCGCATCTCGCGTAGCATGGTCTTGAGTTCGAGTATCTCCTCATCTTTTCTTTCCAGTTCGGTTTCCATTTGCTTTATCTCCTCCAAAAGGGATAGGTCTTTTGCTGATGTATCCCATCTAGCAGCCCTTCTGCGTTGTCTCAACGACGTATGTGGCTTTTCTCCCCAGACCCAGGTTTGGCCGCTTGTGGGGGTTTCCATAGCCTCGGTCAGGCGCAATTTTGTCTTGGTATCCAGGGGCACTTCAGTTTCTGTAGCTCCATCAGATTCTGCAGATCCTTGCTCTTCTTCAGTAATCGACTGGTCCATCAATTGGTGCATTTTTTGAAAGGATTCTCGAGCTTTCTGTCAGGAACAGATTCACTCTTACACGGATCAACAAACTTAATAGAAGATTTATTGTAACATAGTAAGGGATGCTGTCTTCAGACGTTAAAGCTTGAAAATGGAACGTTTTCCCCCACCTTACACTTTAACAGACAGTTTCTCCTAAGATAGTTGTAAAAGAACGAACGTCATCATGCCAAATGGTTCCTTTGAAATTCCAGCCAGAAGGAATGGTTGGCGCCTGGGAATAGCTAACAGCCTACTATCACTATTTCCTCAGTCTACTGCTATCCTAAAACAATAAAACATGGAGGACTCCCGACAGATGTCCTCTTTCTCCTTATCATGAACAATAAATACCTTCTTTTTTGTGTGCGATGGCTGTCCTACTGAAAGTGGAGCTTGGAAAAGTTACTTTTTAAGAAGGCAAATCATGAAATCACCCAGATAGCATTGCCTATGGATTGTGAGCAACACTGAGCGAAACCATTGTCCTGCATGAACTGTGGAAAGAGCATTTCCAGGAATCTTCAGCAACATTGTTTCTGTGGAAAATACCCACACTTTGGCAACAATACAGAAGTTATTGGTAGGTAGAAAGTTTTAATATTTTTTTTTCCCAAAAATTTTAAAAACTAGTTAAAGAACATTTTGAAACTTATACATCTACAGGCAAAGATGTGTCACTTAGGAAGATGACTTAATCTATCTGCAACAAGAGGTTGTTACACAAATGCATATCTTCTTGTCAATTCAGAAGCTTCCATCTACAATGTTCTACCTTATTCACTTCTTTCAAGGTTTTGTTTACGCAACAGAACTCCACTATTTTTAAAGAGGTTAGTAGATGCCTTCAAATCATCCCGTTTAGTAGAGCATCATTGAAATTAAGTGACTTCATCCAAAGACTTAGGGCTATTGTACACAGTCAGTATTATTTTTAAGAGAGAAGTTAGGTGATAAGCAGTTAAATTATACCTTTCTCTCTTTCATTGCAGTGAGGCTCTAGTAATGCAGTTTGTATCCCCACGAAATAGCCAGAATATCTAAGTGAAAAACACAAAGATGCATTTGCTTATCCCAGCTCTTTTCATGTTCTGCATTAGGACTGGATAGAAGGTAGATACATCTACTGGTAGTATTCTGGGTAATTTGAAGTAATTCAATGAGGACTTTTGTTTCTATATATGCTAAAAAGTATATTGCTGTATGAAATTTGAAAAGGGAAAAAAAGGTCCAAATTAATCTGGAGAGGTACCTAGGTTTGTTTGTTTGTTGTTGTTGTTGTTGTTTTTTTTTAAGGACCAGTATTATTTATTTATTTTATTAATTTCATAGTTGGGGAAGTGTCTCGGGGCAAACGGTGGTTATGATTACTTCCTTGATTGTTAACTTTCTGTTCAGTTCAGCAGTTCTGTTGCTGCAGGCTTTGTGGCTTGTACTCTTATGCTGGGCTTTCATGTGGCTGGCCAGATACAGAGTGGCATGATGTGCCTTTGTGTGCTCTTCTTCTAGGTGGTCAGCCTGTCCTGGAGCGCCTGCCTCTAAATTGAGGCTTCCTCAAATTTGGCATGGGCTTCCTGGGCGGCAGATGAAAAGGCCAATTTTGTCTACCAATGATGTGCTATTTTGAGCCCACAATTGTTCCAAATCCTTGGCCTGCCTCTCAGCCTTATTGGTGAGTTCCTGGATGGTGCTTGAAGCATCTCTTAGGGCTATCCAGAATCTCCAAGCGGCCATGGTTTCCTTAGAGGGGCCAAAACGTGACCTCTCCTTACACTGTGTGTGAAAACCTTCTTTCACAGAATGGGGGTCCTTCTCCCACTCAATGCTGACTTCTGCCCTTGAATAGGAAATAGAAACTCTCAGATTCCATTAATTAAACACTGCCACCACCCACTGAATCAAATCTCAATCTCAGCAGCACAGTGGGATGCTGCAAGGGAGCCACCAATCTCTTAAGTTTAGACATCCTTTTCCTCCCACCCCCCACTCCCTCTGTGGTGCTTACCCCCAATAAAATGTAACCCAACCCTAGCAGTTCATTAACCCTTTGTATGCCTGGAAGGAGAGCTGTCTCCCTTCAGCTCTGTTACCTGGATAATGGGAAACTCCCATTGTCACAGCTTCACACATGATTCTGAATAGGTTTGTAGTTGTCATGCCCTGCTTCCAGAGCATGGATTCTGACTTAGAGTCTGAAACAGAGGGCATCCCAGAGACTGAAACAGGGGGCATGCCAGGACCTGCTGTACAGAGAAAGGTTACAGGGTCAGAAATAGAACAGAGAGTGGTGCCAGCTCCAATAGAGAATCCTGCCTCTTCAGATACAGAAGAACACTTACCTAGACCCAGCTTTGCACAACACAGGCAACAAAGAGAGACCCAGTGTCACTCTCTCAGAAACCAGCAACAATCTATCAAGGAACAGCGGTACTAGGTTTTGGGTCTCTTTAGCTGGCATCCTTCCCCTCCAGGAGTTGTCAGAGCTTATCTGACCTGCTACCTTGCTGGATGCCTTGACAAATGCTTAGATTGACCTTAGACACTCCTTTGCTGTGAAACCCTGCCAGAATTTGTTTATGTTGGACTTCATTTATGACTCCTTGCTTATTGCCTGGAAGTAAATAGCAAACTGGGAGATATTCAGTTTGTTTTGTTTGATTTATCAGCTGTGCCAGGACTGAAATAGGACAGTAGTCTTAAAAGACTCTTTCTTCCAAAGATTCCGTCCTTTACTGACAACCCATTTTTCTAGTTTTTCTAGACTTCTGGTCTCTTTGTTCTTTAATAATGGTAATGAAAAAGGAGCTGATTCAGTAGACATACTTAATAGGCAAAGCCATATTTCTCCAGTAAGGCATGTAGCATGTAACATATAACAAAGCTTTAACATTACCTGCTCTAGCAGAGCTCTACATAAAAGCACTAATAATATAATGATCTTTATCTAGTATACTGTGATAATAGACTTATGTCTAACTGTGCAATTACAACCATCATTCAGATTATACACAAGTTGTAACATACAATGGCATGTAACACATGATGGTAATCCAAGCCTTCGGCTATTCCAAGATGACCACTCACCACAACAATGCTTTATAGCAGCATACAGTATTGGAAAGCACAGCATAATCAACACACATTCATCATCATGACTGAGTCACATTATTAATCATGACATGGAGCAAAGCTGACATGACTTATGTATTCTTCCCCATTAATAACATTTCCCATCTTGACCACACTCTGATGTTACTTGGCCACATGCATGCCAGTTTTAATTTGGGAAATATTGGGGGACGTGTAAGGGGAATAAAAGCACTATAGCCATGTAGTGTGAATGGGCTCCAGACCATGCATAAAAGCAGCATATGTGTGAGAGTGAGACTCTGAGGTCTGGCCCCAAATATTGCTGTAAGCATGTTCTCACAACATGCTTTTTATTTTCTCAATTTTGCCTGCAGAGAAAAAAAAAGTCTCTTACATATGTGCGTCTGTGTATAATATTGGGAATGTGTTCCACTGGCTACAACAGAGCTGATTTCTGGAGAAAATTGCTTGGAAACATTTTTTAAATGAAGCAGTACTTCTGCACAGCATTTTGGGCAGTGGAAATGGTGATGATGTAATTCAAGGGTGAGGGACTTCTTTCAGCTAGACAACTGGATTCAGTATTATGGATTTTCTTGGGGGTGTGCAAGCCACTGATGGGTGGAGATGAAAATAAAAGCCTATTTTTTGGCTTAAAGCTTTTACTGCCAGATGAGAATTTCAGCACTTTAAAACCTGCAGAAAATGTACAAATGATGGGAAAACACTCAATATTGGTGTCATGGGGAAGGAGATATGGTCATATAGGGAACACCGCAAGACTGAACTTAGGCACTGGTGTGAGGTTCCCCACCCTTGATCTAATTTATTAACATTCTCTGCCTGTAGATGATTCATTGATATAAGTTCTCACTGGGAAGTTTGTCAAATGTTGCCATGTGATGGACAGTGGAAGGAATAAACTTCTGTAATAGCCCATTATCTGACCAAGAGACTCCTGTAATCTGGAAGAAAGTTTTTAAAGGAACTGGGAAAACTCACTTCCACTAGATGTCTTTGTTATGCTATGATCTACTCCTCCCTGAGTGTTTAAAATCCCATCTTTAGAAAGTACTTTTGTCATTCACTTCCCACCTTCTCTTAAATTTAACATAACAAAAAGAGATAGTTCAAATGAATATAAAGTTATACAGGAAAAAGGAAAAATCACCCTTAATCAGGATTTTAAAATTGAGTTGTTTAAGGATCCAGTTAATTAGGGGGAGGATATAAAATGAATAAAAAAATAAATAATACTGGTTCTTTAAAAAAAAAAAAAACCAGGTACCTCTCTAAACTAACTTTTTCCCTTTCCAAATGCATACAGCAGTATACCTTTTAGTATATTTTGATGACATTTTTAAATGAGACTGAATTTTTTGAAATAGTTGGTAATTTAAAAAAAGAAAAGCTCCAGAATGCACTCAGACAGACATCTTCTTAAACTAACACTCCTGAAAGGGCAATTTCTTTTTCTCGTTCTCTAAATATCATCCTTGCAAAAAATTGAGAGAAGTTGTACAAATTATTTGGATGATCTACTGAAGAAAATTTATTAACCAGTTGGGTTTTTTTTTTAATGGCAGAAACTTGGAAATAAAAAGTGCTTTTCACTTATTTAAAAGTCCTTGGATATTTCTTTTTTTAAAAAAAATGGCCTACGATATTTCTTTTTTAAAAAATACGGGCGAATTCTGTTATGTCTTAGGCCATTTCTGCACTACACTGTTGTAGTGCTATCATTCCACTTTCAACATCCTATGGAATCCTGGGGTTTGCAATTTAAGGAGTGGCATTAAGAATTCTCAGCCAAAAAGTTCTTTGGCCTCAGTAAACTGCAAACTCCATAATTCCACAGGATGTTGAAAGTGGAATAATAGCACTCTAACAGTGTAGCATTGAAATGGCTTCAGTTAAATATATGAAGATGAGCTGGTTACAATTGTGGCAATGATGTCACAAACATTCCTAAGTAGATGTTATGAATACAGAACAGTTACCTACATTTACTCTTCTGTCACTGTTCTATATTATCATAGTTTAGTCTGAATGGTGACACTATTGCCACAATTGTAACTCCCCCATCCCCGGCCACAGCCTATTTTTCCAGCATTAGCTGCATGGGGAGAAGGAGGGCTATTATCTCAGCCATCAGAACACAAGTGCATGTTTCCACCAGGTTTGGTGGTGTCATTCCAGGAGAAGTTGTTAGTTTCGTATATTTAAGTAACTAGCTGATACAGAACTGTTGCTGTAATGTATAAAGGTCTGGAAGCCATGCCCGATGAGGAACGGCTTAGGGAGCTGGATATGTTTAGTCTACAGAAAAGAAGGTGAAGAGGGGACATGATAGCCATATGAAGGGATGTCATGTCGAGGAGGGAGCGGGCTTATTTTCCGCTGCTTCAGAGACTAGGGCCCTTTCCGCACGAGGAAATTAATATGGGCCAATGCGTCTTGTAACGGAGGTTGTCTGCACCTTAGAGCAGACTAGGTTTGGATTATTTACCTTTGTTCCACACCTAAGTCTGATTAAATGCACCCCCAAGTGGTTGTAGAGTGTGCTATTTGAAAAACGGAAGAAACTGGTTTTTCAATTTTCCAGATCGTGCCAATTTGTACTTTTGCAGTGGTGCAGACGTGCACATTCGCACCAATGCGAACTGGTGATCAGCGGAAGGTGAGCTGTGTGCATGTTCAGCTTCAGCGGTTGGTCCCGCCCAACAAACAACAGGAAGCCACCATTTTGTCATCCTCAAAAATCAGCTAATTCACAGTAACAGCAAGAAAAAGGCTGCAGGTATGTAGTGTGGCTTTAAATTTCTATGATTTTTATAGTGCTCAGGTTAAATGTTTACTGTTCTATGTGCCCATGTTGTTGGAAGTAATCGTGGAGGGTGGGGATAATGGTTGCTGGACTTTTCATTTGGAGCCAGTGCTGCATGTTCTTTCCTTTCTCATTTCAAAATACTGACCACTAACCATTTTCCCCTCATCTGAATTCTCCTCCATATATACTTCTCAATTTCATTTGAAAATAGCCTCCACATGCAACCCTGCGTTCAGCATGGGACCTGCAATACTTTCCCTAGGACACACCCCTTATCCCTCCTGGTAATTCCTCTGCTTCCCCCACATAACAAAAAAACACCTACATAAACTCTTCACCCCTAAAAACGCCCTTAACATGAACCTTTGCTGGGAACATGGGACACACGGTAGTTCCTCACTGCATGCTCACACCAAAATTCCACCTCATGGCATTACACTACACTTCCCAGGGCCCAGACAGCCACTCCCCAACAGGTTCTGCCCCACCTAGAGTTGCCATGCCTACCACCAAGGGGGAGATGGGACACACAGTACTTTCCCAATGAACGCTTACACCCAACATCCACCTCAGGACACCACACTACACTTCCTAGGGCGCTAAGAGCTTTCCTCCAGAAAGTTCTGCCCCCCCAGGGTCACTTTGCCCAGCTGGGAGGGGTACATGAGACACACAGTACTTCTGCAAGGCACTCTCACACCCAACATCCACCTCATAGCACTACACTACACTTCCCAGGGCCCTGACAGCCATTCTCCTGAAGGTTCTGCCCCCAACAGGGTCACCAAGCCCAGATCCAAGGGAAACATGTGATGTGCAGTACTTCTGTAAGGCACTCTCACACCCACCATCCATCTTAAGGCAGCACACTACACTTCCCAGGGCCCAAACAGCCTTCCTCCAGAATGTTCTACCCCCCGGGTCACCATGCCCACCTCTGAGGGGGACATGAGACATGCAATACTTTCTCAAGGCACTCTCACACCCACCATCCAACACGAGGCACTACACTACACTTCCTAGGGACCAGTCTCCCTCCAGAATGTTCTTCCACCCCAGGCTCACCATGCCCAGCTGTGAGGGGGAAATGGGACAGGCAGTACTTCCTCAAGGGACCCTCATACCCAAAATCCACCTCATGGCACTACTCCACACTTCCCAGGGCCCATACAGCCACTCTCCTGAAGGTTCTGCCCCCCCCGGGTCAACATCCCCAACTTTGAGGGGGACATGGGTCAGGCAGTACTTCTGCAAGGCACTCTCACACCCACCATCCAACACAAGGCACTACGCTACACTTCCTAGGGCCCAAACAGCCACTCTTCAGAAGGTTCAGCCCAACCCAAGGGTCACCATGCCCAGCTGGAAGGGGGACATGGGACATCCTTGACTTCCTCTATGCACTCTTCCACCCAACATCCACCACTTGCGACCACACTATAATTCCCAAGGGCAAGGCAAACACCCTTGAGAATGTTCTGCCAAGCGGTAGGATCTCCCTGCCCGGCTCCAAGGGGGACATGGGACATGCAGGACTTCCTCTATGCACTCTCCCACCCAACATCCACATCTGGCAATCACACTATAATTCCCAAGGGCAAGGCAAACACCCACTGGAATGTCCAGCCATGCAATAGGGTCTCCCTGCCCAGCTCCAAGGGGGACATGAGACATGCAGGACTTCCTCTATGCACTCTCCCACCCAACATCAACCACTTGCGACCACACCATAATTCCCAAGGGCAAGGCAAACACCCTTGAGAATGTCCAGCCACACAGTATGGTCGCTATGCCCTGCTCCAAGGGGAACATGAGACATGCAGTGCTAACTGAAGGAACTCTCCCACCCGCCATCCACCTCAAGGCACTACACAGCACCTCCCAGGGCCCGGACAGTTTCCCTCCTGCATGTTCTGCCACACCCTGGGGTCACTGTGCCTGGCTCCAAGGGGGAAATGGGACATGCATAACTTCCTCACTGCACCACCACACCCAAGTTACACCTCTAACTCCATCACCGCTCTTCCATAGGGACAAGGCAAAGAAATCTGGGTATGCTCTGCCTGTAACCATGCTCTTCAGATGCACCTTTATGGAGGCAAAGGGATACATAGTGCTTTGGAGATTCACTCTGGAAAGAAGCAATGCAACACCACTTCATTTGAAGCACTCAGAAGTACAAAACTCTCACAGAGAGCACATTGCACCAACAGTATTGATCCTTGGAAACAAAGTATGTACAGGAGGCAAAAATATTTTTTTTTAAAAAAAAAAACCTTTATACTAAATTACAGCAAACTTTTTTAATATTAAAGGGGGAGAGTTGTTTTTTTTCCCTGGGGGGGGTAACTAGTTCTGGGTGGGTTGAAAAAGGAAGGGGAACTATTTGTGATGTACAACAATTAAATGTTTTCTGTCTTCTCCCTCGGGATGGCTTCAGGTCTCTGATCTCCCTGGTAATACTTTCATATGACTGAGAGATTGAGAGCTGCAGGGCAGTAGTAAATTCAAAAAGGTTCTGTTGCAGGGTGTCATCTGCAGGGAGAAAAAAACAGTTCAGTATAGGTTAGTTGTGCAGTCCCCAAAAATCTTTGCAGTAGGAGATCAAGACAGGGTTGCCATCTTTCCCCCTCACGGGAAGCATGCACTTACAGAGGCTTCTGTTGTAGGCGGTCCAGGACGACCTCCAACCGGGTCATCTCTCACCGACCTGGTGCTGGAGCTACGGAAAAGCTTTAAACAACAACCCAGTGACTTATAATGTACATACATCACTGTTGAAAAGTAGAGGGCAAGGACTCATCCATCAGTGCAATCCAAAAATTAACAAGGATAGAATGCAGATACACTTGCCAGATGTGGATGGTCCTGGAATCTCTTCCGTGGTAGCCCCTTGCCCTGCTGCCTGGCTCACGACCTCCTCTGTACAACAAATAAAATCAGCATTCAAAATAAATTTTCTTAATGTGTTCTGGGCTTGTTTTCACTTACCACACAGTACAATTCCAACTGGAAAAAAGGCTCACCTCCCACATTCCGAGATTCTTCCTCAGCGAAGTCAATGATGAGCCCCCCAGAGCTGGAGGCCGAGGAAGATGGTGCAGTTCTTTCTGCTTGTGCTGCTGTGGCTTTGAGAAAGGAATGGTAAAGCCTTTAAAGTTAATACCCACCATAATGCTCACAAGTAACGTTTGAGAAAGTAATGGCGGTTGTCCTCTCCCACACAAAATAAAAAAATTGATTACCTTGCGCCACGCTCAGCCCTGGCAGGTCTTCCTCCCATTCCGTTGCAGAGGTCGTGTCCCCTATCACAATGCTCTCTTCCCCTGCAGCAGGAGGGGGGGAAAAGACACAACAGTACTACCAATAGTATAGCGTGGTAAACTGACACACATCCAAAATGCTATGCACCAAATGTCTGGCACTTGCCTAACTGAAAAGAAATAAAATGGTCCGTACAAGTATTCCTTTACCAATAATCTGTCTGATTAAGGTAAAATTGACTTTCCCCTACCTTCCCTCTCTCGAGCACTGCCTCCCTCCTCCACACCACAGGAGCCTGTCTCACGTCGTCTTCCACCTGTCAGGATAGCACATGTAGATTTTGGCACAGCTGCAGATTGCACCAGAAAGGAGCAGCCCTCCTTGTTTGAAAGGATGACATCAACTTTTCACATATAGTTGTTCTTGTGAGGGAGGGTGGAAATAGTTACTTACGTCCTCTGCACCTGTCCTGCCATGATGGACACCCCACTGCCTTCCATAAGCTCAGCATTGTGTGGAATAGAATGGTGGTTTTGCGGTGGGGGGGTGTCCGTTGAACCTCTCTAGGGCATCATAAAATGAACCCTTAATGGCCTTGAATTTTGAATTCACCTGCACTGGTGTCCTCTCGTACTGGGTGATGCATGCATAATACTCTTTATTTGGATAATTTGTGCTGTGCATCAAAATTGCGATGCCAGAGCTGGCTCAGATTAATTCGAGAAGTTCCCAGATCTCTCCATCACCCCAGACAGCACCCTCTCACTCCATCATCAGTCCACAGAAAGCAAAACAACCTCTGCAGATAACACTTTTTCTCTCTCCCTCTCTCTCTCCCCCTCCCTCTCTCTCTGTTTTCTCACTTTCTCACTGTCTCAATCACCTTTCTCTTTCTCTTACCCACTCCCTGACCCACACTCTCTCTCAACCAAGGAACACCACACCACACCTCACACAGAAAAGGATGAAAAGGAAAGAGTAAATGGGAAAACGAATAGTAGAAGGGCAGAGAAGTGAGGGGAACAGCAAAAGAAAGCAGGTTTGGGGCAAGACAGGGGGAAGCCAGGCAATGGGAAAGGAAAAAAACTCTAGAAAACCACCAACCTCACAAAGAACACACCCACAGTTCTCCACTCCAAAACCCCACAAATCTTGAATGATTCCTCCGCTGTCCTGTAGGGGTCCTCAGACAGACATTTTGTAGTTTGGCTCCACTGCGCAGGTACACACGTTCACAGGCAGGAAACTGCACAGTTCCTTACTGGGGGCAGCCATTTTGTAAGCAAGCAGCGGGGAACTTAAGGAGAAAGATTTGTCACGGAAAATAGGGTGAATACAGAAGAAATGGAGACCCAGGAAACTTCTTGTGGTAACGTTGCCAACCCTGGTGAGCGGGATTCTGAACTTAGAAAAGTGAAGAGTAAAGAGAGGGAGGTGACATGGAGACCTTCAGAAGTAAAGGACTTGTTGGATGTTTGGGGGGAACATCATTTTCAATAGGATCTACAGGAAAACCATAGAAATATAGAGATTTTTGAGGACATAGCACTGGAGTTGAGAAGAAGAGGACACAAGAGGACTGTGGAGGAATGTAGGAACAAAACTAAAAAGCTAAGGCTAGACTATCAGCATGCTGTGGCAGCAAATAAAAGGACAGGTTCTTCCCGGGTAACCTGCGCTTACTACGATGAACTTTCAAGGATACTTGGGGGCGATGTCAGTGTAGTTCCACCTCAAGTCACAGCCAGCTTACAGTTTGCAGAAGATTGTGAGGAAGCTATGGACAGTGGCAGGACAGCAGTAGGTATGAGCAATTCAGTTCCCCAGAGAGTCTGTACATTTTGTTTTCCTGTTTCCTCAACCATATGTATTTCTCCCTTCTTTTCAAGATGAAGTATCAGAGGAGTCCCAGACTAGTGTTCCACCACCTCTCATCAATTGTCTTTTTGTTTTTAATTTTGTTTTTAATTTGTTTTAATAATTAATGTGTTTTAAGGGGATAGAAGGGTTGCTGGGTGGGGAGGATGGGGTACATTTTAATGTTTAATGTATTTATATATTCTTGTAATGCCGCCTCGATCCACTGGGAGAGGCGGGATAAAAATTATTATTATTATTATTATTATTATTATTATTATTATTATTATTATTATTATTACTGCCCCAAGTAATGCGTCTGTACGCCACAGCAACATAAACCCAGTAGTGAAAGAGGCACCAAAAGTAATGCATACAGGGAAAACAGAGGCAGTAGTAGAAACGCAGTGCTTCCAGGAACACATGTCAAAGCTGGGAATACTGAGGCATCCTCATTAAAAAAGGGAATTCATTACCCAATATTAACCCATCAGTGGTGTTATGCAGATAACGCATCAAAACCTTAAAAAGTAAAAAAATCATGCACGAGCGTTTAGGGCCCAGATTGGGAAAGGAACCATTTTCTTAAGATAAAAATGTCCACCCTATGCTTGCCAAGTCGTGCACTATTTATATGCTGGACCTGCACTAGCACTGTAACGCCAGAATCGAAGTCTTCTTAATTCTCTGTGCTTCTCTTGTGAAATTGTGGGTAGGCAGGGCTGTAATTTTTTGGCAAGGGGGGGACAAACGCTATCTGGAAAGTGTTTGCATCAGCCCAAACAGCACATATCTCTCACGATTTAATATTCTATATGATTTCCATCTCCCTAGAAGAACCTTCCATAGTATCCATAAGCAACGCAAACACTGTTTCCACGGTGGGAATGTTACCAAGATCCAGGCTTAGATTGGCTCATTCCAGGGACCGAAGTGGCAGGAGAAATGATACCTTCACTGATGCAATAGCAACAATGGAATTCATAAAGGAACAGCAGGAACTTAACAGAGTGCAGCGTGCAAGGGAGTTTGAGGTCCTGATCTGCACAATGGAACGCCCTCACAATGAACTCATAGAAGTTCTGAGAGAGGGAAATGAGGCCTTGAAGGAAATGGTATGGCTGTACCATCTGGATATAGAATCTGGCCAAAGAGAGAGAAATAATTTCCTTCCTCAGAGTCTGTGCCACAGTTATGACCACTTTGGTATCATCATTGGCGGGGAGACCTTTGGGCGCAAGAAGCACACACAGGATGGATGCTATTGTGAGTGCCGATCCACCAGGAGGGGAAACAAGTCAGGGCCTTGTGCTGGAAAGTACCTCTTCATCCTCCCATCCAGAACGTCAAATTGGAAAGGTTTCCTGCTCAAAGAAAGCATTACAGCATTATAGCTTCTGAGGCACTGTTCCACTCTATGCCTTTTGCAATCATCATGTTTCTTTTAATTTTTTTTTTAAAATATATCCTCAGGGTTCTTTTTCTTAGCAATATGTGCATAGCCGTGGAATGCCTTAATGAGAACCACCTGCAGCTGTAACCCACGACATACAGTACAGTGTGTTGTGTGACTGCAGTAAGGATAGCTATAAATATCAGTGTTATTCCTGACAATGGAACAACACAGTGCCTTGTGCTTCTTAGAAGATGGACTGCTGATGTCACCATCAATTTGTAATAGATCCTATGTGTCACAACATCTATACGACACAGGGTGACATGACAAAAAGGGAACACATGTCTTTGATGTTTCACAATCTAGGTGTTTTATTGTGTAGCATATTATCTTGGAACGTGCCCGTGTCCTGTTTCTGGACAGTTGTTAAAATTGAAGTATTCTTACTATTAAATGGTTGGTGATATTTCTCTGGATTTGCTCACATAGTATGCATTTAACTTCTAATGTGCAAAACCACAACACTGACAACAGTCAGGTTGGCAGGTGAAAGCCTAGAGTTGTGACACATATTCTTTTTTTAACTCTGGTTAGATAAATGTAAATGAGAAAAGAAACCAGACATCTTAATTACTATGAACCAAATTTTTATTTACAGATATCAGTAATAGCAAAAATTAAAACGGTTGCAATATATTTATGCAATATAGAAAAAAAAGGAGCTCCTCTCAGAAAGGGAAAAGTGTTCCAGGAAAGGACAGTACAACTTTAAATAGTTTTTTGCTATTTTTGAAAGTTGGGGGTGGTGGAGGAACTATGGGATCTCTATATACTAATCAAAACCAAAGAAATCTAATCCATTTCTGGGAAACACCTTTCCCTGGTGGCGTTACATGGTTTGGGACCTCACTGCTAGCCTTAAACACTGCCTGAAGTGATGAGGCTGGCTATGGCAGCCCTAACTCTTTCCCCCTCCCGGAGCCTCCTTCAGGAGGCATATGGACAGATGTCTTCTGGTTGATGGGGAAGACGTACTGGGGGTGGTGGTGCTAAGTCCAGGTGGAGGAAGTGACCCTTTGTCTCACAAATGTTGTGTAAAACAACACAAGCTGACACCACAGTTAGAAAGTTCTGCTCTGAGACAGTCAATGGTGCAGAAAGACAGCCCCATCTCATTTTGAGCCTTCCAAAGGCCCGTTCCACAACGTTTCTACAACAGTTAAAAACCTTGTTGTAGGCAAGCTTTCTTGCATAAAGGTGTCCTGCGTACGGCTTCATCAGCTACTGGGAAAGGGGGTATGCAGCATTGCCCAGGATAACTGGTCCAATGTGAACCCCATCGATGGTGATGGTAGGGTTTCCAGGAACAAACCTCCCCACCTCCATGGCCTGCCACAGGGACGAGTGGCGGAACACAAAGGCATCATGCATTCTTCCCCTAAAACCCAAAAGAATGTCAATAAAATGTCCAGAATGATCAACAGTGCCCTGTAGAAGGATGGAGAAGGAGCTTTTGCAGTTTATGAACTCTTCTCCTCATCTATTTGGTGGCCATACAGGAATATGAGTTCCATCAACCGCCCCAATGCATTGAGGGAATCCCATTTGGTGGAAACCGTCCATTATCTGTAATGGTAGAAGAAAAAGAGAAAAGTTCATTTTTATCTGCATTAAAGATATAAAGTAAAGTGCTGCACGTCCCATGTTCCCCTCGCAGTGTGGCATGGTGACCCCCCACTGCATGGTGAAACATTCATAAGGGTGTTTACCTTGGCCTTGGGAATTTTACTGTGGTCGCTAGAGGTGGATGTTGGCTGTGATAGTGCATAGAGGAAGTACTGCATGTCCCATGTACTCCCAGGAGCTGGGCATGGTGATCCTAGGGCGTGGCAGAACATGCTGGAGGGAGGCTCCCAGGTGTCAAGGTCAGAGACTCAGGCAGCAAGCCAGCCCAGAGAAGGGGGAGGGAGAGATAGCAGAGTCCCACTGGGAGGAGTCAAAGCAAGCAATTACACATAGGCAGTCCATTTACCTAAGCCTGAGTGACAAGCAGAAGCTGTAGTTAGAGTCCAAAATCCAGGGATCAGGAGCCAAGAGGCCAATCCAAGGTATCAGGGGCCAGGTGCTGGAAGCAAGGAGACAGCTTGTAGAAAGTTTGCCACAAGCAAAGGAAAGCTTCCAGGCAGGCAGTTATATAGCCCGGCCACAGATGTGGCCAGTCACTGCTTCTAGAACTTAATCAAGGAAGCCTCCCTTTGCTCAGCTCTCTTGAGTCTCTGCCTTGTTTGTGGGCTGATTGACAGAGGCTGCAGGGTGTCCTCAGGATCACAGCTGGATCCCTGTTGCCCTAAAGGAGCAAGCAGAGGAACATCCGAGCTTGTTTGGTCCCTGGCAGCAGGAGGAGCTCTTGAGCTGCAGGACTCATCTCCAGCCAGAGCAACAGAGACCAGCTGCTGCTCTTCATCAGCAGCTCTGACAGGAGCTTCAGTTAACATACCAGGGTCCAGAGAAGCATAGTGTACTGCCTCAAGTTGGATGGTGTGTGGGAGAGTGCATAGAGGAAGTACTGCATGTCCCCTGTCCCCCTTGGAGCTGGGCACAGTGACCCTACTACCTGGCTTGACATTCTTGTTTGCCTTGGCCTTGGGAATTGTAGTGTGCTCGCTAGAGGTGAATGTTGGTTGTCAGCATGCAGTGAGTAAGTACTGTGTGTCCCATGTCCCCCTCACAGGTGAGCATGGTGACCCTGGGGGGGGCAGAACATTCTGGAGGGAGACTGTTTGTTCCCTGGAAAGTGTAGTGCAGTGCCTTGTGGTGGGTGGTGGGTGTGACAGTGCCTTGAAAAAGTACTGCATGTCCCCCTCAAACTTGGGGATGGTGACCCTTGGGGAGGCAGAACTTTCTGGAGGGAAACTGCTTGGGTGTAGTGAGGGTGTAGGGACAAGTGTGGTGAGGCAATGTGAGGTGGAAGTGTATAAGTGAAGCACTGCGTGTTCCATGTTCCCCATGTAGACAAGCATGAGGACCCATGGGCATGCCAGAAGACTGTGGACATCTTCGAGGTGTTTGTCTTGGGAGGAGAGGAAAGGTGAAGGAGGATTGTGTGGCCCTCAGCATATGTGTACCAAACATTTTATTTTTCACATACCAATGTGGATTGTGTACAGCAGCAGTGCTGTGCAGAATGCATACTCACCCTCTGATAGTCTCCCAGGCAAACAGTCGAGGACAGGAGCACATGCTCTATCACAAGGCAGACCTCAATGGCTATATCTGCAACTGTGGAGATCCTCAAGCTGAAAGTGTTCACAGTTTTCCTGTAGATCGGGGGGTTGTCAGCCACCAGACAGCAATGGCCACTCTCTCCTCCACAGCTATGGGTTCGTGCATCTCTGTGGTCCTTCTCTCCAGGTGCGGACGCAGATGGTCTGCTATCTCAAACAGGGTGGCCTTTGTCATCCTGAAGTGATAGAGCCACTGGTCATCATCCCATGTATCCAAGACCTCATTGGTCCACCACGTCCTGCGCATCCTCTCCTGAACCCACCATCTTCTTGAGTATGGCACCCTTTCTGAGGAGCCTCCTAGCAGGGGGGCATACAGGCTGAAGTAATCATCATCTCCACAATCCCATGAGGCAGCAAAGGAAGCCTGACTGAGGGCACTGGCTCCTCGTGGGTATCCACCCATCCGTTGGAGCCTGTACCTCCTAACTCGGTCTCGGGTCCATTGCCGTTTCATTGCTGCCATCACAAGTCCCAGAACCATCAGAAACAGACCCAGGACTGTGGCAACATTTCTTATCCCGTCTTTTTTTCCATCGCAAAATCTGAACAACACAACAGCGGTGCAAAAAGAGATGAAGAACTAGCAAGCTCAAACAGATCGACGAAGCACAACTTGCTAGTTCCAAAAATTGATCTCTCTCCAGAAGCTTCCCAGGAAGGAGGGCCCATGGGAGGGCTCATGGGAGGGGCTGGGGGCAGTACGGACTTTTGCACCTATGCACGTACATAATGACGTACAGAACCATGCCCAAAAGAAAAACAACTAATCACAGCTGACAAGGGCGGGGTAAGGAGATTAGTGGGAGTGGCCACAGCAGAGATAGTGTGGATCTATGAACTCGCACTGCTCCGAATCGGTGTGGAACATACAGAGTAGCCCTGCAGAAGGACATAAGGGAAAGCCCACCTTGTTTCGAGCCCAGAAGAACCGGTAAGAAATGGCACGAAGCAATTCACTAGCCTCGTGTGGAAAGGGTCCTAGGAGCAATGGATTCAAATTGCACAAAAAGAGATTCCTCTTAAACCTCAGGAAGAACTTCCTGACAGTCAGAGCTGTCCGGCAGTGGAATATGCTGCCTCAGAGTCTGGTGGAGTCTCCTTTTTTGGAGGTTTTTAAGAAGAGGCTGGATGGCCATATGATGGGAATGCTTTGATGGATGTTCCTGCATGGCAGGACTGGATGGTCCCTGTGGTCTCTTCCAGTTCTATGATTCTATGATTCTATAAAAATAAATGTTTTCCTGGACATAGTCTGCATCTGTTTAGCATGCTACAACTGTTTTGCAGTTTCTGGCATGTTATTCCCTTCCAAATTTGCTTAGTGGCTTATTTCATTCATTTAGATTTTTAAATGTCCTTTTGCTTCTATGTTTAAGATGATCGTGAAGGATGTGGGACCATCTCAGTGCCCCTTCCACCTCCTAGGACATTCTCATTCTCATTTTAGCTAAGCCTCTTAAAATGAATAGATGAGCCTTGCTGGATTACACCAATCACATGATTCCCAGAAGCTGATTAGTGAGACATAAGTGACCAATTTTTCCTTGTTATTTACCCTCAGTATCTGTTACTAAGAAAAAGATTCTATTGAACTCAGTGTTTCTATTTTTCCATCATCACTGGTAACCATTGGTAGACCTGTCCTCCTCCATAAATCTGTCTAATCCTCAGGGATATCCCAGGGCATTTTGCTCCCCAAGGCAAGATGACATAATCTCTTTCCTTACACAGAGACTGCACAAGTGACTGGACTGTGACTGCACAGTTTAGGGGGCTCAGGGCAGGCAATATGTTATCAACCACTCCGTCCTACTACACATTGGTATGGACTGAGGACTGCTACTGCTTTCCCCAACACTTGCAGCCTGAGACAGTTGCCTCATTATGTCTCTGCTTATCAAACTTTGAAACCATCTAAGCCAATTGCAATTCCTAATTAATGTGACAAGAAAGTCCATAAAAACATACTAAACGAGCAAGAGTGAGGAACAGATAGACTGATGGACAATATAGTGATGGACAACAACTCCGATCACCTCTGTCCTTTAGCCATGTTCACTGAAGATGACGAGAGCCATAAGTTCCCTAGGCCTGTTCTATAACATGGAATGTTCCAAACAGCCTTCATGTAATTTGTATATACCTGCTAGTATTTAATAGTTTTCCAATCCATAGAATTTGATAGGCACCATGACCCATTTTGTTTCATCTCTTTTCACCTGGGACCCATCACACTACACAATTGTAGTGGTATGATTACACCTTAACTGACATGACAACATTGTATGGAGCCCTGGGATTGGCAGTTTACAGAGGACCATTTAGAAATCTCAGCCAGAGAGCTCCAATGCATCATCAAAATACAAACCCCAGGATGCCATACAATGGAATCATGGCCATTAAAGTGGAATACTAGTGCTATAATTCTGTACTGTGAATGGGCCTTTATACACATGATAGTGAACACTGTGTATACTAGCCCCACCTCACTGCAGTGCCCAATCTCTTTCCATTTGAAGTCCTCATGTCTTATACATATATGTCAAGTTATTGGATCATAGAGTTGCAAGAAACTACAGGGGCCATCCAGTCCAACCCCCTGCCATGCAGGGATATACATCAAAGCACTCCCAACAGATGGTCACCCAGCCTCTGCTTAAAAACCTCCAAAGAAAGAGATTCCACCACACTCCAAGGCAGCATATTCCACTGCTGAACAGCTCTGACCATCAGGAAGCTCTTCCTGAGATTTAGGTGGAATCTCTTTTCCTGTAGTTTGAATCCATTGCTTCTTGTCCTAGTCTCTGGTGAAGCAGAAAACAAGCCTGCTCCCTCCTTGACATGACATCCTTTCAAATATTTTAACATTTAAACATGGCTATCATGTCCATGTCCATTGCTTGTAAAGGAACTTTGCATGCCACTCTTGTAAGCCTTGGCAGAGACTTTGGTCTGTAGAGATGTAGTTTCCTGTTTGCCATGCTGACGTATCTTTTCCTTTACTCCTTCTTTTTGGCATGTGCATACTCTTTCTCTCTCTCTCTCTCTACCTCCCCTGTCCGCCGGTTTCCATTGCCACATGGCCTGAGCACCAGCAAGGACTGGCTGCTGCTCTTTTGTAGAGCCTGAAATAATGAAATGAGAGTACATTCTTTTTCTTTTCTCAAGCCAGGTTTGTGTATCTGTTCTTATGACAGGGATCTGAATGAACTGTTTTCCTCAGAATTTACTAAAGGTAGCTGCATTTTACTTTACTCAGCGATGTTGTAAGGGAGTTGTGGCTGGGTTTTGCTTATTGCACTTTGATATTTTACTCTGGTGGATTTACACCAATATCACAAAAATGACACAACACAAATGTGTTATGAGCCCATGCAACCCCCAGCTTTGATATGGTTTAATTGGTGAAATAAGAGTTAATTGGCAAATATATTAATTGGCATTGATATAAAATGGAACCTGAGATGACCAGAAGGTCAGGCTGGGCAGAGAAAAATTACTGAGTGAATATATGTGATTGCAAAACAAGTCAGGAGATCCCCTGTAGGAATAGCCAAGGTCATTGTCAGGCAGATTACCAAGCAACTCCAGAGATAATAGGCTTAAGCTGAAGCTGTACCATCTCTGAAAGCATATAATGGCAAAGGGAAGTTCCCACTAAAACACTGATTGTTTCTGCCCTGCTTCCTTGCACCTGGACATTTCCCTGCATTGTTCCCTTACCTGTCCACAATTACAGACCTGTTACAAGAGCCATTAACTCTTTGTCACCTAACACTAAGACTATTAACTGTGTCTGACACCATTGTCCAGGTGGTAAACTCCATTGTTTTCTTGGCCAGAGAGCCGTTCACACCCATGCCCCCAAGGTAGATTTTGGATGTAATCCCCCTGTTTTGAGGAGTTTGCTGAACGCCTCACTGTCGCTCTGATTCCATATAAGTACTGTCCTTAGGCACTAGTCTAAGACACATTGCTGCTTTCTTTGTTGCTCTCCAGATCAGTTATTGCCCATACCCTGAAAACTCCTCTATCCACAATTTTCCTCCCTTTATCCTTCGGTTAGCTCTTGTGCAAGTGTTTGGATCTTTTGCATGTATGAGTGAATTTTCAATAAACCACATTTTAACTTATTTTGGAATCTCAGGCTTGTTCTTTCCTGCAAGACCCCATAAACGTTGGTGGAAAGAGCTCACTTGTAAAATAAATTGGTCTACATCAAGGTCACCTGGAGGCCCATCTCCTAAATCCAAGAGGAAGACTGAAGCAGGGAACTTAGGGAAACCCTACATTTCTATAAGGTTTTATTTTCCAAACTCAAAAAATCTTAATAAAATTCAAATTCTTAATCTTAATGAAATTCAAGTTTTATGATACCAGTAACTAAATACTCTAAATGCACCAGATCCTTTCTGATCTTTTCAGTACTGTTTAATGCTTGAATGAGAGACTGTCAACAAATGCCAAGTGCTGTAGGCTGTATTTCAGAGGAATGAACTGACAAAGTCACCTATGAATATTCCTTGCCTAAGAAAACATTGTGAAATACATTGTGTCCCTTTAAGTTTACAGGCAAATTGAAGACACCTAAATAATGTGAGAATGTCTTTTGCAAACATATTGTTTGGCTATATGCATTGCATTTCTGTGGCATATATGCACTCTCAGGAAACCGCTTATCTGTCTTCATGGTTGGCATGGACTATAGTACACGCTGCCTCTATTTATGGGTTCTTATTTCCCTATGGTATGCTACTTCTAGTTACTTCTGGAAAGGACTAGGGTGCATCCTTCTAGAGAAGTAGGCTTCTCTAGTGGGCCCAGAGGGAACCAACTTCATTCCAGCACGTGCACACACACACACACACACACACACACACACGCCATATGGCTGTCACACTGGGGAAGTTCATTGGCAAACTAGAAACGTCAATTTAGATCAATTTAACAACACATTCAGCATGGGGGAAAGCAAGGGACTGGGGTACATGTGGTCCATCCATGACAGCAATGCTTTCACAATAAAACTTTGGAAAAGAGAGATTGGGCCAACTGAACCATGATGGAATTCTATAACCAGATAGCAGCTAGCAGAAGTTTCTCTTCCATGTTCTCACCAAAAATTTCTGTGATGGTGGTGGACCTTCCACCAAAGACCTTAAAACATGATGATGCTCATACAGGAAAATAAGATCTTTAAAACAGTTTGGACCCAAGCTGTTAAAGATCATAACCAGTGTGTGCAATTCTCCCCCAGAACTGGATTAGTATTTAGTTAAAAAGTTTCAACAAGTTATACGTTCCCTGTTATATGATCTATGGAGATTTGGGACAAACAAATATTCTTCATACACATATTGTTAAACTATGGAAGGCATCACCAGAAATGTGACAGGTTGTAAAGTTGATGATATTAGTCATGATAACTATATCTACCAGCAGAGACAGTATGCCTTTGAAGACAAGTTGCTGAATAATATGGATAAGAAGGTGATATAACTTTGATGATATAACTCTGCTTATGGACTTGCCATTGGGGCATGTGCTTGGCCACTATAGGAATAGAATGTTGAATTAATCTGACCTTTCATCAAATCCAGCATGGCTCTTCTTATGTTTTGATATCCTCATCCCAGTCAAATATTTATAGATGGAGCTGCACCTGAACTGGGAGCCATGGTTCTAGTGATATGGACAATGGGAAGTGCAAATTTCACAGGGATGGATGTTAGCCCCCATTTGCTTCTTTTTCAATAAAAGATCAAACTTTTTTAATGCTCATTTAAGAATACTATTGAAACTTGCTGGGAGCTACAGTGTACGTTTTTCAGCCTTTTCCCCCCCTTGTGTATCAACTGGATAGTTCCCCATCTCAGCTTAACTATTTGAACCAGCTTGATCCTCAAAAAATGTCATCTGTCAAGCACAGGATTCAATCATGTAGCATAAATACAATCTTTGAAGAGGCTCTGAAGCTTTCTTAAATCCATGAAGAATAAGCACGAATTCTCTACAATAGGTGAAGCAGGGTTTTTTTTTTTTATGTGTAGAGAGCATTCTGGTTTCTACAAAGCTTAGCACAGCTACCACTGAGAGCCCAGTGGGTTATCTGCCTACTGGCTGAATTAATACACATATACACACAGGCAAAACAGAATAGTATCAAAAGGATATTTGAATGATAAAGATGGCTATCTCACTTTAGCCCCCTGAGCAGACAATATTAACTGTTTGCTGTCCTGGTTCAAATGACTGAGAAGCAATTTGTATAAGAAATTTTCTAAACTGCCTACAAAGGTGATCTGATTATTGAAATGGCTCTGGACACTCTTAAACTCTAGACCAAACATAGTCCATAAAGATGCTTCAAGAGAAAAGATATCCTGGCAAACAATAACAAATGAGCAAGTAGTATATAAAATATACCCTAGAGATAAAGGATTGAAAAATGCTAATTCATTATCTTGTATTATAAAGCCTATATCCTAGAGATGCCAACAGTCTGAAAATAAGCAAAATAGGTATGTTAGATCTGATGGGATAAAATGAGAGAAGGAAAAGAAGGACTGAATTTAAGACTAATCTAGCAAAACAGCTCAGGTTGTTTTTGCTGCAAGGCTGTGTGACTCTCCTTCGTCTACAGTCTTACTTGACAGTAACCCCAGGGATCTTTCTCAGACCAGTTTACCTGAAAGCACGGTGCAGAAACAGCAACATCTCCATCCATACTGTTCTGCAGCCTCACTGTCACTTTCCATGCCCCACATCCATCCATCCCTCCACATCTATCCCTCCCTCCCTCCATCCACCCCACCCCCCTCTCCCATTCATCCAAATGCACACTCCGTAAAGAGGAAGTTGTCCTTGCACATTCACAGAGGACCTCTGTGACAGGGGAAGGACTGCAAGCATCTCTAGGCCCCACCAAACCACATTTAAAACACACAACAAAATAACATTCTCAGCCACAGAAAACTCAGTGATAGATTTGCCTTAGGGTCACCCTGTGTCTTGGTAGCTTTCATTAGTCCAATTTCTGTTAACTTAAAGACAGATATGATAAATGGCAGGATAGACGATAGATGTAACTAAATATAACATCATAAACTTTTAATAGGTTGTGTGATTTTAAATCTTTTCATCATGAGTTGAAACTAAGCCTATTATTTCATTTGCTAAGGATTTAACTTCATCTTTTTTCTGTATAGATAACTTTTTAAGAGAGTCAGTGAGGTACAGTGGTTTCTGCATTGGTCTACAGACCCCAGAGACGAGGGTTCAGTACTCCACTCAGACCTGGAAACCTGCTGGCTGACCTTGGGCATTTGACACATTCTGACCCAGAAAACCCCATGATAGGGTTGCCTTTGGGTCTTGATGTCAGAAATGAAGGCACACTACTACTACTACTACTATTACTACTACTTCGGGTCTTATGGTAAAAAGAGCGACAGAACAGTCCCTAGAGATCTGCTTGAGAATGTATGAAGAAAATAATTTTCATCCACAAAGTGCTCAGATTTATTTTCCCTTCCTTTCCCACATTAACCTTGACCAGAGGCCATTGTTTAATTCAGTGGGATAATTTCTTGAGCTGTCAAATCTGTTTTCTGGGTTTTTGTTTTGTTTTGTTTGGTATTCCTTCCAATTTCTTGTCACTCAAATCTAAAGGTTTCTTTAATGAAAGAAACTTTTTAATAGCAAGTATCAAAAAAATAGATCCTCTGTATAATTTATGTTGCAGCATTTGGACCCACAAATCACATTGACCACACCCCAAAGACTTTTAAATGTTGAATAAGGAAGATTTCCCACTCATTAATTATATCTTCTTTTCATTAAACTGACACAAGGAAACCAGAAAGTATTCTCTTTCCTACTCTTTCAACTACCTTTTTTTAATGAGACCCTTTTGCTATTTCTAATTTTTTTAAATTGTTCTTGCTACTTACGAATAAGATCAGGGTGCTCTAGAAGGCATTAAAACCTTGAAGAATAAATCTATTTAAGGGGGTGGCTTTGGGGAGTTTCCACTCTCAATACAAACTGTATTGACATCTGTCTGGTAGTCGAAAGACCTGCTAAACAAAGATCTTTGCAGCTGGTCATGACAGCATCAGCCAATTAGCAATCAGTGTTACTAGAAGAGCAAATATATTACGGTCTCATTGCCAGGGACTACCCCAAGCATTGGGGCTCTCCTGGCTCTTGACACTTTTTCAAAAGTGTTGCATTCCTTTCATTTGATGATTTATGACATGCCTGTATTGCCCCAGAACAGGGATGTTCATATTCAACTATTTCATTCTAACAAGTAAGGACAAATATTTGCCACAGTCTTCTGCCAGATGTGGAGAAAAATAAGTTTCTGCACAGCTCTCAGAATTTTGGGGGATTTCTCATTTATTGTTGTCAGTTACTGAATGTGACACCCCCCCCCAATAACCTCAGCCAGGCAGTGCTCTAACCAGAAGGTTTTCAAAATGCTACAGGGAAATGATATTATTCTAGTCGCACAGCAGATTGAATGAAGCAGTTATGAGCTCTACTGTTATCTCCATCTTCCTGTTCTCAACATGCCTCTGACCAGGAGAGCTGCAGATCTCGTTTCCCATTGCTCTGATCTGTAGCTCCTTGGAACCATTTTAGTGAGGGCACTGCCAGCGTGAAGAGGTAGGTGTCACAGAGCTGGTGTCATCATAAGTGGCTACTAAAATGGAGTTCTGTAGTTGAAGTTATGTCTGATGATGCAATGGCTTGGGTATTGTTTTCAGGCAGGCCTGTGTGGTTTTTGTATAAGACTGCTGTTTTCCATGCAAAATCTAAAAATTTGCAGAACAAAAATCTTATGAAGAATATCAGAATTGTATACAACAAAACCATGTGACCTTTATTTTATTTTATTTTATTTGCAAGATTTATCTTTTGTTCAACAAGCTCTTTTTGGTGCGTATGATTTTTGTAGTGCAGAGTTACTACATTTTGAGCAGAAAACAATTTTGTCCCCCCAAAACACATGTGGGTGTCCCAATACACTGTTTTTTGAGCACAACTCCACAACATTTATGCAAAAACCACATTCCCTAATTACCCTAAAACACTTTGGGATGGGCAAATACCAGACAAAAACAGTGTACAATTCAAGACACTGTTTTCACTGTTTTTGCCTGGGTTTCATCTATTTTATTATTTGATTTCATTTCATTGATGGCCACAGACTCACATGCAAACATATTTTAGTAATGGCTTATATGTTCCATGAAGATTGGTAATAAAATCTCAGGTACATTTCCAGCCTTCTCCCTTTTTGGTAGCTGGCCATCTTAAATCTGATGCTAAAGGAGGAACAAAAGAATTCTGAAGCAAAAGGTAAAATAATTTCAGGAAGTCTACCCATCCAAATGCATAACCGCTATTGGTTGAGAAAATATTAATTAGAAAAGTCTTCAAGAAAAAGAATGCTTTCTCCAATAATATTGTTTTTTCACATATAGCACACATATAGCCAGTAACTCTCAAGTTGAAATGGACCATAGAATTCAGCCATAGGCAAAACCCTCTCCAATTCATCTTTATTGGAATTGGATTTGGTCCATTCTTTTCCAATCCTCATTGAGCCAAATTCGTATACAGTATAATTATTGTACAAATATTGCATTTATTTGTGTATTATTTGGCACAAACAGAGACGGTGTCCAGTGTCACAGGCATCAAGAATCTAGAGTTTGTGAAAGTTACTTCTTTTATACTTTAACCTGAAGCTTTCTGCCATTGGCCTGACTTCCTGAGGGATATAGGGAGCTGTAGTCCAAAACTTAATATTTGCTATATTTGCAAAGAAATGAAATCAAGATTCTTGCCAAGCAGGGCACTGGGAAATTATGAGTCCAGCATGCTCCCATTTGTGAGGTGTCTTGAACCAGACAGCTGCAGATAAACACCAAGAAGGACCTTCCAGCTGCCTGTCTCAGTGTGCTTCCCCCTGGGAACATCACTACAGTAATTTCCTAGGGCCTTGAATTGAAATTCCTGAGAAATTCTTTCCTTAGGGTGCTGCGTGGTTCAAGAGGAGGGTTTTTTGAGGATGAACAGGAGAAATACCTACAGTGATGGAGCTCTGTCATCGTTGGTATGTTGGATGATATAAGATTTTGGCCAGTTATTTCTTCTTAGGAAAAAAAAATACATAGCCAAGATAGAATCTATCACAGAACAAAATAACAAACATTACCATTTACCATTGTTGGTCAATGCATTAATGGTCATCTCATTTCTAAGTTGATTTTTTGAGTTTTTATTGTTGATTCAGCCTAACATATTACATTAAGTTGTCAGTGCCTACATGTTGAACAATTCTGTTGCAGGAAGATTACAACACATTGAACTGTTTGCAAGTTAGGACAGTTTGTGCTACAATTTCAAGTGGTGTTTTGTTTTGTTTTTTGATGGTCTGAAAGTAGAAGTGCCTATATATATATATATATATATATATATATATATGACAAATTTATAAACCATTTGCTTAGAAATGTATTTTCTGTGTCCATTCCCAGTCAATGTTTGTTTTTCATAGTCCACAATGATTTGGAGCTATTCAACCAGGCAACTGTTTTTAAGCCTCTTAAGACATCTCCAGCAGCAAGGTGCTGTAGGCTGTATTTCAGAAGAAGGAACTGGCAAAACACCTCTAGGTATTCCTTGCTTAAGGGAAATAACATGAAATTCCTCAGGCCACCTTAAGTTCACAGATGAGTTGAAAGCACAAACACACATTGCAGCAAATAATTTAGATCATTGTTATGGAGTGACTTCAATACATTTCTGACTTATGGTAACCCTATAATGGGGTTTTCTGTTCCAACTTTCTTTAGAGGGGTTTGCCCTTGACATCCTCTGAAGCTGAAAGTGTGGCTTGCCCAAGGCTAAGCAGAGGTTCAAACTCTATCTCCCAATGTCCTTGTCCAACACTACCCCACACTGATTCTCAGTTTCTGATCTAGCAATTGATATTAAGATTGCTAGTAAATCTATGTATGGAAGATCTGGGCAACAGATCTGCTTCTTTAAGATGTTAAATATTTATAGTACTTCACATCAAAAAGCTCTGTATTTTTGATATTCTAGCCAGTGATGTGGAAGAGTACTAGTTTAAACACAATTTCTCCTGCGTTAGAAACTGAGTTGATAATTTGAAAGCTGAGCTGATAATTTGGACAGTTCGGTAGAGCACCAATGCCCTCTATGGATGGTCTGATTCACAAACGAATGCTGGAACATATTTCAGGTTCATGTGAAAATGAGATGAATTTTCCAAACAATTATAGCGTTATTTCTGAGATGTTTAATATCTGTTGGCCAATCGTATAGTCCAGCTACATCTGAAATGCCAAAACTTTACAATTGGTAGTAGATGTTAATTTTCTAAATTCAGATCTCTTATAACATATAATAGTATTGCAGCATGATCCTATATGTTATTCCTACCTTCTGCTTATGATGATCCTATGAATCAGGGCTATGGCTTCCTTGACTGAGTCTATCCACCTATAATGAGGTCTTCATCTTCTCCTACCTTAGCAAGCATCTTTCTCTCTTCCAATGAACCATGCTGTCTCATGTCCCAAATATGACAGTCTCAGTTTGGTCATCTTGGCTTCTAGTGAGGGCTGTTCTCTGGGGGTCCCAGGAGGGATGCCCAAATAACCAAGCAAAAAACAAAGTTGGGGGTATTAACTGGAGCATTCTCTTAAGCTAGCGAGAGGCAGGGTAACTTAGTAGGGATCTTGCAACCCAATGTCTAAGGGGTCAGGTCAGAAGAGCCGTCAGACAGTTCTAAAATAGCAAATGATATCTTTACTAAAGGACAAACAACAGATAAGACACCACAAGCACACAGCACTTAGAAATTAGAAATAAGAGTTTTCGGGGGGAATGGGTGATACGACACCTTTTCTCGTAGTCCTGAAGAAGCGGGAAGAAACTCAGCGTAGAGGCCGAGGGGAGCTCTCTGGACAAAACGACAGCAAGACCGGATGGAACTCAGGAGCGATCCGAGGTGGGCGAGCGAGCGATCCAAGGTGAGCTGGGAATCAGGGAATTTTTATAGGGTGGATTGTGCCTACAAGCCATGCCATACTCGATGAAAACAATGCGAGTTTGGAGTGGGACAAAGCTTTGGGAAAGGTCAAGTTTTACATGATCGGCTTAGTGCAGGTTTGACAACAGTGTAGCCAGTATGCAAATGGCTTGGCGTTGTAAGGGCGTCGGCTTGAGGCCAAACGTCTTTGTGTAGAGTTGTGCTTAAGCAATGGGCATCTGCAAGAGAGGTCCCTGAAGCAACGGAGTGGCGTTAACCTGCCTGCCTAAGTGGGAGTTGGAATGCCCAGCACTTACCGGCCACGCCTGTGTACGTGCCTGTCCAGTGGCCTCGCAGACACATGGAGTGGGGTGGCAGGGAAAGGCCAAATGATTTGATATCAAAAAGGAGATATCTAGTGCTATCACCAGGTAGGCCTGAACCAGAGTAACAGTCTCTTTAGCAGTTCCTCTACCCTCCAGCTTGCGTGGTATAGTGGTTTGAGCATTGGTCAATTCCCTACTCAGCAATGGAAACTGCCTAGGTGACCTTGGGGGTATTATACACTCTCAGCCCCCCAAAAAAGACCTTAGGGTCACCATTAATCACCATCAATCAGAAACAACATTAAAACAAATTAAAAACTCCGCTAGCACCACATATCAAAATAATATATTGAATAATACTCATTTTTGAATAACATTATTCAAAATAACATTTCAAAATAGTAAAACTCCCATACACAGATATCAGGAACACTGGAATCCAAAGTGTGATGGTCCCACATAAGACTAATCAAATTAAATTCACACTGGGTCCAGTGAGACTAACTTACAGGGAAGGGTTGCAGTCTTTGATTCCATTTAATAATGACAGCTCTACTATGGTTTACATACAATACGTCATATGAGAAATGTTCAACAGCCCATTCCCTTTCAACAAAGCAGCATTGGGAAGACCAGATTGGTACTGCAAAAGCACCATGGTAAATTGCTTTTAGTTCATTTCTACTCCACCACTTCATTTGGATAATATACATATCAGGCTGCCAGGATGTAGGAAACTGGAATATGGATTAAATATTATTAGTGAAAACACTTGATTTGGGGATGTGAACACAGATTATATTTTCAGCATTTCCACTTTTTCATTTATATGCATGTTACTTATTTTTGTCATTTCTTCTCAGATTAAGCATCCCCAAATGTTAACTGGAAAGCTTTCCTTTCTCTGCTATTTGTAAAAGCAAGTTTCCATCAACTACATTTACTTGAAAGCAACCTATTAAGCACGATATAATTGACACATATTGTTACCAGGGTTATGCTATGTCTGGTGATGAGTGGTGAGAGCACTAGATATCTCTTGATATCAAACTTATTTGGCCTTTATGTGACCTTTCTTTGCCACCCCACTCCACGTGTTTGCAAGGGCCACCGGACAGGAACGTAATAGGCGTGGCCGCTAATGGTTGTACATTCCAAACCCCATTTAGGCAGGCAACTTAATGCCTCTTTGATGCTTAAGGGACCACTCCTTCCTGCAAACCAGCCTTGCTCAGTGTGACTGTGCACAAAGACGCCTGGCCGAGTGCCGAGCCATTCCTTTATGTTGGGCCATTTGCATACTGGCCATACTATTGTCATCCAGCACTAAGCTCATCATGTAAAACCTGACCTTTTCTAACGGCTTTGTCCCACTCTAAATTTCCTTTGTTCTCACTGAGCATGGCATGGCCTGTAGGTAAAATCCACCCTATATAAAGTCCCCAAATCCGAGCCTTCTTTGGAATGCTTGCCCACTAGAACACTCAGGAACACTCCGGACTGCTATCCTGCCTTGTCAGTTTGTCCAGCGAGTCGCTTCCTCAGCAAGCCGCACTGAGCTTTCCTCCCTGCAACCTCCACTTCTCTCCAGGACTACGAGAAAAGGTGTCGTATTACCCATTCCCCAAAACTCTCCATTTCTATTTCTCAGTTAGCGTATGTTGTGTCTTTTGTGTTTTTTGTTCTCAATAAAAATATTATTTGTTGCTTTAGAACTTGTCTAACCGCTCTCTGACCTGACACTGTAGACATAGGGTAAAAGATCCCAGCTAAAGTTACCCTGCCTCTCGTTAGCTTAAGAGAGTGCTGGAGTCTAATTTCCCCCATCTTGTGTTTTTATTTGGTAATTTGGGTGCCCCTCCCGGGACCCCCAACATACAGGGTAACAATATGCCAAAGGAACTTTTGCTAATAGTTTTAAAAAACAGAGTTCTTTCACATTACAAGGAGGATCATTCATTAATATCGCCTCTTATTGAATACAACAGTACCACAATGTTGCTATAGCTAATTCCATGGATCCACCTAAGTTGTCTATACATATTTTATTTGTTTGGTATACCAATACATGGCAACCTGTTTGACATGAACGACCGTCCCCATCAGATCAGGAAGGTGATATGGTTTAAGAGCTTTATTTCCTAAATAGTCTCCCCTCCATATTATACTATACATTGTTGTTGTTGTTGTTGTTGTTGTAACTATTATACCAACCTTCCTCCATATTATACTATATTCCATAGTATAACCTATCACGATAAAAAAAAAAAACAGTCAAAATTGGCTTTGTAAGAATGGCTGGACATGAAGCAATTTAGCAAAAAATGATAGTTATCATGAGGTGAAGTGATATATTTTAATATCCAAGTCAAGATCATTAGTGACTTAGTATAGTTGATCTCTATGTAGGCCAGTGAAAGCTGGACAATGAAAAAAACTGGCTGGAAAAGAATCAACGTTTGAAATGCAGTGCTGCAGGAGAGCTGTGTGACACATTGTGACATCAAGTTTAATTACAGAGCATTTAACTCAGGGGTAGGCAACTGTGGAAGGCTGGGGTCGCATTAGCAGCAAACCTACCTTAAAACATTCTCTAGAATGCTATATGTCTGTGTAAATGAATGAAGGAAATTTAAAAAATAAAATAATTTAAGAGAGAAGACAGGAGCCCCAGAAACTAGATCATGTATAGATAGATTTCAGAAAGAAACTGCATTCTTTTCTTCAAGTACTATAGATTTACATGCATCGTTTAAAAAGAGGAAGCAAAGTATTCCAATCAATAACAATTAGACACAAAAGAAAAATCAACATTCAAATAATTCATCTGTTCTGAAAAACAGATTTTGAAAGTGAGTGTATGCTATTTTTCAAAAGACAATTCCTAGCAGTACAATGATTAGAGTGATTATGATTTCTCCTAGATGGCAGAGATAGGAGATTATGAATCTCCTATGTGAGAAGGAAAGAAAACCTTCATGCCATTATTTCTACTCATACAAAAGAATATATTTACAGGACTATATCTACCCATAACCTATTTTGATGTTGCTTCTCCTACTCAATGTAGTTTTTTTTATCTATTATATATTTTGGATTAATTCTTCAGCCCACACCAGCATTCAAGACTGTACTTTGCTTTAAACACACTTCCATTGTAACAGAACAGTGCTGTGAGCGGATTGAAATCTCGTACCCCCCATGGCCGTACGGGTTGGGCATGAACCTGGGATGAGCTCTGAAACCAGGTAGGAAGTGGGCAGCAACACAGAATGCAAAGTATGCAATACAATAAAACAAACAAAAGAGTTTCTTTGGCCAAAGTGCTATTTCCGCTATAGCACCCCCGGTGAGGACCCCCAGATATCCCTTTGATATCATTTAATTTGGCCTTAGCTGGACTGGTTGCGATTACCTCATCTCATGTGTTCGCAAAGTTCTCCAGATAAACACGGACAGAGAGCAGCCGTTAATGGTTTACATTCCATTTCTCTTTGTAGCCAGCAACCCAAAACTCGCCCAAAGCTTTAGGGAACTTCCCGCCACAGACTCCTCAATAGCCACGTGGCTCTCAGTCAAATTACTCTTGTGAGTTGGGCCATCAATGTCTCGGCCAAAGGTATTGTTTCTACATGCAAATCCCATCACGCTAAACCTGACCTCACCAGATCCTTTTGTCCAGCACCGAAACCTCTTTTGTTCTCCTTTGGGACTGCCATAGCCGAAAGGCACGATCTTCCCTATAAAAACCCTTCATTTCTAACCGATCCTCGGATCCCCTTTGACAGCCATCCTGCCCTGCCACTGGTGTGTTTAAAGGACTCCCCTCAGTGCCCCCATGCTGAGCTTTCTTCCCCGAATCTCCAACTTCTCCCCAGGACTACGTAACAGGTTGTATTGCCCTCCCTTGCAACTCTTTTCTTTTCCAGTTAGTTAGTTTGTGTTTGTCTTCTGTGTGTTTCTGCTTAATAAAGAAGTGTTCATTATTTTAAAACCTTGTCTAGCCACTCTCTAACCCGCCGCTGTATACATAGGGTAAAAGATCTCGCTACGTTACCCTGCCTCTCGCTAGCAAAACCAGTGCTCTGAGTTCTAATTTCCCCATCTTTGGTATTTTAATTGGCAAGCTGGGCGCTCCTTGTGGGACCCCCAATTTCAGGATCCTGCTGATAATCAGAACTACATTCAGTCCAACCTACTAGCAGTAGTGATCCAGAAGGATAACTTTATTCTTCAAGCTTCATGTTTTTATACTATTTTCTTGATTAGGAAAGCAGAATAAAACATACATCAGCGAGATTAGTATTTCGCTTAAGACTGACTACTTGTTATTTCTTATCTAACTCTTCCATCAGCTATCTGCAAGAACAGAGCAGTGTATAACTATCCTAACTATCATGATATTCACAAACAAGTCTATCACTGATGTAACAAATGTACTTCTGATTTCAGCAATAACAGTTTCACACAGGAGTTAACAAAACAGAGGTTATTCATATAATTGGTCAATAGAAGCAGTTAATCAATATTCTTGTTAATCATACTAATGAGAGGGCAACTGAGAATCTTCTAACATCCCTCGTGTATATTTTAAGCCAACAATGCAATCATGTCTAATTCAGACTGTGACCTATTAACCTAAATATACTCCACCACATCAGATAGTTCAGGGCAGACAGCAAGCATGCTGCACCTTTAATACTTGTTCAGAACAGGGAATTTAAGCTTGTGTCACTTACATGACAAGCTACAGTTGTTGAATTCCCCTTTTCTACATGTCTTTTTAAAAGTGCAAGAGACTGTTCTCTTTTATGCTATGAAAAAAAATAGGAAAAATTATAGGTTGTTTTGGTTTTTCAGGGCTTTGAGGCCATGTTCTAGTAATATTTTCTCCTGATGTTTCACCTGCATCTGTGGCTGGCATCTTCAGAGGATCTGGTGGAATGGAAGTGAGACAGAATATATAAACTTGTGTAGTCCCCAGGTGGGAGGGAGCAATTTGCATGTGTTACAGTTGGCCTGTGTGATGGCCTATTGTTAAATGGGATATCCCCCAGGGTGTATTGTTAGTTGGGGGATATGCATAACAGTGCATTAAGTACATTAGCAACCCATTGCATTGTTCCCTGTAGAAGGACCTCCAGAGTCTGGGTGGTGTTCATTGGCATATTTTTGAGTCTTGATTTTAGTGTTCTTCACTACTGGTAACCAAATCTTGTTTACTTTCCAAGTTTCTTCTTTCTAGTTGAAATTGTCCATGTGTTTATGGATTTCAATGGCCTCTCTGTGTAGTCTGACATAGTAGTTGTCCGAATGGTCCAGAATTTCTGTGTTTTCAAAAAGCATTCTGTGCCCAGATTGGTTTATAACATGTTCTACTACTGCTGATTTTTCTGGGTGGATCAGTCTGCAGTGTCTTTCATATTCTTTGATTCGTATTTGGACGCTGCATTTTGTAGTCCCTATGTAGACCTTCCCACAGCTGCAAGGTATGCAGTAAACTCCCACAGAAGTTAGAGGGTCCCTCTTGTCCTTTGCTGAGTGTAGCATTTGTTGAATTTTCTTGGTTGGTCTGTATATTGTTTGGAGGTTATGTTCCTTCATCAGTTTCCCTATATGGTCAGTGACCCCTTTGATGTATGATAAAAACACATTCTCTTTGGTTGGCTGCTTATCTTCACTGCTATGTTTTTTTCTGGGTCTAGAGGCTCTTCTGATGTCTGAACTGGAGTAACCATTGGCCTGTAGAGCCCAGTTTAGATGGTTCAGTTTGTCTTTCAGGAGGTGGGGTTCACAGATTCTTTTTGCGTGGTCTACCAGAGTTTTTATTGTGTTCCTTTTTCGTCCTGGGTGATGGTTGGAGTTTTTGTGTAGATATCTGTCAGTGTGTAGGTTTTCTGTAAACCATGTGGCCCAATTGTTGATTAGGTGTGAGGATGACCAGGACATCCAGAAATGATACTCTTCCTTCATTTTCTTTTTCTTTTTCTTTTTTTTAATATGGTGGGAGGTTTGCCCAATATTGGTTTGTAATTGTGTGGCCAGAAACTTGGTCAAGTCAAATGTGGGGGATCAAATGGCACTCACAATGGGTCGGAGCGGAATGGAGTCCTTGTGGATTTTTGGAAGTCCATAAAGTCTAGGTAGGAGAGCCTCAGATTTGCATAGATGTTGGTGTGTGTTTGGATGAATTGAGGCATTTTTGATCAAGGTATTGGTTTTCCTGGTGATTTTATTGGTCGGGACGTGTTTCAGTGTTTTGTAAGTTGTGAGGTCCAGGAGTTCCCTGATTTTCTGTTTGTATTGTTCTGTTTTCATGATTACTGTAGCATTGCCTTTGTCTGCTGGGAGAATGATGATTTCTGAGTCAGAATTGAGATCCTTAATGACTTTTCTTTCTTTCTTCATTATGTTGCTAGGTGGTGGTTTTTCCTTGCATAGGCTCCTTGCTGTTTCCCCTCTTATCTCCTCTGCTTCCTCCTCAGGGAGATGGTGAATGGCGGGTTCAACATTAGTGATGATGTCTTCTACTGGGATTCTGGTGGTGGTCACAGCAAAGTTGCCTCCCTTAGTTAGGATAGATGTTTCTTCATCAGAAAGTCGCCACTCTGTCAGATCAATGATGGTCTGTGATGCGTCTAGTGATGGTTTCAACTGGTGCTTTTGGCATTTGCTGAATTTTTGTTTCTGTCTTTCCATGTGGTTTGCCATGCCTTTCTCCATTTTTCTGTAGGTAAGGTTCTCAATCCTATCCCAGTCTTGGATGCTCATTTTTGACTAATGCTGGTATGGAGGAATAGCAGCTCTTCGTCTATGTTTTTCAGTTCTTTGTGGGTGGTGTGGATTCTCTCACGTAATAGTGCATATTCCATTCGGTTGTTGATGCAGTTAGCCTGTGCAGATTTTAAGGTCCTTTTTGCTGTGAGAAAGGATAGAAAGATTTTTGTGTCTCTTCAGCGTAGCAAAAAGGTTAAAGAACAGAGTAGGTTAAGTAATAAAAGAATGTTACTTAAAGTAAAAGAATCAATTAAATATTTAGGAATAGATATTACAAAAAATTTACAAGGATTACAGGAAAAAAATTTTAAGAAATTAAGATTAGAAATTAAACGGAAATTAGAGGATTATAAAAATATAAAGCTGTCGTGGTTTGGTAGAATAGCAGTGGTGAAAATGAAAATATTACCTAAAATTAATTTTTTTGTTTAGAATGTTACCAATAAAAGTATCAGAGGAAGAATTAAAAGAGTGGCAAAAGTTATTAAATAATTTTTGTAATGGGTATAAGAGACCGAGGATTAACAAGAAATATTGGTATAAAACTCAAAAAGAAGGTGGCCTGGGACTTCCAAACTTAAAATGTTATTATTATGCAAATCAGTTGAGGTACATCATAGATGGAGTTTCAGGAAAGGGTGGTTTAGATTGGTTGGAGACAGAAGATATGAACATTGAGATGAAATTAGAAAATATTTTTTTAGGAATTTTTCAAAGAAAGAAATGGAAAAGATAGAAAATCCTTTTATAAAAAATATAATAGAAATATGGAGGAAAAATATAAGAAAATTGTTACCGAATATATCAATATTAACTCCGATAGTAATGATGGAAAAATTTCCAATAAATTTAAGAGAATTAATAGAGAAAGAAATAAAAAAACAAAAAATATATAGATTAAAAGATTGGATGAAAATAATGATAAATAAAGATAGAATGAAAGAGAGATTGCAGGGAACTAAGATATCTTGGTTAAATTACATACAATTAGAGCAATGGACAAAGAGTATGGAAAGATATGTTAAAGATTTTAAAGAATATACTAAATTTGAACTAATTATTATTCAAAGACAAAATATGCAAGAAAATGAAATACTAAAAGGTATCACAAGTGAAATATATAAAATATCGGTAAAAGAACAAGAAGAGGATTATCTTAGAAAAATGTGGGAGGAAGAGACATCACAAAATATAGATATACAAGAATGGAGAAAAATTTGGAAACAACGTCATTTTAAAAAATTAGCAATAAGAATAAAAGAGAATTACTATAAAATAATTTGGAAATGGTATTTGACTCCAGTGAAATTAAATCAGATAGACGAGAAATATTCAAGACTATGCTGGAGAGGATGTCAAGAAATTGGTACATATATGCATATGTGGTGGAATTGTGAAAAGATAATGGAATTTTGGCAAAAGGTTTTTAAAGAGATAAAAGAGACTATAGGAGTAGGGATACCAATATGCCCAAATATAGCGTTGTTGTCTATATATAAGGTTGAGTGCACTCAGGTAAGGAAAGAATTAATAACAAATCTGTTAATTGCAGCGAGATTAATAATAGCAAAAAAATGGAAAACAAATGAAAATTTTCAAATAGAGGAATGGTATAAAGAAGTGTGGAAAATTGCAATTAATGATAAATTAACATGTAGAATTAGATTTATGAAAGGTTTAGTAAAAGGGAATGATTTTGAAAAAATTTGGAAAATATTTTTGAAAAAAACCTTGTTAAGAGAAGGTAAAGCTACCCTTTCACAAAAAGAATGGCAATTTTGGAAAGTGGATTAAATAAAAAGTTGGTGCTGGGGGGTGAGTTCATTTTTTTTTTATTATGTGTGTGCGTTAAACATGTGATTTATTGATTAAATGGGATAATGATGTTCAATCTTCTTATAAAAGAAAAAAAAATTTAGAAGATAAATGGCTTTGGGGAGTGGTTACCTTTAGAGATAGTTTGATATGTTAAGAAATAAGATTATATTTAACAATAGTAATAGATTAAATGGAAGCGAAAAATATAGAATTAAGAATGAAATGATTATAATAAAAATGAATATAATGGAAATAAGAATTAAAGATAGGTAACAAAAATGTATAAGTAGTATGATATAGAATAAGCTGAACAAGTTTATGATTTTAAGGGCAAAAGAAAAAAAATAATGTAAGTTTGCAGTGTTTAGAAAAAAAAGGAAAAAAATTATTATTTTTTCTTTCTTTTTGTTTGATTCACTATTATGTATAACACCTGGTGCTTAATTTTTTCTTTTTGTTTTTTGTTTGTTATATAATCAATAAAAAATTATTAAAAAAAAAAAGAACAGAGTAGGTGTGCTTTCCTGATCCAGAGTTTTCCCAATCTCCAGGTGTCTTGGAACAGTTCCTCCCCATAGAGATTTCGATGTAAAGTCGAAGGGTTTCACAGCTGGAATCCATAGGTTGTTGTGGGTTTTCCAGGCTTTGAGACCATGTTCTATTAGTATTTTCTCCTGACATTTTGCCTGCACCTGTGACTGGAATCTTCACAGGATCTGGCAGCATGGAAGTGAGACAGAGTATATATACTTGTGTAGTTCCCAGGTAGTAGGGAGGGAGGGAGAAAATAGGAAAAATCATTACACAAAAAATTGTTTATAGTCCTCTCTCTACATTCACAGGTTTGACCTTCTCAAATTTGATTATTTGAGAGGCACATGCTTACGCCCGCCCCCCATTTTCCTCCTTCCATTCCCTTGCATTCCTTGCCCCTGGCTTGCCAGGCTTGTATTTAAAATGGACTTTTTATTCTTTTGAGATGAGGAAAGTCCCCCTCCCACTGTTGGAGATGTGTCCACTCTGCCGTGTGGCTGCACTTTCTGCTGATTGGTCAACTGCTCTCTTTGCTCCTACCGCTCCCTTTACAAGATGGCCACTGGCAGTAACTGGAAGGAAAGAACTGTACTCTTTTCCCTGTGAGAAGAAAATACTAGTAAGCCCTTTACTGTGTCTTTTTTCTCCCCTGCCCCCAAACGCTGGGCCAGAGGAGAAGGAATAGGGGGAGCTCTAGAGGGTAATTATGGGGAATAGAAGTTATTCACAATTTTTCCAGTTTCATGAAGGTTCTGTGTCCCTAACCTTCATGAATGTGGAGGGGTTACTGTAGATTACTTCTGATATTTATCAGAATTTATAGAATGAACCATGCATTTTTTGACATTTGTTCTAATTATACTATAATGCAACATGACATCAGGCTATAATTTTTCTAACATGATTGCATGATATGTCCCTTTTCTCCTAACCATCTGACCATCTGCCTAAAATACAAAAACCTTGAACCTGCTTCTTTAGCAAATGGAATGAGATTTTCAACATCAGAAATTTCTGCTGCTACATAGCATGTATATAGCTTTCAGCAATATATAAACATTTCAGCAATATACAAAATTGTAATGTATTGCAATGTTTTATGCAGATACTAGCATATTTGCCCAGCATTGCCAGGGATTTTATTTTCTCATGGATAATACTTGTTAGAAATATCTTAGGAATTACCTTACCTTAGGAGTTAAATGCGGTTGAATCTGGAGAATCTGACTCTTCTTGATGTTTGGAGAGTTAAAAATTGTGATATGCAGGGTCATACTTTCTATTCTGACCAACATAAATCCATGTTCAGGATTGACCTCTTTTTGGTATCCAAATGATTGCATGCAAATATAGATAAGATGGATATAATTCCCAAAATAGTCTCCGATCATAATCCAATTCAACTGCAATTAAAGTCCAGAGGAACTGAGCTAAGCTGGAAATTGAACAATTCCTTATTCTGTGACCAAACTTATATGCAAAAGGCAAAAGAAGCAACAACGTTCTACTTTAAAGAGAACATTTCAAATGAGATTTCGATGAAAATAGTGTGGGGTGCCATAAAGATGTCTTCAGGGGCCTTTTCATAAAATGATGCTCAGAAGTCAAGAAGAAAAGGAATGAAAAAAACCCATAAAATACTAGAGGATTTGATTAAGAAAGAAAATGAGACGAGACAAGACCGTGCAAACCCAAAACTCTTAAAAGAATTCAAGATTCTCCAAAACCAGTTAAATGATGTAAATCTAGCAGAAATAGAACATAATCTAAAACAAGCAAGGCAAAAACATTTTGAATCCACAAGCAAACCAGGCAAGTGATTGGCCTACAAGCTGCAGAAACATAAAGAGATGAGACGGATCACCAGGATTAAACAAGTATCTAAATGGCTCAAAAATCAAGATACAAAAGCTGTGTTCTTGCAATATTATAAAGACCTATATGATTCAAAACCACTTTCTTTAAAAGAACAAAATAAGTTGCACAAATATTTTGATGACCAAGAAATCAGGAAATTCACCAAAGAACAAAAGCAAACATTGAACCAGCCCATTGTGTTGGAGACATTGTTGAGGCAATTTGGAAGCTAAAATTCTCAAAAGCACCTGGACTAGACAGTTTCATGCCAAGATTCTAGAAAATCTTTGAAGACAAGATTGCTCTACCATTTTTGAAAACATGTGAAGAAATTCTTAGAAAAGGTGTACCTGAAAGATGGAAGAAAGCAAATATAGCTTTAATCTCCAAGGAAGGGAAGGATCTCATGGATGTTAAGAACTATCGCCCTATTTCCCTGCTGAATATTGACTGTAAGCTATTCTTGTTGATTCTGGCAAGGACGTTGAAAAAAGTACTTACATCACAGACCCATGAAGATCAGAATGAATTTTTCCCAAAAAGATTGCTAAGACACAATATAAAAACAGTGTTGAACATAATTGAATTCTATGAAAGATACAATGAAAAGAAGATGGCATTGGTTTTCATCGACGCAGGAAAGGCTTTTGACTCTGTGAAATGGCCCTTTCTAAAAGAAACATTCCAAAGAATGGATGCAAGGGAAAACTTTGCAGGTTGGTTAGATTCTATATACAACAAGCAAGAAGCTCAGGTACTGATAAATGGGGGAAAAACAAAGTCATTCAGTATTTTAAAAAAGGCACTCATCAGAATTGCTCCATTTCTCCCCCACTCTTTATCACAATACTAAAAATTCTAAACAATAATGTTTGCAAGGACTCTAGAATAAGAGGTCTTATAGCCATAGCTACAAGTTAAAGGCCTTTGTAGATGACTTAGTGTTCCTTTTGGAAGATTCCATCCCAAGTTTGGCAAAGTTAGTTCAAATGCTGAAAGAGTTCGGTGAGCATTCTGGAATTAATGTCAACAAGGTCAAAACTTTGATATTGACTAAGAATGTGACAAAAGAGGAAGAATTAGCAAAGATGTCAGGCTATAGACTGGAAAAGAAAATCAAATATCTCAGAATCTGGATTTCAAAACAATGAACTTTTTGAAAGCAAATATGTATATATATGATTGTGTATATATGAGTGTATATGTGTATATATACTTGTGTGTGTGTGCGCGCGCGCATGTGTATGCACAGATATATGTGTGTGTCAGGAACTGAATTCAAACACACAAATATAACAGTGCATAAACACTATTTATTAGGAGCGTGATACATAATATGGGACTTCAGTGAGTGAACTGGAGGCAATTAGCAAAATTCAAAACATAAAAGGCAAAGAGTTTCTCATCCTACCCACAAGAGAACTTGAAGTTCTGGTTTAGCCTGGCAGCGCTTATCACTACATTCCTAGCTTTGTTTATTTAACGGTCTCTGGTTCTCATGCCTTGTTACAAGCAAGCTGCTACTTAACTGCTACTACATGTCCCATAAGTAAAATATGGAGGGCTACCTGACATCCTGCCCATCCCCCCCCCAAAAAAATGAACAAACACATTATAGCAGTGAGGAAGAGGGGAAAGGGGAAAGTCGTGGGGAGTGGAAAAGAAAGAGGAAGAGGGGAGACAACAGTTGAAATGCAAACATGAAATGCAGTAATTAAACATGGCGTGTTGAAACTGGCGATTCAGGATGCAGGAACAGCCAGTTGAGTAGTTGGGTTAATCTCCGAAGAAGAATTCGAAGGAGCTGGTTTCAGTGAGCTGGAATGTAAAGCAGGGTGTATAAGTTTGTAAGTACCAGGCAAAGAAAGTTGAAAGGTCATATTATTAATGGCCTGTTTGACTGGGAAAGGATCAAGGTATTCGAGGGAGAGCTTCAAGGGCAGAACACACAGAGTCCCAAGTAGAAGACATTTTTGTAATCCAAGAGGTGAGTGAGGTAGGTTGTGTTGTAGGGAGGGTAGTGGGGAGTGCAGGAAAGGGTTTCAGGTTAATGCTGAGGACAACTTCAAATGGAGTTTTGCCAGTGGAGGAGGGTAGACCAGAGTTGTAAGCAAATTTGGCAAAAGGGAAGAGGAGTGCCCAGTTGTTTTGGTTGGAATTGATGAAGCAGCGCAAGTATTGTTATAGGGTTTGATTTGTGCATTCACTTTGTCCATCAGTTTGGGGATGATAGGAGCTGCTGAGTTTTTGGGAAATGCTGAGAGATTTAAGGAGTGAAGTCCAGGATTTGGAAGTGAATATAGGTTCTCTGTCAGAAATGATTGTGGAAAGTAGTCAATGGAGTTTCCAGATGTTATTGATGAAGAGGTCAGCTAGTTTTTCAGCGGTAGGCACTTTTTTTAGTGGAATGAAATGAGATTGTTTGGAGAAATGATCGGTGACAACCAAAATGGTATGGAATCCTCAGGAGTTGGGTAGACCAACAATGAAGTCCCATGAAATGGTGTCCCAAGGTAAGGAGGGAGCAGGAAGTGGTTGGAGAAGTCCATGTGGCTTAGATGAAGAGAATTTGCAGATGTTGCAAATGGGGCAGTTTTTTATATATTTTTGGACTTCTTTTGTGAGACCTGGCCAGTGGAAAAGTTTTCTGATGGAATGTAGAGTTTTAAGGAAGCCGAAGTGTCCAGCAGGTTTGGAATCATGGTATCTTTTCAAAACTTTGATTTGGCAAGTTGGTGTACCTTTAGTTCCAATGAAAGCTAAATCTTTAACCCAAGTGATTGAGTCTTTGTGTGTTTGTAGCCAGGTGTTTGTCTGGTAGGCAGATTTCAGAGAGTGTTGGAAGGTAGAATCAAGCAGTGTTGAAGCTGATTCTCGGGCTCGCTGTTGTGCTCTGGTAGTGACCTGTAATCCAAAATTGTTTGGGGAGAAGAGAGGTTTTTCCTTTGTAGGAGAAGAGAAGGAGGGCGGTTCGTGGCAGGGCAGTCTCGAGAGTGGATCTGCCAAAGTGTTAGTTTTTCCAGGTTTGAAAACAATTTTGAATCTAAATCACTGGAAAAATTCAGCACAGCGTGCTTGTTTAGGGGTTAGTTTTTGGCGGTTTTTAAAGTTTCGAGATTGAGGTGGTCAGTCCAGACTTGAAAAGGAAGCTTAGCTCCTTCAAGGAAGTGTCACCAGGAGGTGAGTGTGAAATGGATGGCCATTGCTTCTTTTTCCCAAATTGGCCGGTTGCGTTGTGTGGTGGAGAATTTTTTAGTGACGAAGGCACATGGTTTAAGGTGGCTGTCTGTTTTGTGTTGAAGAAGAACAGTTCCCATGGTGAAGTCAGAGGCATTTGTTTGAATTATGAATTTTTTGGTAGTATCAGGGAATAAGAGAAGAGGTTCAGATGTAAATTTTTGCTTGAGGGTCTCGAATGCTGTCTGGCATTTTTCAGTCCAAAGGATGTGGTTGCATCGGTTACTTCTGTTATCGGTTGCTTTTTTCAAGATGTCGGTAAGAGGGAGAGCAATTGTGGCAAACCCCCTGTATGAAGTTACAATAGAAATTTGCAAAGCCAAGGAATTTTTGGAGTTGCTTTCTAGTTTTGGAGGTAGGCCAGTTCAAAACAGTATCAATTTTGGCGGGGTCCATGTTCAGGGTATTATGACAAACACGGTACCCTAAGTAATCAAAAGTCTGAGCATGAAATTTGCATTTTGAGAGTTTAACAACAAGTTCATTGTCTATGAGTCTTTGTAACACAGTACATACAAGTTTGGTGTGTTGTTCAAGGGTTTCTGAGTAGATCAAAATGTCATCTAGGTAAACAACAACACCTTCATAGAGAAAGTCTTGTAATACAGAATTGAGAAACATTTGGAAGGCTGCGGGACCAGCTTGTAATCCAAAAGGGAGAACAGTCCATTGGTAGTTTCCCAGGGGGGTTGAGAAAGTAATCAACCACTCACTTTCAGGGTCCATGCGTATTCTGTGGAAAGCCTCCTTGAGGTCTAATTTGGTGAAGAATTTGCCTTCAACCAATTGATTTAAGATACCCTTGGTTGAAGGAATCGGGTACACACTAGGCAATACTGCCTGATTAATTAAGTTATAATTCACAATGAGCCTCAGTTCTCCTCCATCCTTTTTATTGTGGAAAAATATTGGGCTGGCTGTGGGAGCAGATGAGGGTTTAATAAATCCACGTTGTAAGCTTTTGTTCAGGAATCTTTTTAGAGCCTCTAGTTCTTGGTTGTTCATAGGGTATATCTTGGGTTTCGGAATTTTAGCTCCATCTATCAATCTGAGTTTGCAATCAACGTCTCTGTGTGGGGGCAGTTTGTCTGCTTTGTGGTCTTCAAAAGCTTTCTGCAGGTCTTGGTATTCTAACGGGATTTTCTGCAGTTCCTCAGGACTCAAAGTAAGTGCCGAGTCAAAGGAATTTGGTATGGGCACTAGATTTACATCATGGTTATGCTTGAGTAAGCCTTGGGTCCAGTGAATTTGGGGGTTGTGTTTTTTCAGCCAGTTGTACCCAAGAACTACTTGAACCCTGATTTTGGTGGGTACTAGAAAATATAACTGCCCCTGTAAGTTTCCCACTTGAACAGGGATGGGTTTGGTCCTTTCCCGTACAGGGCCCCCTGCTATGGGTGAGCTCTCCATTTGAGATAACTTGACAGCCTTTTTTTTTTAGGGGTTCAAGCTTTACTGCAAGTTCTTTGGCCACAGTGGGATTCAATAAACTAGTTGTGCAACCTGAGTCAACTAAGGCCCTATACATTCGTAATTTCGCATCATTTCCTTATAAGTTTACTGTAACATATACATGACGAGTTTTGGTTGTACTTACATTTGCGGACTGGTCAGGATCCCAAACATCGCTGTCCGAGTCGGATGTGGTCAGTGGGCTGTCTTCGCCATCGCAAGTTCCAGCAGCGGTTCTGCCGGCGGGACATTTGGTTGGTGGCTTTGGGGTGTCAGCTTTGCGGGATACAGCCTGGGTGGTGGGGGTGCCCGACTTTTCTTCAGCAGGTTTCTTCAATCCCTGGCATTCACTGGTGATGTGGCCTTTTTCCCCACATTGGACACAGGTGTCTTCTTTGAGTTGTTTTTTCTTCTCCTCACTGCTCAGGAAAGTGGTTTTTCGGGGTGCCGGGGTTCGGCAACCACTTTCTTGTGCTTGTCTTTGCTGGGCAAGTTAGACACTCTCCATGATGCTTTCCACTTCTCTGGGTAGTTTCATTCATCCCAGGAGACTGGCAGGATCCCCTTGGGTCAGGCAGCAATCTAAGATGGCGGGGTTCAATCCATCTCGGAAAAATTGCTTAAGGATGTCACCTTTCCATTCTGGGACCTTAGTGTCTAGCTTTCTGAATTCGCGGGCGTATTCACCAATGGTTCCTTTTTCTTGGCGCAATTTTCTCAGTTGGTATCTGGCTTGTTCTTGAAAGAAAGGATCCTCGAACCTCCCTCTAAGTTGATGCATGAACAGCTGCAGGTCAGCTGTTCCTTCAGCTCGTGAGTCGAACAGGCTGGCGACCCACTCCGCTGCTTCTCCTTTGAGGTGCTGGCTCAGGTATCTGACTCTGGTGGCATCCTCTGGGAAACTGTTCCCGAAGTCGATCATATAATTAGAGGCAATGTTTAGAAAGTATGTCAGGGTGGCTCCATCACCATTGTAAGTGGTTTTCAACTCTAAAAAAGGCCGGGGCCCCACTTGCAGTGCCGGTATCCTGGGAGGTGCAGGTGCTGCGGCCGCTGGAGCAGCTGCTGCTGCTGGAAGCTGGGGTGGCGCGTGCCCAACCTGAGACACCAGAAGTCTCCAGTTGTAGCTGAGCTCTCAGTTTAGAAATATCTTCTCACTGCTTTTCCACTTCTTCTTCTCCAACTAAAAGTTGTTCCATCAAACTGGTCTTGACAATCGATGTGTCCCATCTTGTAGCCTGGTGACGTTGGCGCAGAGCAGTTTCTGTTCTCTCTCCTCAAGCCCAGGTTTGGCCTCCAGTCAGGGTGGATGGAGGAATTCAAGGCCGTGTCTTGGGTCTTGCATCAGAAGGCCAGCTGGGGACCGTCTCATCTTTTTCAGCGATTCCCTCACCTGGAGTTTCAACGACTCCGCCAGATGCTCCCTTTTCTTCAAGTTCTTCTTCAGTTTTTTTGATACATATTATTAATATTTTTTACTGGACTTCACTCACTCTGTCAGGAACTGAATTCACACACACAAATATAACAGTGCATAAACACTATTTATTAGGATTGTGATACATAGTATGGGACTTCAGTAAGTGAACTGGAGGCAATTAGCAAAATTCAAAACATAAAATATAGCAATAGCATTTATTTCTATACCGCTTATCAACTGAGTGTTATCTAAGCGGTTTACAATGTGTTTTAGCTAATTGCCCCCAACAAGCTGGGTACTCATTTTACGGACCTGCGGAAGGATGGAAGGCTGAGTCAACCTTGGAGCCTGGCAGGATCAAACTCACAACCTTGTGGTTGCAGTACTAGCAAAGGCAAAGGGTTTCTCATCCCACCCACATGAGACCTTGAAGTTCTGGTTTAGTCTGGCAGCGCTTATCACTACGTTTCTAGCTTTGTTTATCTAACGGTCTCTGGTTCTCATACCTTGTTAAAAGCAAGCTGCTACTTAACTCCTACTACATGTCCCTTAACTAAAATATGGAGGGCTACCTGACACAAACCTATCTGGAATGTGTGTGGACAAATCTGTATGATATTCATTTTGACAATGTGATTTTTGATCAATGCTTCAGTAGTAACAGAAAGATCATATCTTTAGATAGCTAGATAGAACTGCATGAATTAAAGCTACTAGTACGTATTACTTTCAAATCCAAAAAAGGTTCTAGGAAGGAGTGAAGAATTCTTCTTTAAAAATTGACAAGATATACATAGACCAATTTGGTTTCTCTTTTTTTATTTATTTACTCATTTATTGGTGCTACATTGTTAAAGAAAATACAAATGATATCTGTATTTAATGGAATATCATTACATGACTGAAATATGTAGATATAATTTTTGTATTTGCATATTTTTGTATGGTTTTTTTTTGCTTTTCTTTTTCTGACTTACCAATATATATATATTACCCTGTTTGCTTAGGACTCCTTTAAAGGATTCCCAAAAGCTGTCAAAATCATCTCTTGTGGGGAAAAGTTTAGCTCTGAGCACTGCCTTAGCCATGCAAAGAGGACAGGGTATTTAGGATCTTTTTAACCCAATTTTTACGGGGTCAGACCCAGTCAAAAACCACACAAATTGTTCAAATGTAAGTATTTTATTGACACAGATGTAAAGTCCCCACAATCACCCAGCTGCACTAACCATAGCAAGTATACAAAACTATAGAAAGTTAAAGTTCATACAATCACTCAGCTTCACACACACTCCAACAAGCATACAAGACTATAGAAATTTAGAAAGAGATGAAAATTAAGAAAGAGAGAGAGAGATAAGAGTTTGATTAAATACTTTACCCATCCAGAAGTCTTCAACTGGGAGAAAAGATCTCAAACATGCCATTAGAGGCTGCGGGGAGCTTACAAGCTTCATTGTTTTGCAGATCTGAGAGAACTCCTTATTCTAAGCTCTCAAACCTTCAAACTACCTCAAAAACTGTCAAAAAGAATCAGAAAATGCACCTAGTTATAGTGTCCAATGTCCTGTGGAAAACCAGATGGTTACATCTTTTTATTAAGATGGATTATTTTCTTTGTAGTTCAAAGAAAATACCCTTGTAGTTCAAAGAAAATACAACCAAACATTCTTATTGTTTCCTGCAAGATCAGTATCTCTCCGGAGATGCATGCCTTAAGGAGTCAAATTCCAGGCTGTTTTGCATTGTAAACAGAGAGTAATTGTCCTGATCACTGCTGAAAATCCATTCAAGTGTCTGTTGAGCCAATTGCCAGATAACTCCAGGATGTATGACAGAAAACAGAGCTCTCCTGTCTACGTGTCCTTCCAGTATATCTCTATGGCTCACTATGTTTGATATAAAATAATTAGGATTCTCAGGAAATGGTTTTTGGGGGTGCTAGGGGCATTACATATGTGTGTGTGTGAGTGAGTGAGTGAGTATATATATATATTATACACACACACACACACACAGAGATTTGAGATCCTGTGTCTCTAATTCCCCAAACTGTGTTGTCTAGTACCTGTAACTTTTCCCCACAGTCCCCAATCCAGTCTGTATTCAGAGTTGTTAACATACTGAGGTTGAGTTTGTGAGGGGACTTGCTGCTAGGCCTTGTCTCCATAGCAACCAGCCTATTCAGAGCTCTCTGACTGAGAATTCTAAAGGCCTCTCCCTGAACTGCCAACCCCAGGATTCCATAGAATCTTCACGGCCAGCCAATCATATAAGGTCTTCATCTGACACAGTCAATCATATGAGGTCTTCGCCTGGCTGACACAGACGAACAGACAAACTCACAAACAGGCAAACTTTGACTTTTAGATAGTAGATTATGGTATAACTATGTGTTGTCATTTTGATTTTTAATTTTACATTTCTATTTGCATTTGTTTTTATATAGCTCCTGAAGAAATTGAAATATATTCACTGAAATACATACATAGGGACAAATGCTACAAAATAAAAATAAGCTACTGAGCACTTTGAGAGGTATCACCCTGTTTTACTTCAAATTCTGTTGGGTCCTCTCCCATACTTTCCTCTTCTGCAGTCCTACTCCCACTTAGCTAGGAAGAAGTCTCACTCGTATTGGTGGGACTGACTTATAAATTGACATGGTGAGGGTTGTGTTATTAGAGTTGTGTTATTTCAATTTAAATCAGCCTCTAATATCTTGAGAGCCATTTTTACACCAACATAGGGAAATACAGGCAGCAAAATTCAGGGGACTGTGGGAAATTCAACTGGTGGCCAGAGCTGCTCAGAGTGCATAGTCAGAAAAAGAGACAAAGAATGCCTTGGGATTTAGGGTTGCCATCTTCCTAAATGCAGGTGATGTGATTTGCATATTATGAAAATTATTTGCTAATCATCCAAATCATGTGGTTCCCACAAACAAAACCCTGCTAACTTTCTACTCCAAAGCAATCCTCAATGAGTATGTCAAGAAGTTAAAGAGAATATGTCTGTTAAATTTTGAACATTGGGTTGGAAGAAGGAATTTGCTGTGGAATTTGTACTTGATCTCCCTTTCTGAAAGTTTCTGATACTGAAAAGTCCTCTCACGTGTCCTCACTAAACATGCATATGAATGTAGTAAGGAGTAGGGGAAAGAGTCTCCCTCACAGACTTCAAAATCCAGACAGACTCCTAGAGAAGCACTTGGAGACATTCCTTGGATTCAGTTGAGTATTTCTCTGGTATTTGCCTCTTCAGAGTTTTAATTGTTGTTGTTTTGTGCCTTCAAGTCATGGCAGCCCTCAAGAGAACCTATTACTGGGTTTTCTGGGGGCTGAGAGCATGTCATATGCCCATGGTCACCCAATGGGTTTCCGTGGCCAAGCAACAAATCAAACCCTGATCTCTAGGGTCGCAGTCCAGTGCTCAAACTCCTAGTTTTCAGAGGTCAACAATAAAGGTAAACAACTACTAAATGTCATATACTTCTTCCCAGGGGACTCCCTGGCCTGCATAACAAGCTATGCTTTCTGAAATTCCCTCTTCCCTGTAACAGTTAAAGCCTTATCCTCCTTTGCATCTAGCCACCCTACTTGGAAGGTGGACATGCAGGTTGTAGTCTGTGAAGACCATGTGCAGACATCCAACTGATGTGCACTTTGAATTTGAGGGACTGGTGGTAATGGAGACAATCCATCATGGAAAATTGATTGCAGCCACCTCAGGCAGCAGAGTGTCAGAATAATGACTTATACCACTCCTCCCTCCTAGAGGTTCTCTGTTACTAGACTTGCCAAACTGAAAACAGGAAATGCTTCCTTCATGCTGGATGGTTCTGTAGAAAAGGGAATTTCTGCAGATGAGGGTAACAAGTAACACCTGCTGAAATTCCTGCTTCTACCCAGCCATTAAAGGCAAAGGAGTCATCTCTGGTTTTCAGTCCAGCAACACTACTGCCCACTGCTGTTTCAAATCCCTTCCTTCTTCCTTGCACCATCCTCCCTTGCCTTACTTCACTGTGCTTCTCTCCCTTGTCCCTTGCACCCTACTAACACAACCCATACCTTCCCTTCCCCCCCTTCCAACTGCTTCTCATCCTTCCCACTTGCTTCACTCTGTAAAACAGTGCTAGGCTAATCAAGCAGCTGGTTCTGCTTGAAACAGAGGATATGTGGGCAGGGAAAGTAGCAGTGCTACTTCTGCTGCATAAGGAGCAGCTGAAGAAGAAGAAAAGGGGAGTTCTAAGGGTAGCAGTGGAGAGGAAGTATGAGGCTCTCCCACTGCCTGAGAATTGGTGTGGGGGAGGCAGTCCTAAGGCCCTTTCTTGTTGTTGCTGTGTGCCTTCACGTCATTTCCAACTTATGTTGACCTTATAGAGAACCTATAATGGAGCTTACTGAGGAGTTTAATGTGCCCAAAGTCACCCAGTGGATTTCTATGGCTGAGCGGGGAATCCAACCCTGGTCTCCAGGATTTAGTCCAATGTTCAAACAACTACACCATGCTGGCTCCCTTTCACACTCCATGGCTGGAATCCTGTATCAGTTAGCTTGCTTTCCCGGCCCAAGCCCCCAAACCTGATAGAAATGTTACTCACTGTGCTCCATTCAATGGCAGACTGGATCTCCATCTCCTCATGCAGTGGATACCCAGTGAAATAAGTTGAGGGAAGGAATTACGATCATGGAATTAGTGTAACAATCATGATTAAGCGGCGATCATGAATATGAAGGTTACAAATGATACCTGTTTTGTGTTCATGATCTCTGCTTAGTAATGATTTTGATAGTATTGCCAAGATCATAACTTCTTCTCAAACCTACTTTACTATTATTCTACTACATGGCAACATCATAGAATTCTGGGATTTGCAGTTGGGAGGGCTACTTATATTACTCTGCCAGAGAAATCTAGCTCCTCCCCAAACTACTAATCCCAGGATTCCACAGGATACAGTCAAGGCAGTTAAAGTGAATTAATAGCACTATAATTATGCAGTGTGAAATGCCTTGTAGAGTCAGAAAAACTCTAATCTTGGGGCAGATCTAAGCTGTGATAGAATTAGGTGGTACATAAATTAACTCAGATACCAGTAGATGTGTTTTTCTTCCTTTAACGAAGTTCAAACTTTTTTAATGGAATGGAAGCTAATGATGCAACCTTTTGCTGTATGTCAAGGTAGTTAACGTTCTCTTGCAGAAGAAATTCTTTTTTGTGCTGTCCCAAGGCACCATGGTGTTCAGGAACTGCTCTGTACATCCAGTCTTTGAAAATTTCTGCAATTTATACCTAACAATTTTTGTAATCAATAACTGTGTGAGTTCTGCCACTTAATGCTGCCTATAACCAACTAGATGGGTCAAGTGAACAACACGATACTCTTGGAAACAATAAAGGATGTTTCCAGATGTAGGCTTCTGCATTCTAGCAACTTCATGGCATTGTTCAAGTATTCTCTTTTTCTCCTTAACAGATTTTTCTTGGTAAGAAAAAAAAATGGGGGGAGGAGAAATGGTTGAAAAATAATGGAGGGTTATGAATGGAAGACAATGGCCCTTTCCACACTCTAGCTTTTCCCAAAGTTGTCTGGTGGGGAACCCAGCAGTGGCTCTGCTGGGAGGGGAGTGCAACAGGAGCCTCCCCTCCACACCGGTTGGCTCCCTGCAGGGGTGAATGCAGTGGTCACAGTTCTTCCTTCCACAGCACAGCTGGGTAGGAAGTGCAGCCATTGCACTTTTGTGGCTTCAGCAGGACAGGTAACTCCAGGATGGTGGCACGATCACATGTCATTTGATGAGGAAAACCAGTCAATTATTTAATCTGTGACCGTTTTGCTTGGAGATGGGAGAAGGGTGGGACCACGATGACATCATGCAGAAGCATCATTGCAGTCCTGTCCTTCTCCTGCCCCCAAAGCAGGATGACAAGATGCTGCAGAAGGGGTGAATGTCAAATCTCAACAAAAATCCAGTATATGAGGGCAAGGTGATAGCTTGATGAAAGAGCTTGAGAGGGTAAGAATGAGTTTGTCACTTGGCAGCCTACATAACATAATAACAGATATATTATTTTCATAATTAAACATATTTATGGTTGGAAAACATGATTGAAGGCACGCTGGCAGGAAGAGTGCCAGGTCAGACTGATCGTAGGCATAGTCAGATCATAAGCTCAGAGAAGGGCAGATCATAAGTTCAGAGAAGGGCATAACTGTGGTTCTTCAAGTAGTCATCTGTGCCCTCAAAAAACTAGGTCTTGCACCTGCGCATAGACACCCACCAGAAAGTTCAAGAGCTGAGTAGCTTGGTGGAAGCCCCACCCGCCCACCCCTGTATGTACCACATATGACCAAGGCCACCAAATTACTCCCTCTTCAGTTCTGAAGTCTGCCAAACAGGGACCTGAAAGAGCGGAGGCGGGAGAGGTTTGTGTGAGGGCATAGATGGCCACTCAAAGAACCACAATTACAGGTAAGCAACCTGTCCTTCTTCATACCCTCTTTGGTACCAATCATCATGAGCAACTGTTGGGCAGGGAGAGTCTTCTCGGAGATGGTGAAGAGAGGGCTCTTGAAAGGGAGCGTGATCCAGGGTTGAGTGACAGACTCAAGGATGATCCCAAGGAGGCTCTGGCTGTCAAGAGCAGTGAGAATGTACTGATTCTGACCATGAGACAGGAGGTTGCTTAGAAGATGATGGAAAAGACTGAGAAGATACTGAGGATGGTGCTGATACTTGGGCAGATGAGAGTGAAGGTGCTGAAGTTTGGACGGGTGGTACTGAGGTAGAAACCTCCTGTGGTGCCAAGGATGATGTACTGGGAGCAGAAGTCACTGTTGGTGTCAATAGTGTATCCAGAACTCACCTATTATAGCCCCAGCTGGAGTTAGTTTGACTCCTAGGTGGCTTGAGTGTTTTGTCTTGGCCTTGGAATGGACCTCAGAAGATGTAGAGAGACCATGCTATCATTTAGCAGGTTTCTTTTTTGAGTTGACAGCAGAAGAGGTAGACCGTTCCTGTATCATTGGAGATGGTGCAGGTCAGGGAGGGTGCAGGAGGTTGTCCCACCAGGAGAAGGTCGGAGGTTGCCGACAAGGCTGGGCTGGAGTCCATCATTACTGATGTCAAAATTGTGGTTGGTATTGAGGTTGACAGATGCAACTGTGGGAGTCAGGAAACTGTGTTGGAAGCAGTAAAGAGGACCGTGTTCTCTGCCACCTTCTCCAGAATTCAAAGGGACACCTGGTTTTTAAAAGTTTGGAAGATGAACTGGTGACAAATCTTGCACCTGGCCTTCTCCCAAATAGTACAGGCACAGGTCATGGAGGTTGGAAAGAATAAAGTTCCTGTTGTAGGAGGAACACTTCTTAAAGAGTGAAGAGAAATAACAGCATTGTAGAGAAGAAGAGAAAGAAGGGGGAAGTGGAGGAAAAGGAGGGAACCCTCTTTTGACACTCCCTTTTTCTGATGATGATGATGATGATGATGATGATGATGATGATGATGATGATGATGATTGGAGGGAGGGAGGAAGGAAGGAAGGCGAGCAAAAAAGAAAGAAAGAAAGAGGGCAAGCAAGCAAGCAAAATATAGCTACTCAGTGTCTAGAACAAGTAGGTAGGACCAACTCACAAGGCAGAAGAAAAGAAACTGAAGAGGGAGTAGCTTGGTGGCCTTGAGTGTGCACAGTGGATGTGGGGGGCAGGGCCTCCACCAAGCTACTCGGCTCTGGAACTTTCCACAGGCACAAGACCCAATTGTGTGAGGCACAGAGACCACAAAGAACAGCAGACACTATGCTAATGTTCTCAACACCTCAGACTCCATGCACACCCAGAAACAATGGAAGGCAAAACTACCCAAGTGAAGCAATCAGGGACCATCCCTTGATCTCCCTCTATAGAAATCTCCCCTGTACCCCTGCCCAACCAAGACATTAAGGGGTTGTCATGACTCCCATCAGTGTTTTGTCACCTAGAGTTAAGGCAATCACCCCTATTTGAACTCCTTTGTCAATCTCGTGAGAAAGCCATTGTCACTTTATCCACGCACCCCCTTCAGGGTAGGAAACAGGGTATATAAACCCTAGTTTTGGCCCCAACAAATTGTAGTGTATTAGATGTAGTGTATAGATTGCTGTTCTTCTGTGCTACCCACAAACGTTGTTTGAGTCCCTTTACTTCAACCTTCTTCTTAGGATTGGTAAATATTACCCTCTTCACCCCAATTTCTCTTCTTGTCTAACCTTTCACACCTTGTTTTCCTATAGCCTTGCATGGTTTTTAGGGTGCCCGATTTCATGATTTCCTGCAAATAAATGCAAACAAAAATACCTTGTTAACTTTAACTGGAGCCCCTTCTACGGTTAGTACTGTTCTACATTGGTGACAAGATTCTACCATTACCCTCCTTTTGCAGGCCTCCTTTGAGCTAAATGCCCCCCAAATTCTAGGGAGACACTGGCATTGCAGGTGAACCTCAAAGTCCCCCACCTCTCAAGTTAATACAGTCATTCAACCAATCAAATACCAGGGGTGAATGAAGACTAGACAAAATCATTAGGCAACAAGAAAAGGAGACTGTCATTCATAGGTTTGATGGACATAATTGCAGATTAGTCAAGATACTGGTTGGCAGGTAAGTTGTTTTAGAGTGACAATACATTTTCTTTCGCTTCCCTAGGGAAAAGGGAAAAAACCCCAAATAGCTCATTTGGAACGGATGTTTGCTCTACATTCACTGCTCTCACTATCAAATTGCATGATGCGGCGCTTCCACAGGCTGCCTGTGGCCATTTGCAATGTGATGCAATTTCATAACCCACAGCCATTTGTTCAACTGGTGTTCACAAAGGGCTTATCACGTGAGAATAACTGCCATGTGTATCTACTTGTAGCACCCATGTAACTGTAGTACTACATAAACCAATCTGTTGGATTTTAAAACATCACTCCCATTCAGGCAGAGTTAGACAGTCTTTATATTTCCTTACCCAGGAAGAGAAAAAAAAATCACTAAAAACAGCCCAGTAAGGACTGACCATGATGACTGGTAAGAGATCTTTATTACTTTATTTTATTTTATTTTTTGAGGAGTGAGGAGGATGTAAGATTGGATAGAATGCAGCATCTAGAATTCTGAACAGAGGATACCCTGCCCCATTGCAATATTTTATTGCAGGTACCATATGAAAAGAAAACTAGAGAAACTAGAGAACTCCCTATTCTATACCTATTTTCCCCTGTTTTTTCCTCCTAAAATGAAATGATTCCATAAAATCCAGCCAAAAAGACAGTGTGGATTTAGCTCTGTGTGGAAGTGCTCAGTAAATTTAGCCTTTCTAATGAAAAGACACTTATTGGCACAGACTAAGGCTTCCCAAACCGACTTTCTGATTAGAAGAATAAAGGAGGCTGCTTTTAGAAGCTTTGTAACCCCTTTCCCTGCTGACAGCTTGCAAGTGGCAGCATATTATTTGGCCTGCTCACTAAACAAAGTGTCTTAATTAAAGGTTGTCTAAAAATACAGAACGCTTTTTCGCAACCACATCTGCCATTAACCCTTCTGACAGAGTGGATAACATTAAACATTGTGACGGAGTGGAGAGGTGGGGGAATCCACAGTGCCACAAAGGATAATTCTGCTCTTCTAGAGCCTGGTTTTTTGAAGAAACAATGCAGAGAGACAGAGTGGAGGAGTCTGCTCTTAGTTAGTTTAGGACAAAGGCAATCTAAAAGCCTGTCTCTTGTGCAGGCAGGTGCGCACACACACACATGCGCGCGCACGCATGCACACAAGGAAAGAACCCACTCTGTACCTTTGGAAAACTGCCAAGAAAGGACAAACCATAATGTATCACCAGGAAAGAACACAAATCATAAGAGGATAGAGAGGTGGATGAAATATCCATATGCTGCTTTACCTGTATAGATGTACGTGTAGAAATAATGGTTGGCATCCTGTTGGTGAATAGAAGTGACTTAAAGGTGCACAAGAACAACAACCACAAGAAGTTAGATTTACACTATCACAACTCAGTTTTATGATTGTGCATACATCGGAATTCTGAAACCCACCCCTCCCCAAGAAATCCTCATTTTGTATGCAAGCAGCACAGTCCTCTCCCAACACAGACACGTCTATATGGACACAGAGCAGGGGCATGAATGGGGACTCATCCATCCATTTTCTTGTAGCTGAATGCTATGAAATGACATTATCTGTAGAGAGTTTGCAAAGATGCCTGGAGGTCTCTGCAGATGCCTCTGCCCCACCCCCCATGAAATTTTCCTTCAGTCCTCAAATTTTGAGCATTTCACGGAGTGAGACATTGGGAATTATTCACACCTGTGTTCATATTCCCTTATTAACTTTGCTTTCCTCCTTCCTTTGGCTGTCTAAAATGTATTTCTAAATGTTCAGCTGAAGTTTAAGTTTCTGCAATTCAGTTTGGGGACTGCAGGAAAATTTCATTGGGAGAAGCAAAATTCTTATGGGAGGAATTTTACAAACAAAAGTAGCATAGCTACACAGCAGGTCTGTGATTCTCATAACCAGCCCCTAAATAGGCCATTGCAGAAAACAAGATGTTGGAATCTAGATCTGAGCCAAGGGAACTTGTCTTATTTCCAAGATTGCTGAGGAAAGTGTGTATCTTAAGTAGTTGTGGGTCCTACTTTAAAATACAGCCCTCTGTTTGAAGGCCTGTGAGAGGAGTCCCTGGTTTGAAGGTATTCTGGGTTTCAAGGATTGTCCAGACTGGGGACGGAAAAAAATGTATTTTTTTCCGCTAGACTGAAAAACAGTTTTCTCCAATTTGGAAAACACCACTGGAAAGAATAGAATACTAGCAAGAATTTGGCACAGTTTTCTCATGGTATCCAAAATGTTGCAGAGAAATTACACATGTGTAGAAAACATGACTTATTGGGCAAAAAAAGACTGGCATACTATTCAGTAATTATGGTATCATAACCCAGATATATCTCTTGTAACTTTTAGGTTTCATGTTTACAGTCAATGACCAAATATGACCCCCCCCCAAAAAAAAAGCCAAGCAGCAGCCCAAACAAAGGGTTTCTGAAGCAGTGGAAATCAGGGTGCTGGGAAATTATGACTGCAGTGCTCTCCCATTCACAGGCACATGAATGCAAATTGCTGGTGCAGTAGCCCAAGGGGCTCTCTCCATCTGCCTATTCTCAGTTTGCCCCATGAGCCTCAAAAAATTCATTATTTTACAATGGTGAATCCATACTATCTATCAAATAGAAATGATTATTAATTAGCTACATTTACATGTGACGTTTCCTCCCAGGTAGTATTATTTTAGTTATTCTTTGGAGTACATCAGGCTTGAAAGAGAGTAACTGATTGTCATAGCTTAGTGAGAAACTGAATGTGGATCTTCTAACCTTCAGTTTAACATTCTAACCACTGTACCACACTCTCATATTTTGCATATGCACACTTTGTGCAGGTTTGTGTTCCCTTTTTTAAATGCAGCCTAAAGTTGTTGTCTTTTCATCCAAAATATTTGTGAACTACATGCTTCTTCTTATTCTGAATGAGCACAAAATTTTAAAAAGGCAGGTTTTTTAAAAAACTACCTATACCTCAAAGTGTTATTGCTCACTGCTAATAACGCTTCCATGCTGTTTTCAATTAAGTTAAACTGTTAGATATACAATAGCAATTAGCTCTGAACCCTACTCAGTCTGATATAAGTGGATTTAAACAGGAAGGCAACAGTCCTTTTAACTCTGTATCAGAACCAAATGTTGCTCTTTAATCTAATTTGACACACACACGAAAGTCAGTGCCACTTAATGAAACCCTTTAAGAGATTTATACATGCCATCAGGTTATACTTATGTAGTTCCTACTTCTCTCTGTGGATTAAAAAAACTTCATGGCATTAGTAGGAGTGTTCCCACCCTTCTTATTATAAAAACCTATTAAACTGAATTGTTTTTATTTTTCTGAAGTAAGATGGTTGCTCTAGTTTTGTGTGGCAGCTCTAGGTTAAGTACACTACTTTGTAGTGGGTGGATAAACCTACTACAATTCCTTTAAAAGGGTATCGTTAAGAATAAAGTGTGTTTTTAAAAGCTCTATTTAAATGTCTGTTACTGTATTTTCCAGTTCTAATAACTTCCATCAGTCTATCATATCTCACCTTTGAATTTCAGTGGTAACATGATTTAACTGAATTTTTGTTCTTGTTTGTCTTCAGGTTGTTTCTAACCTATGAAGACCCTAAGGAAAATCTTTCTGGGACTGAGAGTGTGTGATATGCACAAAGTCACCCAGTGGGTTTCCATGGCTGAGTAGGAAATTGAATGCTGGATTGTAACCCAACACTCAAACCACTACACTATGCAGGTTCTGAAAACAATTTATTTATTTAATGCAAGCTGATTTTGGAAGAAAGCTGAAATTATACTAAAAGAAAGAAGAAAATATAAGACTAGAAATGAAAGATAGTAAAGTACTCATTTATACAATATAGTATTTTACAACTACCGTGAACACAGATCTGTCCTCCACATATAATTTGAGAAAAACATGTTAAACTGTTTGAGATATTATCTATTCTAATCTAATATAAAGCACTTTTTAAATGAGCTGCCAATATTAAAAGTTTCCCTAACTATATTTTATTTATTTAATTAAATTACTTTAAAATACTTTGAGAAATGGAGAAAAGAGAGGCCTTTCCATCTTTGGGAAGATATTGTTCATACCAGGATAGACTCTTTGGCCATCTTGCTCAACATTGTTTTCTCTTCTGGCAGCAGCACTTCATGGGGTAAAGAAGGAGAAGTCCCTGCAATTACCTCCTACCTGATTCTGCTTTATGTTTAACTTCTGAGATATTAAAAATAGATCCCATGATCCTTTGTATGCAAAACAACTGCTCTAAAACTCAGGATGTGGTTACAAGGGGGTGAATTGAGAGCAGTAGTCCACCAAACAAGAAATATTTCTGCCAATATTTCTTTAGTCCCTAAACATCTACCATAGCAGTAGGCTAGAACATCAGTGGAGCATTTAGAAATACAACAGAGGCATCCAGAGAAAAGGGCAGACAATGCTACCGAGGGAATGTGCATATGGAGTAAAATAGGAGAGTTTCTGGCAGGAGAGTAGGGCCCTTTCTACACCCTACCTTATCCTGGTGGCATTCTGTGAGGATCCCGGCACAGTTCTGCTGGGAGGAGAACAGGACAGAAGTGCTCCCCTCTGCATTGGCTGCCTCCACAATCCAGGAAGCACGAGGGCCCTGCCTCTTTCTTCTGTAGTGCAGCCAGTTACCTTCCAAGGCTGTGCTGGGGCAGGAAGCTCAGCCATTGCGCTTCTGGACCCTCTGTACATCAAGTAAGTGTGGAATGGCAGCACAATCATGGGTCATTGATTGGGAAAACCCATCAATGATTTACTCCATGATTGCACTGCCTGGGGACAGGACAATGGCAACATCATATGTAACTGTCATCACTGTTCCCTCTTTCTCCTCTCCCTATGGTGGGATGACAACATCCTGTGGAAAGGGGTTAGGACTTTTCATAGGCAGGGCATGAAGACTAACCAGAAGGCTCTTTTCATCTGATGGCAGACCACACTGTCTCTGGAAGGATTGACACAAAGAGGATTCTGATTCACCTCTTAGCTACTACACAGCTCCACATGGAAACTGGCACCATGATTGTTTCCATGTTTGAGTGAACCTTTGCCAGTAGTACTCCTCTGCATCAAGTGTAGGCAAAATGTACCTCACAGGCCATACACGCCCCAGGTTGATTATTATAGCCCCAGGGTCCACCAGGTTTCCCAAATACTCCAAGAATGATCTTTAGAGAATGTGGAGGAAATTTCCACCATCTTTGGACCCTCTCCCGAAATCTCAGTGGTCAAAACAAAAATTTGCAAAATATTGAGGAAAGAAACCCTCATTTGCTTCAAAATGCCCCCAAAATGCTGCCTTAGGGGCCCATAAAGGCTCCTGAACATTCCTCCATATCTTTTAGAGGGCATTTGGAGGCAAACAATTATTTTTTGTGGGAGAAAGACATTACATACATTACATACATCAGGCTCCTAGCAATTTATCCTGTCCTCCAGCAAACAAATAAAAACACAAACCAAGAACACTTGTTTAGTGACCTTCCTTTGTTTCTTTTCTCCCCCCACCCCCCTCCCCCAGTTTGCTAAGCACTACTAGAAACCTCCTGAATTTTTTCTTTAAAAAAATTGAATTACTACCTAGATTTAGAAAAATTCGGTGGAATTCTATGCAGTCAAGACCCCTATGAAAGTGGAAAAACCTCATGTAAAAATAAAAATCATATATGCTTTTTTTTTAACCTGAGAAAGCTTGTAGGAATCTTCTGGCATGATTCTATTGTCAATTTCCAGTGGAAGTGGGTCATACCATCTCACTGGAGGACCTATTTATATGGTGCTGGGAAGGGTCAACATTGGCAGACAGGCTGCAATTAATTTTGCCTTCTTGCAGGTGCTTGCAGGGTAGGGCAAATTACTGTTCTCATCTGTTATCACAGAAACATCTTTAAATATGAAGTCTCTTTCAGAGTGTGTACTTTGAAATGCTCTCCATGTGTTCGATGTACTGTATTTGCTGGCGTATAAGACTCACTTTATTCCCAAAAAATACTGTTTGAAAATGGGATGTATCTTATACACTGGTGTGTCTTATATGCTGGCAAATAGTATTTGCCAATGTATATATGGGGTGCCTCTTATACACGGGTGCATCTTATATGCCAGCAAATACTGTACCTTGCCCTCAAATATGTGTGCTTAGAGTAGATTTAGCCAACTTTTCAAATTCCAAGGAGGGCTCAACAACAGTAGCTGTCCTAATTTTTCTTACCATTGTAATGCTTAGTACACTTCTGATTGATGAATCATTCCTATGGAGGCTCAACTATCTAGTCTTGTTCATTGAATTTTACTATATCATGGAGGGTTTCATCCCCTATTATCTAGTCTTTGAGTGGAGAAAGCCTTCTGCCCCTCTTTATTTGGAGTTCCATGTTGCTAAGTCTTCCTGCAGCTGCAGAAAAGAGGAATGGCAAACAGTTGTTTCTCAAAGCAATAGCATATTTTGAACCTTTATACAAAGGCCAAGTGACTTCCCTGCATGTCAGCTGCTTCTATATGACACTCATTACTGTACTGACTTTATAAAAGAATTCTGTTGGGATTAGTATTTCTTCAAATACAATCCCATGTAGCTGACTGCTCAGCTCACAGAACTCAGCTTTCTGCCATTCAGACTGCTGCTGAGGAGCAGACATGGAAGGAAGCCATCAAGCCCACCTCCAAGAGATTCACAAATCAATTTCAGTTCTTGCCAAACTTGTTGTGGCATGTCTCTTGATGGTCCCCGTTCCTATGTGTGCTCACAGCAGCTGGGAGAGGTTGTTGCTGGGCTGAAATTGACATCTGGGTCTGCTGTGTCTCACAACACACTACTATCTGGCCCGGCTTTGAAACTAAGTGACGCTAAAATAAAATAAAACAGTGAGCAAAAATGAGGTGGGCAAAAAAAAAAAAAAAATGACCATATGTTAAAGGTAAATTGGACTTCTGTGAATTTTTATGCAGCAAAAGAAGTAATTTCTCCAGATGCAGCTTTTCTTCCCCCTCTGTGAAAAGCTGCAGTGGCATATGGATAAGAAATATATCATAGAATCATAGAAATTCAGAGTTGGAAGAGACCACACAGGTCATCCAGTCCAACCCCCTGCCATGCAGGAACACCCTATAATGGAATAGTTCTATGTCTTTCTGATACTTCCCTTGTGAGTTTATGTTCTTCAAAGTGGTTCTAAAGGTGCATGTACAAGTTGCAGTGAGTGTAAGGCTTTATGTCCTGGGTGGTGAGAATTTTGAGGGCTGCAGATGCTACTTTGTCCAAATTAATCCTCTGTCATCCCACTTTTTCGAGCTGCTTTTAAATGTAAAGGTTTCTCTCTCCATCTCCACCTTCAATTGCTGCAAATAAAGGTATTTTGCTCTCCAAATTAACTCAGCAAGCGGGAGAGAAGAGGAGGGACCACATTTGCCCTTCTCAGGTGGCTCAGGCAAAAGCAAACTGCTGCAGCCTCTTCTACCTCGTGTGTTCTTCCTCATTAATAGCTTTTGCTTTCTTGACCACATTCAGAGGCTCCTTCAAGAGAAGGCAAGGCAACCCACCCCCTGCAAACAAATCTTGCTAGGAAAAGCCAGCAACAGGTTTGCCTTAGGGTTGCTGTAAGCCAGAAAGGCACACAAGTCATAGATGGTTCCACAGACACAAGAACTTCTACAACTATTTTAAAAAACTGAAGTGGTTGTAGATTGGGATATGGAACACTTACGTCACCATGCAAGTAAGAAATCCTTCATGCTTATACTTTTTTGAGTTCTACTCTATCAGAATATTTGGTATTCATACTGGCAGATTGCAGTGGGATAATATAGCATGTGCTTGTGGTAAAAATAGGACTACTTGCCTCTGGATGCTTGTAATAAAATAAAAATTCAAATTTATTTTTAATTGTCTCAGGAAATCCATTCAAGGATAGGGCAGGAGATAAAGCAAAGCACTAGACTTGGTTACCAACCTGCCCGCCCCCCTGTAAAGTTGGCTCTCATGCATTGGGGTCAGTTGGTAGCCATCATTAGGGAACAGATTTCACAGTTTCCCTTTGTCTGAAAGGGAACAATCTTCTTTGAAGGAGGAGAAAAGAAATCGAAGTGTGGAGATCTATCTATAGATCCATCTATTTGCCCATTGGCCCCTTTACCTGGTACAAACATTGATGCCTTTTACTTCCAACACCATGGTCATATAATATGAAAATTCTGCCCTCTCTGCTGCCCTCCATATATTTCAAAGCCCAAACTGTAATTCTTCTTTAGGTACAATATATACCCAGAAGGCTGTGGGAGAGATGTCTTCTACAATATATTATGTTCTTTTGTTGTCAAACCACACCATAGAAATTGTAAGGAAGGTATAGTGTCTTAGCACTGATGTTTATTTATTTACATAAATGCAGATATGCAGCTTGTGTAGTGGTTGAGCAGTGGACAACAACCCTGCAGACCAGGGTTTGATTCCTCAATCAGCCATAGAAACCCACGAGGTGTCCTTGGGTGTATCACATACTCTCAGCCTCAGAAAACTCTGTTAGGTTTGCCTTAGGGTCACCATAACTCAGAAATGACTTGAAGGCACACAACAACAACAAACACTAGACAAGAGAAAAGTAGGACCTGCTACAAATAGCTGCAGCATGAAGTACTTCCATTCAGGTTTCCTTCTCCTCAGTTGCATTCCATATCCTATCTGATTTTCTATCCCACTTCCAGTCAATTAGCATTTCATGTTACTGAGCATTCCCAGTTTTTGGTGGGCTTGAAGCTGGTACTCCCCCCACCAAGAGTTATACAATCACAGTATTGGAAAGGACCTCAGTGATCATCTAGTCCAACCCCCTGCTATGCAGGAATCCATTTCATAATGTGCTGCTATTGTTGATATTTTAATAAGCCTTTGGGCTCTTCCAAATCTGTACTTGTGTGCTTCTCTGACTGTAATCCCTTTAGCCATAGCCACATTGTCTGGTAGTGAGTGTCATAATTTAAACATGAGTGTAGAAGTAGTTCCTTCTGTCTGTTGCAAATTTCCTACAAGCAATCAGCAATAGTTGTACAAATAAGCATATATCACTTGCTGTTGATGGTTACACAGATACACACAGAAGTAGGATCTTAAAAACATGCTAAAAACAAATGTAGCTTGAAAAGACAACAGCTGTTGTTAGAAGAAAGTTAATTAAAATCTAATTAGCTATTCCATTTTATTCTGAAACTAAATGAGCTTACTATAGCCTTCTAAACCATTGTGGTTGAAATGGTCACCATCTGAACTTAAAGCTGTACCTGTTTATTGGAATACTGTATTGCATACTAGAGTTATTATGTATATGGTTTCTATGTGCAAAATACTGTTTTTTGTGTATAATGTGTATAGACATTTTCCTCTAATTATTATGCTAATACTGTAATAGAACAATGTGAAAAGAACACCGGAAAGAATTAAGAATGGTTCACAATAGGCACTGTTACCCCAAAACATGGATGACGCGGAGGTCCATCTACAATGCCAGTATCTCCACATGACAATGGGGAATTAATTAGCTCAAATTAGGAGGCCTGCAAGAGTGGGGTAACCTAACGAGATCTTCCACAAATGTTTACAGGGTCCTTGCAGGAAAGAACCAGGCAGAGATTCAAAAGTAAACTAAAAATGTGTTTGTTGAAATGAATTCACTCACACATGCACACAAGATACAAACAGTCACAATTCACACAAGTGCTACCTGAAAGATAAAGGGAGGAAAAATTATGGATAGCAAAGCTGAGGTTTTGAAGTTATAATTACCAGTCCAGAAGAGTAGCGAAGAAGCATTGGAATGGCTAAGGAGAGACCAAATTAGGATTCAGAGCAACATAGTGGTGTCCAGCATTTCAGGAACTGCATCTGACTACTCAAAATTCAGGCCATCTCTGCACTACACTGTTATAGTGCCATTATTCCACTTTCAACATCTTGTGGAATTCTGGGGTTTGTAGTTTCCTGAGGCCAAAGAGCTTTCTGGCTGAGAATTTTAAAGGCCCTTCCCTAAACTGCAATCCCCAGGATTCCAGAGGATGTTGAAAGTGGAATAATACCACTACACCAGTGTAGTGCAGAAATGGCCTTACAGTTTTTATGCTCTGTTTCCCTTCCTGAAGGGATATGAGTAAATTGCTTTCTGGCAGAGTAAACAAAAGGGTTCTGGAATGGACTGATTGTTTCAATGTCTTGGCTGGGTAAGGTGACTAGGGGAGGTTTCAGTAGGAAATGCACAAACAGGGGTGCTTGCCTGCTGCACCTAAGTATGACTATTATTTTCGGAGTTTGGGCAATTGAGAGGATTAGCTTAGGGCTAATCAGTCAGGCTTTTCCAACTAATGCACAGCAAACTTATGACCTGGCCATGCTGAGGTCACCTCTAACCTACTTTTGCACATCTTCCCAGCCAGTGTCCCTTCCCTACATGGCCTTTCAGCCATAAGTGTATATAACTTAATTTCATGCTGATTAATATTTGCCAGTTAGACCATATCAAAGCATGGGAGTGTACGGCTGCTAACAGTACAGCCAAATCCCTCAAGTCATCTTGCAAACTAAAACGAATACAGAACAGTTAAAAGAGAAAAAGGGTCAGCATGAACATTAAAACACTTTTAAAAACATGGGCTAGAATTCACTTGGGGACTTACTTCTATGCAAAATAGAACTGAGCAGTTTTGCAACACCTGTATTCAGCAAGGGGCTGCTGTTACATTACTACACAAGGATGCCAGCACAGTGATCAGTTTTGATGCACAACAGGATCCAGTGCACAACAGAGCCAAATACACAGTGGGCCCAATGTGGAACAGACCACCAGTTAGAGAGCACTGATGCAATCTGGGACTTTCAGATGCATAATCAGGGCATTCTTGCTGGTGTCCCATCATACATCTCCACAATTCACTAACAGGGTTTCTTAATAAATCTGTTACATAGTTAAAAGTTATGCTAACAGACTGCAATAGAGAATTCTGGGTGCAGTCTTAAAAAGGATAAAAAGCTGTTTAAAACAGCATATTTTAAAACAAAACAGCACCCTCTAAAAAGCCATTTCCCATTTCTCCAACGATATTTTTGGAATCTTAACCTTGGAGAGAAATTCTATCCACTTTTTCTGATTTTGGTACAAAAGATTTTTTTCACAAAATAATTTTTCATAAAATAAAATAAAACAGCTAAATAATCCAATAACACTTACTGAAATAGAAGAGGCAATAAAGGATTTGAAAATGGACAAGGCACCAGGACCAGATGGTTTCACTGTGTTATATTATAAAAGGTTTGTAAAAGAATTAATTCACCCATATCAAGCAACTTTGAAAGAAATAGAAAACTATGGAAAACTGCAATTCTGGGGAGAAGCAAATATTGTATTGATACCTAAAGATGATGAGGATAAAAGAGAAGTTAAAAACTATAGACCAATCTCTTTACTGAATACAGATTATAAACTTTTGGTGGCAGTATTGGCAAAACGATTGAGACATGTACGATAGGACAAAATCCATGAAGGTCAAACAGGCTTTCTCCCAGGCAGGTATATGAAGAACAATATAAGAACATTTTTGGATGTGATTGAATACTATGAAAAAAAAACCAGGGAAGAAGATAGCTTTTATTTTACCGGATGCAGAAAAAGCTTTTGATAATGTTTCCTGGGAAATTTTGTTCCGAGCTTTAAAAGAATATGATCTGTGAAAAGTCTTTTGTAAATGGATTGAAAAGATCTACCAGGATCAATCAGCAAAGCTAATAATAAATGGAGATACAACGACAAGCTTTGCTATAAATAAGGGGGTACGGCAAGGGTGCCCTTTATCATCACTATTGTTTATACCAGTATTGGAAGTATTGTTGATTGCAATAAATGAAGATTTACAGATACGAGGTTTGAGAATAAAGAATAAGGAAATAAAATACAAAGCATTTGCTGATGAAGTAATTATATTTTTGGAGGAACCTCTAGAATCAATTCAGGCGCTGATGGATATTTTACAAAAATATGGACAAATGGCAGGATACAGGATAAACAGAGAAAAGACAATGATGATGACACTAAATATGACCAAAAAACGAACAAGCTGACCTGGAGAGAAGATCTAGATAGCAATTAACTAAGAAAGTAAAATATTTAGATATTATTATAACAAATAAAAATCAAGAATTATTTGATAACAATTACCTGAAGATATCGAAGGAGATTAAAAGTGAAATGGAAAAATGGAAAAATCTAAATTTGTCTCTCCTGAGAAGGATAAATGCCTTTAAAATGTCCTTACTACCCAAGTTCATGTTTCTCTTCCAGAATTTACCAATAATAGGAAGACAGAAGATATTTAAAGAATGGGAAAAAGAACTATGAAAATTTATTTGGCAAGGGGAAAAAACAAGAATAAGATTTAAAATATTACAAGATGCAAAAGAGAGAGGAGGATTTGATGTGCCATAATTAAAAAACTATTATCAAGCATGCTGTTTAGACCTGATTAAAGACTGGATACAAGTAGAAAATACAACAATCAAAGAACTGGAAGAAATAAATAATAGATTTGGATGGCACAGATATTTATGCTGTGATAAAATAACAGTGAATAAAGAGTTTAATAATCATTGTATTCAGAAGACATTACCGAATATTTGGTTACAAATAAAGCAAAAAATTTATAGAAGACTTCTGATGTGGATCTCACCCCAAGAAACATATAAAATTGCTCTAACAAAACAAGGAAATTTATTAACCTATCAAGAGTTGTTGAAATGGGATGGGGATAAGCCAAGAATGTGTACAGAAGAAGAATTAAAAGCTGCAGGATGTGAATTTAATTGGTTCCCATGAAGACAACTTAAAGAGAGATTTAAAATGGATCAAAAACTATATGGATTTGAGAGCAAAGAAAATGAACTAGATTTACTGATGAGGAGGGATCAGAAGAAAAGAATTTCTAAATTTTATAAATTATTGTTGCAAAGAGAAATGGAATCAGAGGTTGTTAAAGACACTATGGTTAGATGGGCGCAAAATGTTGGACATCCAATTGATTTGGATATATGGGTGAGGGCATGGAAGATAGATATAAATTTACACCAAGCTTAAATTTAAGAGAAAAATTTTATAAGATGTTACACAGATGGTATATGACACCAGAAAGACTGCAAAAAATAACTAAAAATGGAAATGCAAGATGTTGGAAATGAAAAGGTGGGGTCTTTTTTTCATATGTGGTGGACCTGTAAGATAGCAAAAAATTCTGGAGGGAAATACATGATGAAATTCAAAATTAAAATTCTGGAGGGAAATACATGATGAAATTCAAAATTAAATTTTGAAATGAAGCCAGAGTTTTATTAGTTAAACATGCTAGGGCAACAAAGAGAAATAAGATGTCATCAGAAGAAATTGTTATATCTGATAACTGCTGCAAGGTTGATATATGCGCAACATTGAAAAAAAAGGAAATATGTTGATATAGAAGAATAGAAACTAAAAGTCTTGGATATGCTAGAGACAGAAAAGTTAGCATTTGCATTGAAAAATAAACCTTTCCAGAACTTTGAAAGGGAATGGAGAGAAGTTTTGAATGGGATAAAGGCATAGAATAAAAAAAAAGAAAAAGGAATAAATCAAGACTATTAATAATGTAACAATGTAACAAGGCAATGAAACAAAGTAATAATGTAACAATGTAAGATAATCTCCTCCTTTGAGTAAGTAGAAACTATGTATGAATGGAATGAAAACAAGCAGATTCAACTGGAAAATAAGTTTGGAAGTGGGGAGGGTTTTTTTTTATTTTCAACTATAAACCTCAATAAAAACTTGAACTTGACTTTTTAAACTGAATTACCTTTCTTTATATAAAATTCAGTTTAAAAAGTCAAGTTCTGAGTAGTTTTATAATTAAAAAATTATAGCAGTTTGTTAATCAATTTTAAAAACTTTGATCTTGTTTGAAAGACTCAATTTTTATTTTAGCTTATTTTTAAGAACTCAAGTTCTTACCATCCTAAATATGAAGACTTTAGCAAATTTTAGTCAGTCTTTCAAAATCGAACAAAATTCTTCCCCATTTACACTGGCCAAATTCGACATTGAGATGCTCTAGTTGTACTTGTTCTAACATCCATTAAGGATGAGAAATCTTTCAGAAGGAAAAAAAAGATGCGGAACTCTAATTCTGCACTAACGTGATTGGAAATGCAGGGACTCATACTCCAATGTTTCACATGTGAGTACTCTAAGCCCTTAGCACTGATGGACAAAACTTTCTTAAAGCACTGTCTTTAAAAAAAGAAAAAATTCAAGTTTCTTATAGCCTCCATGGAAGCACCTATATGGATTTTAATATTTTTATAGAAAAAAAAACTGTAACAAAATTCCTACTTATCCAAACCCTAAACCACAAGAAATCACTGAACTATTGGGCTGTTTCTAAAAATTTCGTTCATTTGGTCAAAGCCAAATGGCTGGACACTCTGGCTGGACATTAGCCTTCCACAATCATCAATTTAAAACAAAACAAGACCTAGATGCGTTAATTCTAGATGCATTATTGCAGCAGGTACAATGGAAAACGTGTTTCATATTTGGCAGCGGGTAGCGTTCAGCAAATCCTGAAGTTGTTAGGGTGGTTCTCAGAGGCGCTTCTAGCGTAACTGAGCTTCTGGGATCTCAAACTGCTGGAAGTGCACAGTCTTGGAAGATGTGTAAAAAGGCACATATTCTGTTTGTTGACTGATCAGCATGTTTAGATGATAGTTTTCCAGCTTGGTACTTCACCAACTAAAATGTGCCATCTGACCTAGGCCATTTCTGCACAACACACAGCAGTCCCACATTCAGAAGGGAGCACATCAGCAATGGTCCCCTCTGCACTTCCTTGCTCCATTTGGAAGGGAGTGCAATGGCGACAACTCTTCCTTCTGCAGTACAGTCAGGCACTTTCCATTGCTGTGCTATAGAAGGAAGCATCACTATTGTACTTGCACACAGTCTGAAGCAACAGGAGTGTCGTGTGATTGCAGGTGCAAAATGGATTTTTTCCATTTTGTGAAAACTGTGTGAACTTAACACTTGGGGAAAGGATGGCAGCAGGCCAGTGACAATGTCATGCGGAAGCACAGCCTGCTGACCTCTGCCATCTTTTCCCAGAAGCAGCTCAGCCCCATCATGCAGAAATGGCCCTACTAATGGATGCACTACAAAAAGGTTTGGTATTAAAAGTTTGGTATTATGATTCCATTTTAACTACCATGATTCCATCCTGCAGAATCCTGGGATTTGCAGTTTAGGGAGGGACATCTAGCATTCTCAGCCAGAGCACTCCAGTGCCTTACCAAACTACAAACCCCATGGTTCTAATGAAAGGAATCATAAGGCTATAACTATGGATTGTGAATGCGCCCCAGGTGGTTTTCTATCTTCTATTTTCTTTGCCATTTCAGCAAGAATTGTCTGCTTTCTCTGACAACATGAATCAAGCACATTTACAGCATAACAGCAAATGAAGCAGATTACAAAATACATTTATATGCTGTTGACATAACGTAATCAGATACTGGAATAAACAACAGTCAGTCAAGTAAAAAACTGGAAAGCTAAATATTTCTAACAGGATATAATCTACAGAAGTCAGAGATTATCAATATTAATCTATAAAAAATAAAAAAATGAGGGGAAAAACTATTCCAAGGAGTTTCAAATCTCAATTAGTCAATCAGTCATTAGATTTTTATCTAGTCATTATAGTGTATAGTATAAAATTGATTTTGAGCTTCCAGCTGTCAGTGAGGTGGAATATTTGGGAGATAACTAAAAATTCACTTGTATCAGAACTGCAAGACCTGTATAAGATCCCAGTGTTCTCTCCACAGTCCAAATTTATATCAAGCCTTCCTCAAGTTGGTGCCCACTCCAACTCCTATCATTCCCAGCAAGCAGAGGGATGATGGTTGAAGTGGGGTATGCCAGATTGGGGAAGTTTGCTATATATTCATGGAACTTTCATAAGGTTTTGACACATGCGCTGGTTTCTCTTCAGATTGTATAAGGTTTTGACACAAGATAATAAGGTTGAGAAAAGTGATTGAATACATGAATGATGTCAAAGATTACCTCCCCGCCCCCCTCCGGCTACTGGTACAATATCACTAACAGATGAATACAGAATTCAAAGGGGTCTTGTAATACCTTTGGGAAAAATAAATTTGTAGCATAAGCTTTCATAGAGTGTGATTACTTCATTAGATGCATGGAGTGAAGTGCCTATAGACATTTATACCCATGAATGATCAGGTTGTGTGTGTGACTAATAATACAAATGCAAAGCCTATATGTCAAACGAGAGAGAGAGTGAGACAGACAGAGAGAGACTTGGAAAAGTGGCCATGCTGGGTGGGGATGGTGGGAGCAGTAGTCTGCTCCAGCTGGAGGGCACCCTTTTGGGAAATACTAATTAAATAGGTTTACTAGATTAAACAAGGCTACAGTTTACTAAGCATTACAGTGTCCTAACTGGCAATTACTACTAGCAGTCATGTATCTGCCCTGAAACTTCTAAAGTATCCCAAATGATTAATCATTGCACCAATGTCACTTTGTATCCAGGCAAGGAGGGAAAACATCAGAAGGGGAATGTGAAAATAGCAGGAAGGTGTGATGAGAACAGGAAATGCAAAGACAAGAAGACAGGAACTTGTCCTGGCTCCCAGCATGTATGTAAATAACATAAATATGTAAATATCAAAGGGTCTGGGAAAGCACTGGCGCTGGTGGAGTTATGTTACCTTTAGGACTTTCATCAGTCATTGCTACGTGGGCTTTAATTAGTATGACAAGGCATAAAATCTGTAATCATCCAACATGCAGTAGCCTCAGCAGCTTCTCAGGAAAGTTGTTCTGTTGCTTGCTTTGCTCCAAATTAAACATTTCTGTTCAACAGAATTCTGTTCAAATTCTAAGTGAAGTTTGTGAGCACAAGTTATCCAGGACATGAGAGATTGCTGAGACTCCCATTCGTACTTTCAAGGATGGATCTGGACTCCAAACTGCTGCAACATGCAGACTAAAAGAGAGCACCAGATCTGGAAAACTTAATTCAGTGAGGCAAGGAGGAGAATGTGGCCAATGCTCAACCCAAGCAGACCAGACCAGCCAATGCTGGGAAGTCGCACGCCACCCCATTTTTGACATGGACTCTTGGAGTGTGAGAGGTTCCTGGTTCCCAGTGGGGGACACAAGGCCTTATCAATGACATGCCAAGAGGTTCTCAGAGTGGGGTGTGCAGATTGGAAGCACCTTGATGCAAAGGACCAAAGACCCAGGCCTGGAGGTGGAGGTCCAGAGGCTGTGAGGAGAATAGGAAAGAGGTCTGCAGCATGATTCGCCAGATGTGGACTGAGGCTAAGGTGAGGTACAAGCAGTGGCCGGAGAGGTTGCAGCTGGAGGAGGACCAGTTCTCCAAGCAGCTAGAGACAGGGTCCTACAAGCCAGGGCCCAGCCATTCAGAGGAGTAGTGGGAAGAGCATCTCAACAAGCTCCATTGATGCTGCAGGTACCAGGAGGCAGGGAACTTTTGATGGGCCAGATAAGTGGCTACCCTACTTCCTGGGTCAAATTGCTGGTTTCATGGCCAAATGGAAATATTCCTTCCTCTCCAAAGAGTTGAAGGTGCATTATGTCTGCTACCAACTGATGGGGCTGTATGATGCAGGGGTATCTGAACTAAGTAACATTTACCTGTTCATGAATTGCATCTGAGACAGCTATGGTCTGCCTCATGTGTCTTAAACAGGGTAACATGTGGTGGCTGAATATGCTAAAGAGTTCCATCACTTGGCTCCCCAGGTGCCCAGTTGGTAAGACACTATCAAGATGAACAGGTTGCTTACCTGTAACTGTTGGAGGGGCCCATCTGTCCTTTTGAAATTTGGACAGATCATAGAAATCTGGTAGCTCTTCAAAGCCCATGCATACTAAGCCCCAAGGAGGAATGCAGGTTAAATTCTTTTATCAGTTCAAATTCATTAAAAAAAAAACTTTCCAGCTGATGCCCTTTCCCAATTGCCACAACACAAATGCCAAAAACTGGAAGTGATTGACACATTATTCACCCCAACCAGCAACTAAGTCTGGCAGTCACCATACATAGCCAGACTCACAACAACAGTGGAAAAGCAGAAACCCATAAAGATTTTTTGGAAGCTGTTAAACAAAACAGGCGGAAGAAAGACCATGAAACAAAATTGATAGATTGGGGAACAGTTGGGTATAAAAGCAACAAATTGTATGTGCCAGAAACAATGTGCACCTAGGTCTTACAACATTATCATGATGCTAAGTCAGCAGGGCATTTGGAGTTTGTAAAAATTCTTCATATGGTGCACAGAGATCATTGATGACCCAGACTCTGAGAAGATACAGAAGCATATGTGTCTGGATGCCCAGTATGCACACAGAACAAATGATTGGGTTTACGTCAGCATGGATTTTATAACTGACTTGCCCAAGGGTAACCAAAAAATGGTAGTCTGAGTGGTCACTGATTTATTTTCAAAACAAGTACATTTTATTCTGTGCAAAGCTTTGCCTGCAGTCACTCTTCTGGCCAAGATGTTTATGCAGCATGTGTACAGCTTACATGAGGTCCCGCTAAAGGCAGTCCAAGTTCATGGCACCCAGTTCACTTCCCAATTTTCCAAAATCATTCATGAGACTGTTGGGTGTTGAAGAGGGGCTGAGCGCAGCCTGTCACTTCATTGATGGACAAATGGTAAGGGTGAAACAGCTGCTAAAACAGTACAGTATGCCCTCCACATTCACAAGGGTTAGAGGCACAGAACCCTCATGAATGTAAAAAATGGAGAACAATTCTCCCCACTGAGCACTCCCCCTCCCTTATTCTTTCAGCTACTGCCGCCCAGAGAAAAGGCAGAAGAGTGCAGGAGGAAAAACCTTTCCTCCTCCAGTCTCCTGCCTGTTGCCGCCCTGCCCTGCCTTGTTTTTGCAGTCCCCCATGGACTACAAGCAGAAGATTGAAAGAGAAGAAAGGTTTTCTTTCCCCATGCGCTCTTCTGCCAGCCAATTGTGCTCTCTTCCTTTTTTCCATGCACTTGTACAAGCGACGGGCAAGGGAGGAAAGGGAGGGAAGATCTTCCTCCCTGCACCCTCCTGCTGGCTGCTGCCAGTGCAATCATGTGGGCCACAGACAGTAGAGTGCAGGGGAAGGAAGATCTTCATCCCTGCACCCTCCTGCCAGGTGCTGCCAGCATGGGCAATGGGCAGGAGAGTGCAGGGAAGGGAAGATCTTCCTCTCTACACTCTCCTGCCAGGCGCTGCCAGTATGAGCAAGGGGTGGGGGAGTGCAGAGAAGGGAAGATCTTTCCCCCTCCCTGTGCCTTGACAAAAGGCCAGGGAATGGGAGGGGGGAAATGGGGGGAGGCAAGCGGACAATTTACAAAAGTGAAACCCGTGAATATGAGGAGAAGACTGTATTTGCATTGCTACATTAACTATCAGCAGAATGACTAAGACATCTTGTTGCCCTTTGCGGAAATGTTTATAATAGCACAGTACATCAAAGCACTGGACATGCACCCTTTGAAACTGTGTATTGACAGACTCTGAGACACTTTCTACCCCTTGAGGTCATCCAGATTGACCCCTCCTTCAGTAATTGAATGGGTAAATGAAGTGAAGGCTGCATGATCCACCATCATAACTACTTTGGGCTATGCTAAGAACACTTATAAAAAGCACACTAATCAAAAGAGAGGTGAAGCATGGAACATTAAACCAGTCAGTAAAATATACCTGTCCACCAAGTTTTTAACATGCCCACAGCATTCCAAAAAGTTGGGACTCAAATACGTTGGGCCATTTAAAGTACATAGGTTAATTAACACTGTCATCACCAAGTTGGAACTCCCAAAGAATTATAAACAAATATGCCATATGTTTCATTTCAGCTTGCTGAAACCAGCCACGGAACTGGACAACTGATACACAAAGGAAGAGCTACCTCCCCCACTGATCATGGTGGGACAAGATCAACATTTTAACATCACTAACATCTTATACTCCAGAAAACACTGGCAGGCAACTACAATACTTAGTTCATTCAAAACACTTACCTGCCAGTGAAAGAGAACAGATAGATGTACAACACATTAAAGCTCCTAGATTAATAAAGAAATTTCATGTCACATACCCACACAAACCAGAGGAAAGTAGACTTTAGGGGGGAGCAGGATGTCAGGATGCCGTAAGTATGCTGGATGTGTAATAGTATATGTAATTGAATAGATGCACTCAATTAAACAAGGCTTTAGTTTGGTATTAATTGCCAATTACTACTTGCAATCATGGAACTGGTTGGAACTTCTAAGGATTGTTAATTGCTGTGTATTTCAAGGGGTTGGTTTAGGTGGGTTGGTGGGTGGGGAGGATTGGGTATTTTTTAATGTCTTTTAATGTATAATATATTTCATGCTGTTCACTGCCTCGATCCATGTGGAGAGGCAGGACACAAATAATTATTAATTATTATTGTTGTTGTTGTTGTTGTTATTATTATTTGTTTCTCAAGGCACCAAATGGATAATTGCCACATTGATGTCAATTTGTAACTGGACAAGGGGGGAAAGATCAGAAGGGGGAATGTGAAAGTAGCAGGAAGGTGTTATGAGAATGGGCAATGCAAAGATAAGGGGACAGAAACTCGCCCTAGCTCCCAAGATGAAAGATATGCAAATAACAAAGGATCTGGAGCTGGTAGGGTGACGTGACCTTTATGACTTTCACCAATCATTGCTATGCATGCCTAAATTTGTATGTCAAGGTATAAAATCTGTACCATCCAGCATGTAGTAGTCTCTTCAGAGTTACTGTGTTGCTTGCTTTGATCCAAAAAAACCCACTTCTGTTCAATATCTGAGTGAAGTTTGTAAGTACAAGTTATCCAGGATGTGACAGCGACACTACTGACATCACTAGGAGTTAAATTACTCATTTTTTTCAAGTTCCATTGGATCCAACCCACTTATGTCCCATTTTCCAGTATATAATGCAGTTTTAAAAGATATCAGGGAACAAGACGCATACATAATATGCATACAAGGAATTTTAAAAAATAGAGCAGAAAACCAGCAAAGGTTTATAACAAGAACATGTTGGTTAAAAATAAGATACAGGGGTCCTTGGTATCAGCTAGGGTTTGGTTACAGAACAACACCCCCCCCATGGATACAAAAATTTGTGGATGCTCAAGCCCCATTATGTACAATTGTGTAGTAAAATAGTGTCCCTTATATAAAATGGCAAAATCAAAGTTTGTTTTTTGGAATTTTTTTTCTTATTTTCAAATATTTTGAAGCCATGGGTGGTTGAATCCATGGACACAAAATCTGAAGATATGGAGGACCAACTGTACACTGTATCATTCTCAGAGGGATCACTCATGCTGAAAGCTTGTCAGACCAAGGAAGTTTTTACAAGGAAAATAAGGTGAGAAAGTCAAAATTCCAAAGAGACAATTCTCTCTCCAGTTCTACCCATTATTGCAGTAAATACTTATCAGATGTTAAAAAAAAACCTTGAAAAGCAGCCAGGTTCATACAAACTATAGGGTAGCCACGTGTCTGATTTTACAAATGTGTAGCTAGTTGCTATCAAGTCAGCTTCAACTGATAGCAATCCTATATATAAAAGACCTCCAGGATACTTCACCATCAACAGACTGGCTGAGGTCCTGGAAACTCAGGGCTGTGGCTTCCCTGATTGAGTCCATTCACCTGTAATGCATTCTTCTTCTTTTCCTACCGCCTCACCCTTTTTCAAGCTTTATTGTCTTTTCTAACAAGTCATGTCACCTTATGATGTGGACAAAGTTTAGGTGGGTTGCCCAGAACAAACCTAGCCTGCCTTGATGCAGTGCCCTGAAAAGCACCCTGCCATACAGCAAATCAAACTTATCTTAGAACAGGTTTCCCCCTCTTTATCTGATAAATAGCCTCATTTTGGCTATTGAGTTTGGGCCTGATAAATGACCAGTACATTGATCCCAGAGCAAATCAAGCCTGACAGAAGTATCATTCACCCATGCTCTGGATCACTGGCTGAATAGACCCCCTTCTCCCCATGCGTCTGATGCCCTGTAAAGCAGGTGGGGGTGGGTGACAATTGAAATAGTGTCACAATAGTGGTTAAGTAGCAATTGTGAATATGGAACAGTTACTGAGATTTACTCATCTTGAACTTAACTAAGTAGCTGATGTTTTCACTTGGCTCTTATATGAAACCAGTGTTGGTGCCAATCAGGCCTGCGAGGAAAATGCCACACCTGAAAAGACCTTCTTTCCATTATAAACTCATACAATGTATTGATCTCATTTGTAGGTCTCAGATGAAGACATAGAGACATACAGACACCAGCAGACCTTAATCCTCAGACAGGCACATATGGGGAGAGCCTCTACCTTAAGTATCAAGGTCCCAAGCCATTTATGGCTTAAAATGTCATTGCAAGCAGTTTGAATTCAGCCCAGAAGCATTTTGGCTGCCAGTTTAAAAAGATAACCATATTCACTAGTGTTGCAATTCCCTCCGCTCTTCCAACCCAGATCTGACATTTTTCTATAGCAGGAGCAGGTGTTTCCTGGCTTGGAAATGGAGAATGCTTCCCCAATGTACCTGTCAGGGTGCCAGTAAAAGAGCTAGTAACAGGTACTCAGGTAATCTTCATATATCAAAGTGTCCCAGACAGTGAAGTAGGTATGGGAGTTTCTAAAGCACATTCAGTCAAAACCATAAAGTTCAACCAAACCAATAGTCCCCAAATGAGTAACCTCTGAAAGTTCCATGTTATTCATTCATCTAGGACAGAATAATCTTTTGTAATGAACAGTGGTTCTTTTGAATTTCTATTAGACATCTTTCCCATCATTTCCTAACCCAATCCTTTGAATGAGAAATGCCAAGAGTTGAAATTGTAGACAATGTGTTCTTGCTGTTAATTGCTGTTAAGTTGGCTTTGACTTATGGTGACCCTATGAATGAGAGCTCTCCATGACATCTTGTCATCAGTATCCCTGCTCAGGTCCAGCAAACTCATGGCTGCAGCTTCCTTGCTTCAGTCTATACACTTGTGCTCTACAACTAAACTATGATCCACCCCCAGTAGAGATGTAGGTAGTGCTAGACTCTGATGGGTAGATACTCATCCTGATTGTCCCCACAATCATGCCCCCTCTAGAGGAATCTGAAAATGCATGCAGCTGTGTTGATCCAGAGCAGCAATGCATACAGTAATATTCCATTGATTAACATTAAGTTGACCATCATGAGCTATATTTTGCAGGGTCGTGCTATAAATGGTGGAAATATTGGATTTTAGTCATAGAAAGCAGCAATTCCATGAGAAAGAGCCACAACATGTCCCCAAACAGTACAAAGTCAAGAGATTTTCCATGAGTTTTATTTCCCACCACCACAGAGAAACACTTTGGCTGGCATCCTGTTAGGAAGTGATCACTTTTTTGGTCAGAATTCTCTTCTGAATGCACAAAGACACACACACACACACACACACACACACACACCCTGTAATCTCCCACACTTTTTCAGCATGTAGCCCTCTTCTCCCAAAGATGTTCATTCCTGTATCAGTGGAGGGGCAGGGAGGGCAGCAGAGATGCATCTAGCTATTTTCCTTTACCTGGGGCTCATCCACACTATAGAATTATAGTGCTATTATTCCACTTTAACTGCTGTGGTTCCATTCTATGGAATCCTTGGACTGGCAGTTTAGGAAGGGCACTTATAGCACTCCAGTGCTTCACCAACTTACAAGGTTCCTTACCATGGAATCATAGCCATTAAAGTGGAACAACAGTGCTACAATTTTGTAGTGCAAATGGGCCACTGGATTCTTAGCAAATAACATCTTCCTCAGGAACCTCTCACTGCCTGTCACAGTGCATTCACCAAAATGAAAACAGCTGAATATATCTCTGCTACTCCTTCTGCTCTCCACCAACATGGTGCAACAGAGAAATTGCTGTCTAGGGGGAAGAGAGTTGCCACACTAAGAAGGTGACTTGGGGAATAGATTGCGCCAGATGTATCATAGCTGCATGCCAGAGAGATGCCAGGGCCTCAGCTTTTATATTAAAGGCAAGAACTAATTTTAGCTGTTTTCATAGTACCCCTTCCTTCATCCCACTCACCCACCTCAACTGCCCTGAGGATCGCATCAAAGACTGGCAGACAATTACTGGAATCATTTTGACACACTACAACTAGTAGAAGGAAAAAGGCTGCATGCACAACAGCCTTCAAAGCAGTGAAGCACTGGGTGCTCAGGTCCATCAGATCTGGCCTGCTTTTGCCAGTGCTGTGCCACTCTGGAAAAAGTACAATGATTGGTATAGCACACCAACCAGAGTCCAGCTGTTCTTTCACCACTGCTGTGCAACTCTGGACAAAGAACAACCATTTAGTGTAGAGTATCAACAGGATTCCAGCTGGTGCTATTACTCCTGTTGATCAGCCAAGGTCCTGTGCTTTTTTCCTGTGAGCCCTGGTTCCACAACTGCACTGGCTCCCAGTATGGGTACATCACCATTACCACCACCCATCTAATTCTCACAGCAAGAAACCTAGACCAAGCAATCGTCCGCTTTGCAAAGCATTCCACGTGAAAAGCAAGCCACCCCGTCCAAGATGATAGTTTCTTTTCCAAGGCCAAACAGCTCTACTTGTGGGAATGGGCTGCTTTGTGTGCAAAAAGAAAAAAAAATGTGAGCAGTATAAAGCCTAACGATATAACAATTTGTGATTGTGGCCCTTAGTAATTCTAGTAAGCTGAATTTAGTCAGATCCGTAATAGTAGAATAAGATAGCTTTTATTAATCGGATTTTCTTTTCCATTACAGCTTTGGGGGTAGGTCAGAGTTCTTTTGTGTTTTAGTTAGTATAGTGAAGTTACATTTATAGTGATAGATTAGTGTTTTACTAACGTGTTTTAGTATTATGTCCTAGTTTTAGTTTAGTTCAGCTTACTTCTAGCTTTAATTATACATGTATGTTGTTTATGTAGTTTTTCTTTTTCTTTTTCTTTTCTGCCGTTGTGAATTGGTTTGATTGTATTAAAAGTAATAAACATAATTTTATTTAAAAAAGAAAAAATTGTTATCATTTCCACACAGAAAAGTTGACATCACTCACGCTTGCACACATCACAGACAATAAATGTGTGTCGATATGTGTTGACCCATAAGGAGAGGCAGATAAGAAATTACTATTATTATTAGTGTTGTTGGCCATAATCCCTTACCAAGATCACATTGTGTAACTTTATGCATACTCTGTTATGTAGCAGAGGTGTTAGTGAATTGAAAAGATGTATATTAGGGCAGTTGCAAGAACATCCCAAGGAGCATTGAGCTCTACAAATGTGCAGCAGAAGTCTCTAGTCGGCATTCCAATGCACATCAGGAGTACATCTGCTCCAATGTGCAACCATCATTTTGCTGGCTCCCCCTTGTTTAATATAGACATTGTGGCATTGCTTAATTCTATTTCCTGCAGACCTAAGTCCACTTACATAGATATAAATCCAGTACTGAATTCCAATCATCATCATCACCATCATCACCACCACCATCAGCTGACTAGGCTGAACATTTCAATCACTATATTTATACCTCACCTTTTCTCAAGATGAGCTCAAGATGGTATGTGTGCTCTTTTCCCTCCTGTTTTCATCCTCACAACAACCCTATGAAGTAAGATACTCTGAAAGACAGTTACTGGTCTAAGGTCACCCAGAATTTCAAGGCTCGGTGGGGACATGTGTACTAGGATATTCCCAGTCTCGTCCTATAACCATGATACCACTGGCAAGCTTCAGGAGCCCATACTAGAAGACTCAAATTATAGGTCTGTTCACTTAGAGACAACAGCAATTGCCAAGTGGTTTACTATGTATTAGCTTTAGGATATTTTGTAGTCACAATCTAGCCTTGGTTAAAACTGTGTGTAACAATGTATTGTACATCAAAAGAAAGAGTAATTGTATCTCATTCCACTGGAGGGGGAATCAAAGTCTGGGAGGTGCATAACCTGAGGCATCTGGTCAGTGTTTGGAGGGGCAAATAAAGACTGTGACAGAGCAACACCAGGAGATGAATCAACAAACAACTTAGCAATAGCAATAGCATTTATTTCTATACCGCTTATCAACTGAGTGTTATCTAAGAGGTTTACAATGTGTTTTAGGACTGATAAGGAAATCTGGGAAGGTCTGAGATGGGCAAGATCAAATATGGGGAAAAACAAGGTCTCTTGGGAACTGCTGGGAGTTTAGGAAAGGGGAAGACTCCAGAGAATCAACCAATAGAAATTGTGCACATGTAAAAGATGTGTATCACTATATAACCAGGTGTGTATTGTAGAATATTAGCTTTAGCAACTATTATAAAGCAATTATAACACTATGCCTTGTATCCGTCTGATGAACTCTTAGTGTTTTCTTGAGAGTGAAAGAGTAGCCAAGACATGAGAGCTGGACTGCTGTTGCCAGTTTCCTACCTGGAGATTCTGCATATACTTACAAACGTCCTGAGAAAGACAGAAATGAAGTTTTGTTTGTTTGTTTTATTATATTCACAACCTGACACAGGGTCAGTCCACATTAGTACTTGGATCACCAATGAATACTCAGTGCTATAGGCTATATTTTAAAGGAAAGAACTGGCAAAATCATATCTGAGTATTCCTTGCCTAAGAAAACCCTGTGACATTCATGGGGTTGACACAAGGAAAGCCAGCCAGTGGTTGATCCTTCAGTCCATAGGGCTGCTGTAGTGATTTGCACTTCTATGGGTCTGAGACTTTGAATAATATATTGCAAGGAAGAAAAATGCTCTAGTAATGACATTTCCAAAAATAGCAAATAACTCAAAAGAGCCACCAAAATTTGCAAAACCCAAGTAGCCACATCAAAGTTGAAGGTACCAGGCCCAAACCATTCCGTGGCTTTAATTCACATAGCAGATTGTACCCTACACTCAAAGTCATACAAGCACAGAGCTCCTAGCATGCCCCAACATGATTGTTTGATGAACAGCCATGCTAGCTGAGGCTCTGGGAGTTGTTGTCCAAAAAGTAACTTTTCTAAGGTTTGCACAAGCAAAGAAGCTTCAGCACCTAACAACAAGCAAATTATAATCTAAACATGTCTAAGGACCTTTCTGCACTATACTGTTATAGTGCTATTATTCTGCTTTCAACATCCTGGGCAGCTCTGGGGTTCGTAGTTTACTGTGGCCAAAGAGTTCTCTGGCTGAGAATTCTATGTCCTTCCCTAAACTGTAAACCCCAGGATTCCATAGGCTGTTGAAAGTGGAATAATAGCACTATAACAGTGTCGCGTGGAAAAGCCCTAAATTTCAATGCCTGGATACACAGTCCTACAAATGCACACATATACACAGACATAGCTGTAACAGAGCTGGATTCTGCAATTTAGTGCTTTCCCATTTTTAGACTATAGCTCCCATTGTTTCTGACCCATGGCCATTGGGCTGATTGAGGCTGATGAGAACAGAAATGCCACCCATCTGGGAAGGGAAGGGAAGGGAAGGTTGGGTTAGTATCAGACTGGGGTTGAGGGAAGACTGCAGATCAAATTCCATTACTCACAAAACTCATTAGCTGGCAATGGGCTAGGCTAACCTACCTGGCAAGCGTGTTGTGAGAAAATAAATGAGAAGGAAATGTTAGCCATCTTAAGCTCCTTGGAGGAAAGCCAAAAGGCCTAGGAATGTTACTTTTTGGGAGCCGTTGGCCATGCTGGCTGGAGGATTCTGGGAGCTACAGTCTAAAAAAATTATTTTACAAGTCTATGAAAAGATGGGGTATACATGTGATATGCGCAAACTACACAATTTAACATGCTCAAAGCACGTAAGAGGTTGCCTCAACATGGTTGCTATAGATAATTATCCAGACAGTCTGGGCTTAGACTTTTTCTCAATGCCAGCATGGGACTATCCGAGGCAAAATATTACCTGCAATTGACACTCCCATGTGTACACTCCAGAGAAGCAAAGTTGGCTTTCATGTTGCCACTGCTTAAGGGGCAAGCACCCAGTGCCCCTTATGCAAAGCTTGGAAAAGTTACCTTTTGGACTACAACTCTCAGAATTCTCCAACTAGCATTGCCACAAGTCATGATACATTAGATTACAACCTGTGGGACCAGGGTTCAATTCTCTGCTTGGCCATGGAAACCCACAGGGTGACCTTAAGAGCATCACACACTCTCAGCTCCAGAAAACCCCATGATAGGTTCACCTTAGGGTTGCCATAAGTCAGAAACTACTTACACACCAAAACAGTACCAATGAGGCACAGGCACCGCAGTATAAAAAAGAGCAAGGGAGGAAAGAAAGAAAGAGAAATGCGGCAGCACCTTTGAGACAAACTGGTTTTTATTTCATAATGAGTTTTCATGGATTCTTCAGATATAGTTCTGAGTTACATTAAGGCCTCAGGTATAATTTATACAGCTGTGGGAATGGGACAGAATGTAATAGGGTCCAGGAAGATGCAAATCATGTCCCTTGCCCTAAATTTGCAAGGGAATAGGCAAGATGATTTGTATCTTTTTGGATCCTTTTACATTCTATCCCACTACCACAACTGTACAAATATGCTTCATACCACAGGCTTTAATACCACTCTGGACTGCATCTAAAGAAGTGGGTTTATATCCATGAAAGTTCATGCTAAAATAAAAAAAACAGTTAAGTCTTAAAGGAGCTGCCATGTTTCTTTATTTCTTTCCCTTTCCCTTCCTCCTTTTTAAATCCCTTTCTGCACTATACTGCTATAGCGCTATTATTATACTTTCAACATTCTACAGAATCTTGGAATTTGCAGTTTAGGGAGAGGCATTTAGAATTCTCAGCCCTTGGACTACAAACCTTAGAATTCCACAGGATGTTGAAAGTGGAATAATAGCACTATAACAGTGTAATGTGGAAACGCCCTAACATGGCTACTTGTTTGAAAGGCACTATAGCACTGCTGTTTCACAAAAACAGACAACACCATTTGTGAGTTTAAACACAGTGAAAAGCTGCACCTCTTTTTATAAATGAACTCTGTTTTTGAAGCCGATTCCTTCCCTGTTAGTGGGTACAGCAGTGCTACTCAATGTCATGGACCACAGACCTGAATTGGCCCATAAGCCATCAGCTCTCAGTCCTGAGAGAATTTCCAGGAAAGAAAGAAACACTTGTAACCAATGGACAAATATAATACCAAACCTTGGCACACTGGGGGGAAAAAATAACAGATGGTCCCCACATCAGATAGAATAAGAAGCCCTGGCATACACTGTGTTCCCACAAGCATCTGTTCCTTGACTATACTCTTTATACAGAAAAGTCATCATTAAGAGAGCAGATGTTTGTCAGGCTGAAGCCCCAGGTTCAAACCCATGACATGTGCAAGAAAGGCTGGGACAGCAGTTCTCCCTGCAACCCCGGAAAGATGAGCACACAATCCCAAGTTAGCTGGATTCAGAAGGCAGCTTCTGGTTTTGCTGACCAAGACTGTTGTGAGATAGGGAGGAAAGCACAACTAAACACTTCCACAAGAAACACTTCCCAACAGATTAAAAAAAACAACATCAAAACTGGCATACCAGGGAGCAGGCACAACTAGACTCCTCTCCCTACCATCCACTTTTATAAGCAGTTTCTAAATACACAGGAAGACCACTGGATGTTGTTAAATGACTTAACTTGCCAGCAACCTAAAACAGCAGTCTAAAAAAGGTGTTACTCAGAGGCAACTTAATTGTTATGAGAGGCACTCTCCTGTCTCAACTGCTACTTGAATTAAGTCTAGATGCCGAAGACATTTCAACAATCTGTTCTGTATTAATTTGTAAAGACCAAATTTCATGCCTATGTCTGCTGGAAACCATACATTAGCCTTCCCCAAATCAGTGCCTGATGACATGTTGGACTACAACTCTCATCATGGCCAGGCTGTCTGGGGGGTCACAGGATCTGTAGTACGACACCTCAAGAGTGTGCAGCTTAACCAGGTTGCCAGACAGAACTGATATTAGCTCCATCTCCTCCCAGTTGTACAACTTGATGTTACCAAAGCTGATGTGGTCAGATTTTAACTGATGTTACCAAAGATGACAGCCAGGTTGTGCTTGTAGGTTATTGTTACCAATGCACACAGCATCAGAAATTACACAGGGCCAAAAGAAAAGGTCATGTAGGTAGCATCTGTCTGTGCATATGATTCTCAGTAGCTCCGAGGCTGGATGCCAATAACCGTGCTTTTAGAGCTAGATTATACACACAGATCGCAATGAAATGCACAGTACGTAAGAAACTGAAACTTTTAAGATACGGATATATTTCATTTACTACAGTGGTTCTCCACTCGTGATCCTCCAGCAGTTCTTGAACTTTAGCTCCCAGAATCCCTGATCACTGGCTAAGCTGGCTAGGACTTGGAATCATAGAATCATAGAGCTGGAAGAGACCACAGGAGCCATCCAGTTCAACTCTCTGCCATGTAGGAACTCACATCAAAGCACTCCCAACAGATGGCTATCCAGTCTCTGCTTAAAAACCTCCAAAGAAGGAGACTCCACCACAGTCCATTGAGGAAGCATATTCCACTGCTTTCTGGCAAAGTCCAAAACAGTGGGAGGACCAAAGTTTTAAAACCACTGATCTACTTACAACAGGCACTTCAGATTTAAATAATCTTAATTACAACAATAGTATAAAAAAAAGTTATACGTCTTTATCAAAATTGTGTTAGCGAGGAAAACTGCCTACCTGCACCTTTTTTTTCCAATTTCCAGCTAATTTCATGAGGTCCAACATTAACTTTTAAAATGAATGTCAGTAAACTGTTAATTGCACGAGGCCACACAACGGGGTCAGCCATTTGCTTGTGATCCCTCAGTTCTTGCCTTCCCAGGCAGGTAGCAAAAGCTGGATGTTTTGTTTGCAGTTTTGAGTACTGCGTTCAGCCTGGTGGGCCAGTCACATGTTCATAGGCCTGCAGTATACACACATACAGGGGTGAAAAACAGAAGTCAATATGAGAAGCACTCAGAGCCAATTCACACTTCAGAAAAATGTATTTACAATATGAATTAGTTGCCTATACATTTTTAGAACATATGCAAAGCACCTGAGGTATACACTTTAAAAGTAAAATCAGGGAAGGAACATTTGCTTTCTTTTGACAGTTGTTTTGGCTTACAACTCCCAACGTAGCCAGTGACAAGGGTCTGTGGAAACTGAAGTCCAAAACATCTGGACAGCCAAAAAGTGTCCTTGCTTCTGAAACAAAGGAGAACATGTCAAGACAGCCAGAATTTGCTAAAAAACTACAGACAGCATGGTAAACCCACTCCCAAATATGTGAGCTCTTTAAAGGACTTTCAGAAATAATGTCACATTAAAGACATACTAGATTTTCCTATCACCAACATGAAAACAAAAATGAACAACAAAATCTAATCAAAACAATCCAGATGTTTTTCTTTAATATTTTATTTATATAGAAATACTTAAAAAAACATGAAGTAGCACCATTACTTAAGTTTTACCTTTATTATGTAGAACTTTAAATGTCAGAAAAATAAAACTCTTGATACAATTTCAAATCTTGTCTCAGCAAATATAATATTAGTATTTGACCATGAGGTTAAAGGCCCTTTATCATAAAATAAAATATACTTCTTTTTAAAACTTTGCTCAGTAAAGTACATTTAAGATCAAGTAATATCACCTACATATACATAAACAAGTGGTAAACAAATGTATTAAAATAGAAATACTAAACTATAGTGGTGCAACAGAATTTTTTTTGTAATTTCCACTGAATTCTATTTATACAAATGTTAGAAAGCATCAACAGTTCCTTTTGATGTATGCTTAAACGCTTCCATTTTTGTAATAATATAGAATAAAATAGGCTTCATATCACTGAATAGAAAATATGCTGGGTGAAGCAGATTTAAAAGATTTTTTTTGAACCTATAAAAAATCTCCATCCCAACAGAATACTGTTCAAAGTATTACACATTTATGGTTTTGTAATTCCATTCACAATTGTGTGATAGTAAAATAATACAGTGTTCTTTGCCTTAAGGCCATACTAAAAAATAAAAAAGATTTAACCCAGCTACAAAAAAGTTCACTGAACTTAAATTAAAATACTTGTAAACATCTTTGCAATATGAAATATAATTTTTCAAGTCAAAAAAGAATAAAATACTTCAATCTGTATTAATGCAATTTATCTTTAAAACCTTTAAACGTTTTAATATATATATGAGATATGTTACAGTTTCCTTTTTTCTTTGATAAAGCTGCAGTATCATAAGTTTCTATTATTATTATTATCATCATCATTGTTAACTTTTTCACAGGAAAAAATAACTTGCCTGTTCAAGGACATTCAAGGAAAGTAATCCACCCATACATTTATTTCTCAGTAAGCAATCTAAGCAACTACCAGCACATTATACTAACTGTTCACACGCCATCCTAATCCAATATGCACTTCCTACTTTAATTTAGAAAAGTGTGAAAGACAAGAGAAGAGACAAAGAGAAGCAGTTTGGAAGCTTGGCTTAAAGAGAAAGTGTAAAAACTAGTCTATTACTAGAATGTCGTTCCTTAATATCTATAGCATGCACCAGATGTTACAAATATTCCCCTTAACCCATCCTAGGCTACAGCACACTCAATGAAAATTTAAATTTTATTTTTTTAAAAAAAGAAGGGAAACATAAAGAAGATGGTAACCATCCTGTAAAAGGTCAGGTCCCCTCTTTCGCTACTTTTTCGATTTGTTTTCTTTCTGGGTGTGCAGATACTGCAGCTTTAAAAGCCCAAGGCAGATAACATATATATATATATTTATATATGCGATTAGATATGCGAGTGGAAGAGGTTGCTTAGAGGCGTGTGTCTGTGTGCGTTGGTTGTGCGCCCAAGTGTGTGCGTGCGCGCGTGTGACTGAGGCCGATTCCAGGGGAGGCCGCTATAGCGCGATGATCCCACTTTCCACATGCTGTGGAATCCTGGGGTTTGCAGTTTGGAGAAGGCCCTTCCCGAAACGGCAAACCCCAGCCTTCCCTAGGATGTGGCAAGTGGGCTGGTCGCGCCACAAAGGCCTCCCGAGGAAAGGGCCCGGGAGGCAGGGCGCGGAGGAGCCCCCTAGGAGAAGATGCGGATGGCCTGGGTGACGGCGCTGTGGCACACGGGGCACTGGGGCTCCGTCTTCTCGCAGATGCGGTTGGCACACTCCATGCAGAAGAGGTTGTGGCCGCAGGGCACCAGGGCCGCGATCACCTCGCTCTCGAAGCAGACGGAGCAGTCGCGGCTGCCCTTCCGCCTCAGGCCCGACGACGAGCACGAGGAGCTGGAGGAAGAGCTGGACGAGGAAGAAGACGAGGCCGAGGAGTCGGAGGGCAGGCCGGGCAGGTGGCCGCCCAGCCCGTTGGCATACACAGGATACGACGAGGAAGAGGAGGCGGCGGCGGCGGCGGCAGCGGCGGCGGCCACGGCAGCGGCGATGAGCCGCCCCCCCGGGTCGCTCCGCACCCGGCGGGCTAAAGGATGCTGCTCCGTGGGCAGCGCCACGCCTCCGGCTCCGGCGTGCAGAGGCGGGGAGAGCCGCGTCGGAGGAGGAGGCCCCGCGCCACGCCTTTGCCCCCCGCCGCCCCCGCCCCCGCTCACCAGCAGGGCCAGGTTGGCGTTGGGGGCCGCCGGGCCGGGGCCGGGGCCGCCGCCGGGGAAAGCCACGGGGCCGGCGGGCGAGGCCGGGCTCCCGCGCTCGAACTGCGGCCAGAGCAGGGGCGCGCCGGGCGGAGGGGCCGGAGACAAATCGAAGCCCGGCGGGGAGTCGAAGGGCGGCAGCTCGGAGGCGCAGCAGTCGGGCGAAGAGAGGGCCTCCCCGCCGCCGCCGCCGTAGACGCCGTAGCCGTTGTTGTTGTTGTTGCCGTTGTGGTGGGGGAAGCTCAGCACCGGGCTGGGCGGGCTGAAGTCGGCCAAGCGGGCGCCGCCGCCGCCGCCGTTGCCGAAGTAGGAGTCGCTGGAGGTGCTGCCCAGCGAGCTGGAGCTGTCGTTGCGGAACCCGCCGCCGCCGCCGGTGCTGCTGCAGAAGGGCTTGCGGCCGGGCGTCGGGGGGACGGAGGCGGGCGGCGGCGGGGGCGGGGGCGGCGGGGGCGGCGGCGGGGTGGGCTTGCTCCAGAGGCTACCGGCGCCTCCTCCGCTCAGCTCGAAGCCCACGTCGGTGCCGTTCGCGTGGAAGTCGTTGTCGTCGGTCAGCTCGATGATGCCGCCGGTGCGCATGGCGATGTGCGCCTCGATCTCCTCCCGGGCGCGGTCCACGTTCTCCGGCATGCCGGTCACCTCGAAGACGGGCTCTTTGTCGCGGGAGGGCGTGACGATGTAGGTGTGCGTCTGCTGCTGGATGCGCTTGATGGTGGCCCCCTTGGGCCCCACCACCAACCCGACCACCCGGTAAGGCACCCGCACCTGGATGGTGGTCTGCCCGGGCAAGTTCGGGGGACTGGGCACCGCGCCGTTGAGGACGGTGCTCTTGTTCCGGGAGGCGCGGATCATGGAGAAATGCTCGGCCGCGGAAATGATCTCCCGCCGGGCCATGGCGACGTCCTCTTTCCTGCCCGTCACCACGAAGAGCGGCTCCTCCCCGCGTACCGGGGTTTTGATGTAGGTGTTGGTTTTGGCTCGAAGCGCTTTGATTTTACACCCTGGAGAGGGGAGGGGAGGGGAGGAGCGTGGGGGGAGGGAAAGCACGGGTTACCTTTCCAGCTCGGGGGGCGCAAAACAGGGAGGGGCTCAACCTAACCTGTCCCCGGTCCCCGCTTCCCGCCACCGCCCGTCTCCAGCCTGCGTCCTCCCCCCGTTACCCTCCCCGCCGCCGCCCGGCCAGAGAACAACGGCGAGCGGGAGCGCCAAGCTTTGCCACACCGACGCCCCCGCCCCCGCCGAGCCAGCCCTCCCGCTCATTGGCCGAGCCCGCTTTTCGGAGGACCTCGGTTGGGCAGAGCTACTGGGGGCGGGAAAGGGGGGGAAATGGAAGAGCCAGCGAAAAAAAGCCAACAATACCACACCGCCGCCCCCGGCTAGATCCCGGGCGATGCCAAGGGAACGGCCGCTCGCCTCCGTCGCCAGCGGGCAACCCCCGTCGGGCAACGCCCCCCTTGGGGGAAAAGAGACCACAGTGGCGCCCCCCAGTGCTCCGCGCCTTCCTTCCCCCGAGGAGGAAGACAGACACCGACACAAAGAAGGGAAGGGGTGGTTTCCCGATCCCAGCCCTGACGAGGCAGTAACCAAATAAACCACCACAAAGGCACCAGGCGCCGCGCCGGGAAGCGGGGAAACCGACCTCGCCAGAAAACCCCTCAACGTGCCCCCCTGGCTGCCAAATCGCAGCAAAGGCGCACAGGGGGTTCGGGTGGCGCATCCCCCCTCCCTCCCTCCCGGCCATTTGCCAGTGTGGCTGAGCGCCGGGTCAGGGGAAAGGAGGGGAGGCGAAAGCCCTCTCCCCCGCCCGCCCCTCTTCGGCCGCCCTTTCTTTGTCTCGAGTGGCGGGGGGGCGCGGGGAGAACGGCAGCCAGGTTAGCCGCCGCGCCCTCCCCCTCGCCCCCATCCCTGCCGTGGGACGGGAGGCGAGTCGTGGGGACATCTTGAGACCGCGACACAAAGCGGGAGCGAGCAGACGGCGGGCGGGCGGGGGCGCCTCGGCTTCTGCTACAAAAGACCCCCTCCCACCCACGCACCCACCCAGGCACCCAGCGCCCGAGCGAGCCCACCTTGCCTGCCCACGATCTCGGCGACGTGCTCCGAGCTGGGGACCGGGACGCACTCCGTCATGTTGACGCTCTTTTTGCGCGGCTCGTTGTCGTAAAGAGAGCCGGTCTCGTCGCTGTCCAAGCCCAAGAGGGAGAGCTGGTCCAAGGCGATCTGCAGGGCTCTTTGGTCGTCCAGGGTCTCTACGTTGCCGCCGCCGCCGCCGCCGCCCCCATTCCGCTCCATGTCCGCAAACAAGGAGCTGGGCATCGTCCCGGTGGAGGTGGGGGATCGCGCCCTCCTCTTCCTCTCCCCTCCTGCGCTCGGATCGGGCTGGAGGGAGGGAGCGGGAGCAAAGAAGCAAACCCCCACCCCCCAAATAATCAGACACAAAGGCAGGCAGGCGCTAAGGCAGATGGCCCGCCCGCCCGCCCGCCGGCAGCGAAGACGACCGAGGCACGAGGGAGCAGAGAACCCGGGAAGCAGATCCTGGATGCCGGCTTGGAACAAACAAAAGGAAATGGATGTATATGCGATGAAAAATGTCGTTTCCTTGGGCCTTTTGTAAAAATAAATCTTCCCTCCTTCGGCGTGCAATCCGGTTCATAAGATGCTTTCCAAGAAACCCCCGACGATGACTCCCCCCCAAGCGTTCTTCCTGGCCTGCCCGGGGGGGAATGTTGAGGGATTGTCGGGGGGGGATCGTGCAGGGAGAATGGGAGGGAAAGGCTCCAATCCTCCTTTTTTCCCTCCCCCCTTGAGTTCTTTCGCTGGCCACAATGCCAGGCGACGGCAGCGTTTCTTTAAGGAGCCCCTCCCAGCCTCCACTCAGCGATTTTCTTCTCCCTGCTCCCCTCTTTCCCTCCCTCCCTCGCTCGCTCCCTCGCTTTCTCCTCCTCCTCCTCCGCCTCCTCCTCCTCTCTGTCTGAGCCTCCGCGGCAGCCAGACAGCGCGCAGGGAAGGGGGCAGGGAGAAATCAGAGCGCCGCAGCCGGGAGCCCGGACGACCGCTACGCCTCGCCATTGGCGGAATCCACACGAGGGGGCGGGCGCTGGGACAAGTTTGACTCCACCCCCCGCCAAGACCCTGCTTTTCTTTGTTGTCTAAGGCAGGACAGTCAACAACAAAAAAAGGCACCGGAGGAAGAAAGAGACCAGCCCTTCCAGTCACCGAAGGCTTCACCGAGACGCACCGGGGCGGCGCAATGTCACTGCAAGCCATTGCTGTCGCTCCAAGCGGCGGCCCTTCAGAAGCCATTGCGTGGCCCCGGAGGCCCCTTGGCTACTGGTCCCTGGGGAGACTCCAAGGCCCGGGAGTGGTCAACGGGCACAAATATGGGGCCGGTCCCTGCACCTGGAGGAGGGCCACGCTCCCCGGTTCTCCACTTCAGGTAGCCGAGAAGGTCTTGCAAAGCAGCCGCTTTCATGCAAACGCCCTCCCTTCTTTTCGGTTTGCAAAGGCGGGGGGAGGGGAGCGTGGTCGCTTTTGTCCGCCCAGCGCACCTCCCGCGCCCTCCCGTCCTCTTCAAATGACTGCAGGGAGGGTGGAGGTCACGCAGCGGCGGCGAGGAAGGAGAAACCCGCGCCCGGGGGGGGTGAGTGGGGGGAACCTTGCCCTGGCCCTTCGAGTCCCCGGGAGGCAGCAGCGGCGCAGCCACAGAGACAACCGGAGGGGGGAGGGGGCGGGGCTCCGGGCGCCCCTGTCGGGAAGAAGCCGACCGAGGGCTCCCGTTTCCTCCGTGCTGTCCCGACGGTCTGAAAGCGGGGCAAGGGAGGTCGCCCTGCAGCGGGAACGGTGGTTTGGCGTCACGCTCTCCCAATACAGTCTCCTTTTCCTTACGGTTAGGGGCGGGGGCGGGCCGCCGGGGAACCTGGGAGCTCGCTGACGGAGCCCCCCGCGCCCTCCGGAGCCCCGGCCAGGCAGCGGCCCCGGCCTCTCCGCCCCCGGCCTGTGGAGGGGAAGGAGCGGCGAAGGGTTCCAGGTCAGAGGGGCGGGGCCTCTTTCGGCCAGGCTCGGCAAGAGCCCAGGGCCGAGCCGCCTTCCCTGGTCTGGGGGGCCCTCGTTGGCCGTGGGGGCGAGAGCGCCCGCTTCCCCGCGCGCCCGCGGCCCTCAAGCGCGTGAAAAAAAGCCGAAAGAGCGCCCAGCGCAACGCTCGCGCACACACGCGCACATCTGCTTCCCCCAGCAGGCGGAACTGGCGGCCCCAGGGGGGCAACTAAAACTCCGTGAGCACCTCAGGAGCTGCTGATTATTCCTTTCGGGGAAGCGCCCTTTGTCAGCCCGCAAAGAACCAACGCGGCCGTCCCCGGAACCCGGCCACGTATGGCCAAGGCGGCGCCGGGCGGGGGGCCAGAGAACCACAACGCTTTTTGCCCGACTGGAAGAGCCCCGTTTGGCGCCGGCGCCCACTGGGACTGCCCCCCCCGACATGCGCAGACACCCGCGCCCCGTTTAAAAGGCGGCTGGAGACGCGTCGCCGTCCAGCGGAAATCGCTCGCCAGCCGCCGCCGCCGGCGCTGCTTACAAAAGGAGGCGTGGCGGCGGCGCCTCTGCCGCTGCTTTTTGTAGCGAGCGGCCTCGCTCCGCCTTCGGGCGCCACGTGCACTTTGGGCTACTTTGGAAGAGGAGAAGGAGGGGGGCGGACGCGGCTCCTCCGAGGCGGAAAGGGGCGGGGCTTCAGGGACGCTTCCCGGAGCCGCGGAAGACAAAGGACGCGGCCCTTCGCGCGACGGGGGCCGTGTGGCGGGCTGGCTTCTCCCTCGGAGTTCGGCGGCGCGCTGGAGCCTGGCTCGTTCCTGGAAAGCCCCGCTTTCTCCTAGGGCGGCAGCCACGAAATCTCCTCTCACAAGGCCTGCAGAGGCGCTTCGTCCACCAAGCCTGAGACAAAGGCGGTCTTTTTCTGAAAGTCTGTTTATGACGTTAGGGGCTCCCCCGCCTTCTTGTCCTCTGTCCAGCTGGACCTCTTTTTATCATGGCCGATGGCGAAGGAGGACAGGGAAAGTGGACTGGAGAAACAGAGGCTTGTGCGCGCGCCCCTGGAGTAAGCAATAGAGGTTGAGATGGGTAAGAATGGGATTTTGTTCTCGCCAGTCCTGTTGTAACTATGTGCCTTCGAGCAACAAGTGGGGTGACCCCGGGCTTCCAGAATCCCGCCTCACCTGGCAAGCATGAACAGCAGAACAGAGAACGGGGGAAAGCAAATTAGCCCGTCTCACAAGTGTCTTCCGGCATTCAACAAACAGATTCACGGTAGAATGATCTCTGGGCGTATTTTGGAAGAAGCTTTCAAGTGTTCTTTAGAAGGTTCAAAATGTTTCTGTTAACTTATGCAAAGTTTACCTGACCCGTTTGCTCTCTTTGCCATGTGTGTCAGGTTTGCCCTGAGGCACCAGATCTGGTCAGATGTTGGAAGCTAAGCAAGGTCAGCTCTAGTTACCTGCCAAGGGATGCCAGGTGCTGTGGGCTGTCTTTCAGAGGAAGGAGCTGGCAAACCCATCTTTGAGTCTGCATTCTGTAAGAAAAACCTATGAAGTTCATGGGGTCCCCATAAGTCTACAGGCAACCTGAAGGTGTGCTTACACGCACACACTTACTTTTGGTTAATAATGGTAAAGAAAGATGTTCACTTGCTCTTTTTTGTGGTGCAGAAACCTATCTCTATTTTGTCCGTGTTATTCTTGCGTCTTGTGCCAAACTTTCTGTTAAAAGTAATAAGGCTCATGGAACACATCTACTTTGTTCAGGTATACCTGGGTGTTACCTTTTCTGACAATCCAAGGTGAATGGTCTGAACGTATAGAAAAGCACAACCATAATCACAAAGATAATAACCAGATCTTCTTTAAATTGTTAGACACTTTTTTTTAAAGAACAGCTGGTGTAAACAAAAACAAAAAAAGCTGCAGAGTAGGGCAATCCTGTGACCCCAATAACTGAAAAGACAACAGAAAAAAGTAAACCATGGGGGGAGCAGGAAGACACTAATTTAGGGGCAACTGTAGGGCAGGTCTTGTGTGTGTGTGTGTGTGTGTGTGTCTTTAAGTTGCCTGTGTTTCAGTAGGGTTATCTTACATGAGGAATACTCAGAGGTGGTTTTGCAAGCTCCTTCCTCTAAAATATGGCCTACATCAACTGGGATTCATTGATGGCCTTCCATCCAAGTACTAATCAGGGCTTGCTACCACGATTATGATGTCTGGTGAGAGCACTAGATATCTTTTAATATCAAATAATTTGGCCTCTATGTGACCTTTTTCTGCCACCCTACTCCACGTGTTGCAAGGGCCACTGGACAAGCACGTAATAGGCGCGGCCGTTAATGGTTGTACATTCCAAACCTCATTTAGACAGGCAACTTAATGCCTCTCCGTTGCTTAGGGGACCACTCCTTCTTGCAAACCAGCCTTGCTCAGCGTTACTTTACACAAAGACGCCCGGCCGAGTGCCGAGCCATTCTTTTATGTTGGGCTATTTGCATACTGGCCATACTATTGTCATCCAGTGCTAAGCTCATCATGTAAAACCTGACCTTTTCCAACGCCTTTGTCCAGCTCTAAATTCCCTTTGTTTTCACTGAGCATGGCATGGCCTGTAGGTAAAATCCACCCTATAAAACCTCCCAATTCCGAGCCTTCCTTGGACTACTTCGGACTTCCATCCCACCTTGCTGTCGGTTTGTCCAGTGAGCTCCCTTCAGCAAGCCATGCTGAGTTTCTTCCCCTGCGACCTCCGTTTCTCTCCAGGACTATGAGACCAGGTGTCGTATTACCCATTCCCCCACAACTCTCCATTTCTATTTCTCAGTTAGTTAGTGTATGTGATGTCTTTCGTGCTGTTTGTTCTCAATACAATATTATTTGTTGCTGTAGAACTTGTCTAATCACTCTCTGACCTGATGCTGTAGACATAGGGTAAAAGATCCTAGCTAAAGTTACCCTGCCTCTCGTTAGCTTAAGAGAGTGCTCAAGTCTAATTTCCCCCATCTTGTGTTTTTATTTGGTAATTTGGGCGCCCCTCCCGGGATCCCCAACATACAGGATAACAGGCTGACCCTGCTTCGCTTCCGAGATCAGACAGGACCTGGTGCCTTTGGGATATTTTGGTCATGATCTAGTTCCACAAAAAGGGACAATAGGGAAAAGCAAGTGGAATTCTAGAACAAAATGTTGCAGCATGAGGTACTCATATGCAGAGTTCCAGAGTCATGCCTAGATACTCCTTTTCCCACTTCCACCTTTGATTTTCTACTGTTTCCCCAGAAGAAATACTTTAACTATGTATTTATTTAGAGCATTTATGTGTCACCTCTCAGTATGTCAGGACCCCCAAATGCACAATGGATAAAATAATTTAAAGTAATATATAGATAAAAACTTTTAAATTCAAACTGGAAATGCTCCTTAAAAATAATTCAAAACCAGACAGTTAAAGCATCCAGAGCAGTTTCAAACACCAAAGGCCATGCTGAACAACATTGTATTAGTTGCCCGCCAAAGCTCAGAAGAGATTAAGCAGTCTAGCTTCCCTTGGCAGGGAGGTCTACAGTCAGTGTATTAAAAAGTTGGTATATATTGCTTTCTTTGATTTAATTGATTAAAATTATGTGATTCAGATTTGAAGCCCTACTTTTAGAACCAGCAGTGACTAGTCAGATGGCCTGAGGTTATATAGGGCCTTTGGCCTAAACTACAAAAGCCTTCTAGAATGCATGCAGCAGCCGATCTTATGTTTGGGTCTCTGGGCAAAGCAGTTTGACTCAATCCTGGCAGCCTGCCTGGTTGGAAGAGGAGGGAGAGAGGAAGAGAGTGCTGGATGCCCGCTTTGCATTCTGGGCCCACCTGCCGCTGAGACAAAGTTCCCTGCCCACTTCTAGATCAGGAGTGGGCAATGTGTGGGCCTCCAGATTCAGAAGTTGCTGGACTGTAATTCCCATGATCCTGAGGTAGTCTAGCTAATGGTGGGTAAAGAACTAGAGTTATTGTTTAGCAACATCTGGAAGGCCAGATATTACACCCTTGAACTATGTTAGGTATTAGCCATATTCACAAGGATTCTGGAGCCCTGTTCAGGAGTGACATTACCTACCATAAGTAAATCCACAAGGCTTGCTAGCCCACTGTCTCTGTCATCACTCTCCACATGATAACTTTAAGAGAAGAGCTCCTTTACCCAAGGAGAACTTAGAGGAGATAGTATAATGATAGGATTGCTTTGCTATTCCAGAATGGTGTGGTACCTTTCCCTGACTGGAAAGATCAAGGGGGAGTTGTGCAGTCTAACTGGATCCTGCTGTAGGAGGAAGGTGGCATACAAATGCAATAAACAAACAAAACTGCAGCTGAGCAGATTTGGTCTTTCTCTGCAACATACCTTCCAACATTTCACAGATGAAAACGGGCCCATGCGGCCAAGCAGTGCAAAAGTGTGGTCAAGATGCCAAAAGTTATTAATGAGGCAGAACACACAAGCTAGGAAGCCTGCAGCAATTTGCTTTTGCTTAAGTCTACAGCGAAAGGCAAGATACTATTTTTTCTCTTCCTACTGCTGAGTCTATTGGTATTTTTGCTCTTTGAACTCAATTTGCAGTGTCTGAAGTAAGCTAAAGACAAATAGGAAAAGTGGGAATAGCAGAGAGAAACGGGGGCATTTTAAAAGCAGCTGAAAATCTGGTATGACAAAAGAATAATTAGAATTCTCCAGAACAGTTGGAAGGTAAGCTGCAGTGGGAAATGATGGTTCAATCTAAGGCAAGGTGTGACCAGAATTTGCCTTCCATTGGATACTGACTGAGAGGAAGCCAAGCTAAGCATAGAGCAGTAATTTGTAGAGAGACCAAGCAGGCTTCTCTAAGGAAAAGGCATTTTGCTGAATCTCTTTATCAGGTGTTACCGTAGTTTCTAGCCCGGACTTGTGGGATATCAGATATCATTTGATATCAATAATTTGGCCTTCTTTACCCATTCCTCTCCACGTGCTTACGAGACCCCCGGACAAGCACGCACACACGGACAAGCACGCACACAGGCACGGCCGCAAATAGCTAAGACATTCAAAACCAATCCAGGCAGGCCAGTAATAGCCAGACTGCCACTTTAGGAGACCTCAAGGCAAGTACCCTCTAAGATCCATTATGTATGCACGCTACTTACAAAGGACTCCCTGCCCCGAGCAGGCAGCTTGACGACAGCTCAACTGTCAAGCACTCCGCATTTGCATACTGTCTGAGCTATTGACAACGCTGTCATAACTCAATCATGTAAAATACTGACCTTTCGGAGGCTTTGTCTCCAGCCCGAAACCCATTGTTATCCCCAGGAACAGACTAGGCTATGGCCACATTTTCCCCTATAAGACCCCTGACTTTGAGCGCTTCTTAGGATTGCTCCTGGCTTCCATCCCACCTTGCTGTCGCTTCGTTCGGCGAGCCTTCCCCTCAGCTCCTCATGCTGAGAATCTTCACTCCTACAGACTTTTCTTCAAACTACCCGGGCTTCAGGACAGGTGTAGTATTTCCCATACAAAAACCTCCGCTTAAAACTCTCTATCCAACTCCTTTCTTTATTTCAATAGTTCTCTGTGTGAGTGTGTTGCATACATGTGTTTGACTGTGTTTGTACATCAGTAAAAACAACAATTATTATTTAGTTCTGTTTGCTCCTTGACTCAGCCTGACCCCGTGGACATTGGGATCAAGATCTGGCTAGGTTGCCTTGCCTCTTGTATTGCTAGCGGTGCTCTTGCTAATTCCCATTCCCCATTGTGAGCACATTGAGGTATCCCTCCCGGGACCCCAGAAATCAGGGTAACACAGGGATTGATCTAGTTGCTAGCAAGTGAAGGAATGACTACCATAGTGACTCATGTAAAGGTCCATCAAGTAGACTTCTCCCAGGGCAATAATTCTGCTGCTTCTCCCAAGAATGTAACAGCTGCTAGAAAAGAAATCTACGAGTCATTCTTATTAGCAGTGACTGGATGTTTTGTTTTGTTTTGTTCTGCAGAAGTTAAGGAGGACTGCAGTGCAGTATTAATTAGGTCAAATTTAGGCTTTTTTAAACTGCTTGTTATTTTCAAAGGTTTTTTAATATTATAATTACACACTATATTGACATTATTATAATTGCATTTTAATAATATTCCGTATGTTTTTATTTATACTATATCTGGTTCAATTTGTATGCCACCTTGAATCTTGATTCTGGGGAAAGGATGGGTTTTAGCATAGTGAATAATAATTTTGATTTGACAATAGGTTTCACAAATAAATGCCCATATGATCCTCTTTGAAGTACTGGAGAATGTCAGTCATGGCTCCATCCTTTAGCAACAACCAGAGCTTTCTGACACAAAAGAAAATGACCAACTGCATTAGGAACACAGGTAACACAAACCACAAGGTGTTAAAACTGGCCACACTACCAAGTCTCAGCTGCTGGAAACTCAGCTAAGAGACCCTTGAGTCACATGAACTGGGGTACCTGGAAACAGCACCTCTCTGAGCAAGTTTAAAGCGCTCCTGATCAGCTTTGTGAGACTTTTAGCAAAAAGTGCTATTCGAAGTCTTCATCAATGACTTAGATGAAGGAATAGAGGGCATGCTGATCAATTCTGCAGATGACACCAAATTGGGAGGAGTTGCTAATACACCAGAGGACAGGATCAAAATTCAAAATGACCTTGACAGATTGGAGAGCTGGGCCAAAGCTAACAAAATGAATTTCAACAGAGAGAAATATAAGGTCCTACACTTAGGGAACAAAAAAGAAATGCACAAACATAAGATAGCGGACATGTGGCTGGATAACAATACATGTGAAAGGGATCTAGGAGTTTTGGTGGACCACAAGTTGAACATGAGTCAGCAATGCGGTGCGGTAGCCTTTCTTGATTCTTGGTTGCATCAATAGGAGTATTGTCAGGAACTGAATTCACACACACAAGTAGTACAGTGCAGAAACACTGTTTATTTGGTGTGTGATACATTGTACAGGACTTCAGTGAGAGGACTAAAGGCAATTAGCAAATTCAAAAGCATAAAATCCCAAGACTTTCCCTCCCTCTAGCAAGAGACCTTGAAGCAGTGAGAGCCTGGCAGCGCTTATCAGTACATTCCTAGCTTTTGTTGATCGAACAGTCTCTGGTTCCCATACCTTTGTTACAAGCAGGCAGCTAACTTAAAACCTCCTACGTATCCCATTACAATAACATGGAGGGCATCCTGACATCCTGCCCGTCCCAAAAAAACCCTAAGCGCGAAAGTTGGAAATGCAGTGCAGTAAGGAGAAGAAGGTTAGTATTGAATAGAAAAAAGAGGATATAGTAACAGGAAAATGATATTCCCAGGATCAGTAGTTATGTAGGGGAGGAAGGTGAATCAGTGTTGATCATGAAGGTGTCATGGATTGTGGAATCATTCATCGAAGTAGTCTTCAGGGTGGCTGGCTTGAGTAAGCTGCAGTAAAAAACAGGGTGGATAAGTTTATAAGTTGCAGGCAATGAAAGTTCAAAATTGACATCGTTAATGGCCCGTTTTACTGGGAAAGTATTTAGGGGAGAGTTTTTTGGAGGGTCTATCAGAGATTAGATGTTTAGTGGAGAGGTAGACTAGATCCCCAGGTTTGTAAGCAGGGATGGATTGTCTTTCCTGTCGGCAAAGTGTTTGTGGGAGGCTTTAGAGGATTTAAGGACAGAACGGACTGCCCTCCAGTTTTCTGTTACTTTGTGAGTCCAGGTGTCAATGGAAGGAGGATTGTTTTGTGTGTCGGTGTCGGCAAGCGGGTAAAAGACTTTGGTGTTATGCCATAGACTACTTCAAATGGAGATTTGTTAGTTGAAGACTGGAGTGCAGAATTGTAGGCAAATTCAATGAATGGTAGAAGGGTAACCCAATTGTTCTGGTTGGAGTTGATGAAACAACAAAGATACTGCTTCAGAGTTTGATTGACACATTTGGTCTGCCCGTCCGTTTGGGGATGATGGCTGCTGCTGAGTTTCTGGGTAATACTGATGGTTTTGAGCAGTGCAGTCCAGAATTTGGATGTGAAGATAGGTTCCCTGTTGGAGATGATGGTGGAGGGTAGACCGTGTAGTTTCCAGATGTTGGTGATGGAAAAGTCTGCAAGTTTTTCAGCTGTAGACACTTTTTTAAGGGGAATGAAGTGAGATTGCTTGGAGAAGTGGTCTGTTACAACCCAGATGACATGGTTGTCTCGGGAGTCCCACAATAAAGTCCCAGGAAATAACATCCCAAGGGGATGAGGGTATAGGAAATGGATGCAATAGTCCGTGTGGCTTAGAGGTAGGGGATTTGCAGGTGTTGCAGACAGGACAGTTTTTAATGTAGTCTTGAACGTATTTGGTGAGTCCTGGCCAATGGAAAAGTTTTCTGATTGCATGGAGTGTTTTAAGAAACCCGAAATGGCCAGCAGGTTTGGAGTCATGATATCTTTTTAAAACTTCATTTCTGCAGCTTGGAGATATATAAAGTTTAGATCCAATGAAGGCTAAATTGTTAGTCCAAACAATTGAGCTTGAGTTGGTTTGTAGCCAGGTGTCACATGCGTAAGCAGTTTTTATGCTTTGCTGAAAGACAGACTCAATCATAGAGGAAATAGTTGCGGGTGCGTTCTTGCGCACATGTCGTAACTTGTAATCCAAGGGCGTCAGGGGTGAAAAGTGTTCTTTCTTTGGGTGCTGAATTGTGGTCAGGAAATTTGTGACAAGGCAGTCTTGATAGAGGGTTGGCCAAAGTGTTAGTTTTTCCTGGTTTGAAAACAATTTTGAATCTAAAGCATTGGGAAAAAATCGACCCATTGTGCTTGTTTAGGGGTTAATTTTCTGGCGGTTTTTAGAGTTTCTAGGTTGCGATGATCTGTCCATACTTGAAAGGGTAATTTTGTGTCTTCGAGGAAAAGTCTCCTAGTGGTGAGGGCAAAGTGGATGGCCATGGCTTCTTTTTCCCATGTCGGCCAGTTATGTTGGGGTTCGGAGAACTTTTTGGAGATGGAGGCACATGGTTTCAGATGTCCTTCATTGTTGTATTGGAGAAGTACTGCTCCCATAGCAAAATCAGAGGCATCAGTTTGTATTATGAATTCTTTTTGGTGTCCGGAAACAGTAGAAGGGGTTCTGAGGTAAATTTGTGCTTGAGCACATCAAATGCGGTTTGGCATTTATTTGTCCAGGTGATCCATTCGGATGGTTTTCTGTTGGTATCGGGAGCCTTCTTTAAAAGATCAGTTAGTGTGAGCTCAATCGTGGTGAAGCCATTGGTGAAATTGCGGTGGAAGTTGGCAAAGCCAAGGAAATGTTTTCTGGTTCTAGGGGCTAGCCAGTTCAAAATAGTATCAATTGTGAAGGGATCCATGTTTAGGGTGTTGCTGCAAACTCGATACCCTAGTTAGTCAAAAGTTTGGGTGTGAAATTCACATTTAGAGAGTTTCACCACAAATTCGTTATCTATAAGTCTCTGTAAAACATTTTGGAAAAGTTTGGTGTGATCTTGTAGCGTTTCTGAGTAGATTAAAATGTCACCTAGATAAACTGCAACGCCATTGTAGAAGAATTCTGTAAAACTGAGTTGAGGAACATTTGGAAAGCTGCAGTACCAGCTTGTAATCCAAAGGGAAGCACTGTCCATTGGTAATTTCCCAGTGGTGTTGAAAAGGTAGTTAGCCATTCACTGTCTGGGTCCATTCTTATTTGGTGGAAAGCCTCTTTGAGGTTGAGCTTGGTAAAGAATTTACCCTTAATCAATTGAGCCATAATATCCGCATTCAAAGGAATCGGGATGTCATTTGGGTAATACAGCCTGATTAATTAAGTTGCAATTCAGAATGAGTCTTGGGTCTCCTCCATCTTTGTTTTTGTGGAAAAATATCGGGCTAGCTGTGGGGATGGAGGAAGGCTTGATAAATCCATGTTGCAAATTTTTGTTTAGAGCTTTTTCAGAGCTCTAGCTCTTGTTTGTTCATAGGGTAGATTTTGGGTTTGGGGATCTTCGCGCCATCTACCAGTCTTAGTTTGCAATCAAAGTCCCTATGTGGGGGTATTTTATCTGCCTCATGGTCTTCGAATGCTTTCTGCAGGTCCCAGTATTCATGCAGGATCTTCTGCAGGTCTTCAGGGCCTAGTTTAAGTGCTGACAGCTCTGGCACTTGGTAGTCTTTTGTAGTATGCTTATGTAATCCTCGGGTCCAGTTAAATTGGGGATTATGTCTTTTTAGCCAATCATACCCGAGAACTGCTTGGAATCCAATTTTGTTGGGTACTGGGAATTTCAGGTGCCCCCGTATATCCCCACCTGAACAGGCATAGGTTTGGTCCTTTCCTGGCCGTGGGTGAGCCGTCCATTTGAGATAATTTGATGGCTTTCTTAAGGGGTTCAAAGTTTACTGCAAGTCTTTTGGGCACCATGGGGTTCAGTAAGCTAGTGGTACAGCCTGAATCAACCAGGGCCCAGTATATTCTTAACTTTCCATCTGTTCCTTGTAAAGGTACTGTAACATATACATGACGGGTTTTAGCAGTACACACATTTGCAGATTGGTCTGTGTCCCACTCATCAGTGTCCGATCCGGAGGTAGCCAGGGGACTGTCCTCACCATCACAAGCTCGAGCGGAGGTTCCGCCAGCAGGGCATTTGGTCTGTGGTTTTGGAGTGTTGGCTTTTCAGGGAGCAGGCTTGGTAGAAGGGGTTGTAGGCTTTTCTTCTTCAGCTTTCTTTTGGCTTTGGCAATTGCTGGTGATGTGGTCCTTTTGTCCACACAAGAAACAGGTTCCTTCATGCAGTCGTTTCTTCTTTTCCTCGCTGCTCAGGAAAGTGGACTTTCTGGGTACTGGAGTTCAGTGTCCAATTTCTTGGGCTTGTCTTTGTCTGGAGAGTTGAACACTTTCCAGTGTTACTTCCCCAGCCAATTTCATCTATCCAAACATATTGACTGGGTCTCCTTGCAAAAGGCAGCTGTCTAGAATAGTGGGGTTCAGCCCATCTCAGAAGAATTGCTTGAGTATGTCATCCCTCCATTCCAGGACCTTGGCAGCAAGCTTTCTGAATTCACGGGCATATTCCCCGACAGTTCCTTTTCCTTGGTGCAATTTTCTGAGCTGGTGTCTGGCTTATTCTTGCATGAAAAGATCTTCAAACCGCTCTCTCAGACAGTGCATGAACAGCTGGAGATCAGCTGTTTCCTAGGCTCGAGAGTCAAACAGACTGGTGACCCACTCCGCTGCTTCACCTTTGAGGTGTTGGCTCAGGTATCTTACTCTGGTGGCATCGTCGTTCAAGCTGTTTCCATAGTCACCCACGTAGTTGGAAGCCATGTTGAGGAAGGAAGTCAGGGTTGCCCCATCTCCATCATATGTAGCCTTCATCTCTCGAAAGTGTCTGGGTCCAGCTTGAGGAGTCTGTATTCTAGGGGTTGCTGGAGCTGCGGCTGCAAGAACCACTGCTGCGGGCATTTGATGTAGGGCATGCCTGAGCTGGGGCATCAGGATTCTCTGGTCAGCTAGCTGGGCTCTCAGTCTAGATATCTCTTCTCATTGTCTTTCCACTTCTTCTCTGGCTAGAAGCTGCTCCATCAGGTTTGTCTCACTGATAGAAGTATCCCATCTCGTAGCTCAGCGGAGTTGCCTTTGAACCCTGTCAGGATGCTCTCCCCAGACCCAAGTTTGGCCTGTTATTGGGGTGGTTAAAGGGAGTGAGGGTCTTGCTTTGGCTCTTGCATCTGGGGCCCAGCTAGGGTTCTGTTCATCAGATTCAGTTTGTTCATCACCTGGGTTTTCGGTGGCTCCTCCGACTGCCCCCTCTTCCAGAGGTGGTTCTTCAGTTTTTTGGTACATGTTGTAGAATTTGAACTTTGAGTCTTCTCACTCTGTCAGGAACTGAATTCACACACACAAATAGTACAGTGCAGAAATACTATTTATTTGGGGTGCAATACATTATACAGGACTTCAGTGAGAGGACTAAAGGCAATTAGCAAATTCAAAAGCATAAAATCCCAAGAAGTTTCCCTCCCTCTAGCAAGAGACCTTGAAGCAGTAAGAGCCTGGCAGTGCTTATCAGTACATTCCTAGCTTTTGTTGATCTAACAGCCTCTGGTTCTCATACCTTTGTTACAAGCAGGCAGCTAGCTTAAAACCTACTGCATATCCCATTACTATAATATGGAGGGCATCCCAACAAGTATGGTGTCAAAGTCAAGGGAAGTAATAGTGCCATTCTATTCTGGTTTGGTTAAACTTCATCTGGCATACCTGTGTCCAGTTCTGGGCATCTCAAGAAGTATATTGAAAAGCTGGAGCATGTCCAGAGGAGGGCAACCAAAACGGTGAAGGATCTGGAAGTCATGCTCAATGAGGAGCAGCTTAGGGATTGGGTATGTTTAGTCTGCAGAAGAAGAGAGTTAAGAAGGGACATGATAGCCATGTTTAAATATTTGAAAGGATGTCATGAAGAGGCTGTGGGCTTATTTTCTGCTGCTATAGAGGCTAGGACAAGGAGCAGTGGATTCAAACTGTAGGAAAAGAGATTCCACTTAAACCTCAGGAAGAACTTCCTGACAGTCAGAGCTGTTTGGCAATGGAATATGCTGCCTGGGAGTGTGGTGGAGTCTCCTTCTTTGAAGGTTTTTAAAAGTAGAGGCTGAATGGCCATCTTTTGGGGGTGCTTTGAGGAGTGTTCCTGCATGGCAGGGGGTTGGACTGGATGGCACCTGTGGTCTGTTCCAACTATGATTCCTGTGAGACTCCGTTATACCTTAGAGTTCACACTCTTCTATGCCAGTTACATATAATTAAAGTTTTCTTGGCAGTAGCTAAGGCATAACTGACAGCCAAGATGGTGTAGGGGTTTAAGCACTGGACTATGACCTTGGAGGCTAGGGTTCAATTCTCTGCTTGGCCACGGAAACCCAATGAGTGACTTTGGGCATGTCATATAATCTTAGCTCCAGAAAACCCTGTAATAGGGTTGTCTTAGAGTTGCCATAAGTTGGAAATTACTTGAAGGCACGCAGCAACAAGGAGATGTAACTAAGTTACATTCTATTATATATTAACAAAGGAGAAAACTCCTGCAATTGCAACTATTTATTACAGGTTGTGGTGTCATGCAATGGAGAAGCTAAAAAATTACAGTGGGTTCAATTGCTGCCCTCTTGTGGTCTCTTGTAGACATTGAGGTGATGATGAAGTGGCCAGGAGGAGTGTGTTGTGTTCTACAGGCCAATAAGTTATAGCTTTCAGATGGATGTGTGTTTCTGAAGAATAACTAAAAGTAAACATTTTAGTTACTGTAAATGAATGGGAAAATAAAGTGTTACTTCACAATTACTTTTTGGACAGTGACAGTATAACTAATTATTTTTAAAAAGCAAATTCCCCCAAATATTATGAATGTGATAAATTAGCTTCAAGATCTACCTCTTCAAGGCTCTCCATCTTCCGGTGGGTAGTACAGCCCAGGAGAGATAGAAGATGTCACTTGAGTCTACACCTTGTCTACTTGAAGCATTGCAAGAAATTGTTGCTCTCACTTATTTGTTGTGGATTCCAGATTATGGGCAGGAAAGGTTCTGCTGCTCTCTTATCATTTTGTGAGTATGAAATAAACATGTATTGATGGTGTTTTCATCACCCCTCCCATGGTACCCCTTCTTGCCCTTGTTACTAGTACACTTGGTTCTACCCTCATACATTGAGAGAAGGAATTACTAAGCTAGTTCTAGTGTGAAGTTTTATTGCAAGAGACTGTAAATGTATCTGGTCAGTAGTTTGTATATGGAAGTGTAACACAAGTAATTGAGATAGTTACAATCTGCCCAGCACCCCCACCTTCTGGGTGTTGCCATATTTTATGAGGCTCCAGTCCACTGCTTTCTGACAAGGAACATTTCATCATGGAGACAGACAGCTTGGCTCTCTCCTGCCCACTTTGGTTGGCTGTTCTAGGAAACTATACAACGACCCAGTACATTTTGCATATCTGAAAAACTGTACACAGTGGAGGACAATTTTATATGCTTATGTAAAAAGAAAAATGGCTTCATAATTAGTTTCCCTATATAGAATGAAGGGTGACTTCTGGTTTTTTAGCTGTTTCAGTTCTTGACTGCCTTCTTCTTCTTCCCATCCTCCCTGTCTTTTGAAGCAATAATTAGAAATTAATAGTAGGAAAAGTGAGACAGAAATGATAGGCAGATTAATGGCAGAGGCAGCAAAAATATGTGCTATCACTAGATTGGAGCAGAAAGGTTTTCCTGGAGGCCCTGGAGCTCCAAATCTGGTTTCTGTGGGTTCAGTCTCAAACACAGTTTCTAGTTTCAAGTGATCGTTGTTCTTTCCTTGTAAGCCCACAGCTTCAGAGAAAAGGAGCCACTTTCAATCCAGTGGGTCACCCCAAAGGAGAGTTATCCACAGACCAAAATGAATTCCTGTCATACAGCTCCCAAACAAAGAGATTTTTAGTCCCCCCAGGGCAAAAAAAGGCTTTGCTTGTCTCTATCATTAGGCATAGTGAGGCAGCTGCCTCATGTGGTGGATGCTGGGAAACTCAGAACAAAAGTGAGGTGTTGAAAAACTAAGCTCTGTGTGCCATGCAACCTGCCCTTTCATCAATGTTGAAGTGAGGCTCAACTGTCAACTTTTATATGTGGAATGGGGCAGGACCTATCTTGTCGTGTTTCCTTTAATGAGCTCAAATCAGTTTATATGGCTCTCTTTCCTCTCATTTTATTTTTGCAATAGTTTGTGATCTGTCTCAAACTCAGTGTCATGTCAGCATGGCTCATGACATGATGTGTGAGTTGTTGTGATGATGATGTTGTATTAGCTTAAAGAAGGTATATCCTTGCAGGTTATTATGTAGTGCTAATAAAACCCTACTACATGTGGAACTGAAACTATGTAACTAAGGTGATGCAATGTCCAATGCATGTTGTCATATCTGTTACTGCATACTTTGTCGGTTTTGCTATGTGTTAAGAAGTTCTAGTTAAGTACTTGCTGTTAGTCATGCTTAATGGTGTTATTATGTATCTTGCTTGATTACATCCATATTATATTACATGTATGTAATCACTCGTTGCATAGAGAGTAGGGCATGTGTAGTGGGTTGCTATATCATATAAGGAAATTGGATAGTTTTAATCTTGTATGCTGCAAATAAATGATTTGTGCTTACTCATGGAAAACATGGAGGTGAAAGGATGATGGAATATCAACCATTAGATTGAGAAAACTGGAATTTATAGAATGATAGAATAAGCTGGAAAACTTGAGACAGTAAACAGAGCAGTTCCTGGAAGGTGCTTTGAAGGGGGAACCAGATGCCAGATCGGCCTTCAGAGGTTGTTTAATGATCTGTCTTAAAGCCAGAGGTATCCGATGGAGAGTTGTATACCAGTTGAGATGAAAGAGAAGCAGGATGATGGGCTTAAGGACATTGGTGTCAAGAAGTGAAGGTAGAAGAAGAGAGAGCAAAGGGGGCAGCAGATGTAAACAATCAGAGCAGCCTGGGTAACATCAGGGACCTGATGAATTATTGAGACATATGAATTCAAGCAATCAGTGGCATGCACGCTGAATGATTATCCCTTGAATCTATATATACTTTGTTTGGAGGACGCTCTCTAGTTTCAGCCACTTAAGTAATGTTCAGTTTCAATCTGTACTTCCAATAAAGAACATTCCTGGCCACTTGTGTTTCCACATTTCTGACTGCTTGCAATGGAGACAGAGTTTTACATGACAATCAGAGCTTAAAAGTAACTATGGTCACTCCTCCACATTCACAAGACACAGGACTCTTGCAAAAGTGGAAAAAATGAAAATGTCAAAATGTGGGGGAGGGATGTTAAGGACGACTGGCATCCAGGGTCCAAATCAGGTCAGGGAAAGGAGAGGGAAAAGGGGCGGTTCAGCATGATGGCCGTCCCTCTTGCCCATCTCTTTTCTTGGGTGTTTGGGGTGCCCAGGAGAGGGCTGCTGGTGCTGAGAAATTGGCCATCCTTCACTGGCTAGGCTAAAACCATCAAGAATCCCTCAAGCAATATTCTGAGAGTTATGCTTTTCTTAAAAAAAAAACAAACAAACTTCTCCAAGTGCTATTTGCTTATATACTGGGGATTTTTTTCAGATGACTATAAACTGGGGTAAACCCAAAGGAATAGAATGAGAGGTTGTTTGCAAAACCTTATATGTATTTTCTAAATTTTGAATTCAGCTTTGCAATGAGCACAGCAGGTTCCTGCATACAAAATCACAAAAACTTTTGCTTGGGACTATGGAACAATTACTCTAACAAAATTTTGTGATCTCAATTGTTTCTTGCCATAGATATGCTGATGTTCAAGGCAAAGAAACTTTAAAATATGTTAGCAGCTCTGAAATCAAACCTAGCATTTGTAATAGATGACTTGTGTCTTTAGTAGTGAATAGGGTATTTCCAGGTGAGAATACACAATGGACTGTGTTTCTTTTGTAAATTACCCAGTCAGTTTTCCAATTTGTTTCACCCAATTTCCTGAAATCAAATTCTGGAAAGGTAGTTGGGTATTTGCTATACATTAATAATCAGCCAAATGACTTAAAGAGTTTGGTTAGCTCCAAGGAAGGAAAAAAAAATAAACCCAACACACATCATTTTAAAGCCCAGTGCCTTTAATCTCTTCTCTTCCAACTCACATCTCTAGTCACAATCTTACCAAAATGGAACTGTTGTAATCCTATTGACTTCCATGGCAAAAGATCTGGAGTGTTACATTAATACTAACTCTCCAGTTTGAGAAAATGGGCCATAAGGGCATTTAACACTGTTGTTTGTTCTATCTAGGGCCATCAGAGCTGAATTCTGTCAAAATGATACTGGAAACTTAACTCTGAGGATGGGACAGGATTAGTTTTAATTGACTTGGCTAGCTACTTTTTTTCAGAAAAAGAAAAAGAAAAAAACCCTTTTAAATAGAATAAAAAGGGAGCTCCAATTTATTGGGCAGAGTATTTTTTTACAGCTGCTCATTATTTTTAGCATTTGGAAGGAATTTTCAAGACCATTGTAACCACAGTTCTGTCATGCCTGGTGATAGCACTAGAAATCTCTTGATATCAAACTTATTTGGCCTTCATTTGGCCTTTCTCTGCCACCCTGCTCCACGTGTTTGCAAGGGCCACCGGACAAGCACGTAAACAGGCGCGGCCGGTAATGGTTGGACATTCCAATCCCCATTTAGGCAGGCAGATTAATGCCTCTCTGTTGCTTCAGGGACCATCTTCTTGCAGACACACCTTGCTTAAGTGCAACTTTACACAAAGACGCTTGGCCAAGAGCCGGCACTTTCTTTATGCTGAGCCATTTGCATACTGGCCATACTATTGTCATCCAGCGCTAAGCTCATCATGTAAAACCTGACCTTTTCCAACGCTTTTGTCCCACTCTAAATTTCCTTTGTTCTCACCGAGCATGGCATGGCCTCTAGGCACAACCCACCCTATAAAAAGTCCCCAATTCCGAGCCCACCTTGGATCGCCCTGGACTTCCATCTAGCCTTGCTGCCGCTCTGTCCAGTGAAGTTGTCCCCTCAGTTCCCAACAACTGAGTCTGCCTCCCCTCCTCGGAACACTCCAGACTGCTATCCTGCCTTACTGTCGGTTTGTCCAGCGAGTCGCCCCCTCAGCGAACCACACTGAGCTTTCTTCCCTGCAACCCTCCGTCTTCTCCAGGACTACGAGAATAAGTGTGGTATCACCCATTTCCCCCGAAAGCTCTCATTTCTGATTTCTAGTTAGCTGTGTGCTTGTGGTGTCTTTTCTGTTGTTTGTCCTTTAATAAAAATATTAATTTTTACTCTTTTAAAACTGTCTGACTACTCTTATGACCTGATGCTGTATACATAGGGTTAAAGATCCCAGCTAAAGTTACCCTGCCTCTCGCTAGCTTAAGAGAGTGCTCGAGTTAATTTCCCCATCTTGTGTTTTTATTTGGTTATTTGGGCGTCCCTCCCGGGACCCTCACAATACAGGGTAACACCATCTAGTCCAACTCCATATTCTCAGCAGAAAATCCAGAGCCAGAAGCACAACAAGTGGCTGTCTAAACCTCTGCTTGAAGCTTTCCATCTAGGTAAAGAATTTATTAAAAAACAACAACGACAACAACAACTGTAAATAGCATCTCACTAAAATGCAGCTCACTTTGAATCTCAGGGTCCTTATACACTACACAATTGCAGCCTTATATTCCTCTTTAACTGCCATGCAACATGCTATGGAATCCTGGGACTTGCAGTTTAAGGAGTGGGATTTAGAATTCTCAGCCAAAGAGCTTTGAACGGTCTCAGCAAACTACAAATCCCAGGATTCCATGGCAGTTAAAGTAGAATATAGCTCTATAATTGTGTAGTGTGAAAGGGCCCTCAAAACAGGGTAACTGCCTCTGTCATATAGGGATTTGTTTAGTTGTAGACATTCATCGTATACTCCATTTAAAAATAAGGAAGGTTCTGCTCCTACAACCTCTGTGTGCTTCCCACAAAATAATTACTGAAAGGGTCCTTCAGCACCTCATGGACTAAGGCAGAGAACAAATTACAAAAGTTAAATGCCTGTTTCTGCAGCCAGGTGTTGGAAGAGACCCAGAAGCTGCTTGTCTGCTCCTTCTTTTCCTACTCTCCTTCCCTAGCCACTGAATGGCTGTAGAGAGGTACACTCAGCCTGAGGACAGGTAGGAATAACTTTCAGTTATGTCTGTATATGTCAATGACAGGGTGCTAGCCATGGTATTTCGTAAGGCTCATGGCTTTTGTGAGGAGCCAGTGTGGTATAGTGGTCTGAGAGTTGTACTATGACTCGAGACCAGGGTTTGAATCTCTGCTTGGTCATGGAAACCCACTGGGTGACCTTGGAGAAGTCAAACTCTTTCAGCCTCAGGGGAAGGCAAAGGCAAACCCCCTCCGAACAAATCTTACCAAGAAAACCTTGTGATAGGTTTACCTTAGTGTTGCCGTAAGTAAGAAACAAAAACCAACAACAATAACAACAACTGGACTTTTCCTTGTCCAGTCAAGATCAAACTACCCCCAAATAGTTCACATTAGAAGTGAGACACAGAGAGAGAGAGTATATATTTTTTAACAGAAAATTTGATACCAGAGGCAGAAATAACATGGGAAGAAAAGAGATAGGTCACTGCATGCAAAAAAAAAGGCATTTGACCATGTTTCAGCAAACTTCTCATTCAAAGATATACACGTGTAATATGAAGCAACTAGGTCAGATAAGCCTTGCATAAGGACACATCACATCTTCTAGAGACCACTTGAAGGCTTCTAAAATACATCCAGGGAATTATATTTGTTTTCATCAATCTTCACCTTTCTCATGACTTGCATTTCAGTGGTCGCCTTGTTTCAGTGGTCTCTGTGCTTTTTTACCATGCTGCGGGGTTGGGGGGTGCTGGTGAGGCAGTCTAACCTGCTTTCACCTCTTTTCTCCATTTTGCTCTTCAGACATACTTAGTAAAGGATTCTAGAGCTAGCCACTGCTTATCTTGCCTGTTGCAGGCAGACCCACACAGCAACAGGAGATTTGGCTGCAGTGGAATCCCATTGTTTCCCAGCAAAAACCTTACTGCATTGCTTACTGCAGACATGCTGCTGCAACCTACCACCAAAAGTGTTTATTCAACCTTCCTTCACCAGCATATCAAAGCTGCTAAAAAAAAACCCCCCCAGCTAGACAGAGGACAAGGAAGCAAAGTGGCAGCTTGTCACATGCAAAAAGAGTTGTAAAAAAGGAGCTTCTTTGTCAGAGGCTTTGTTAGTTAGCTGTACTTGTAAAGCCTCAACAGAGGTTTTAACTTACTGCAGTGCTAGAAATTTAGGGGCTGAAGGAAAAACTGCATTTGGAGGGACCAGAATTTTTAACTTGATGGCCATGCTCTTATTTGTCTCCCCCCAACATAGCTACACCCCTCCTTTACTATGAGGATTAAATTCTGAGGGAGCAGTGAAGCTGATGGGGGATGGCAGTTGATGTAATTCCTGCTGAGAAAAAAGTCCCAGTCCATTGATTCTGCAAGCCCTGACTCCACTACAACAACACCGTCTTGCAAAAGGTGGCGATCAGTGATGCCCTACTTAAGTATGATATTTGTGTTCTCCTACACATGTATTGCCCACCAGAGTGTAAGGCTAGAGCTGCTCGCAGCACAATGTAAACAGAAACAGATTTCACATAATGGGATTTGGATGCAATGCCAGAAATAAATTATAATGTTGAGTGTGTTTCTGGAACAGTAGGCCCTAATTATGGTTAGGTCACATGGGGAACTCTAGATTTTCCCCTCCTCCTTCACCTTGCATTGTAAGGTCAAGGGAAAAATTGAAGTATACAGGAAAATATGCCTTACATAATGGCATACAGCTTGGTGCAGAAATAACATTCCCAGTCTCCTAACCACAATCAGAAGTGTCCTGGGGGTTTAAATGCTCCCTTCTCCCTCTACTCTTGAACACAAATTGTCCCTACTCCTCTTTCCACAGCTAACCAATACCTGCTTGCTGCCTCCCTATTAAGGCTGACCATGGCCATTTCAGCACTAAACTGTTATAGTGCTATGATTCCGCTTTCAACATCCTATGGAATCCTGGGGTTTGCAGTTTCTGGAGGGGCCACCTGCCCCCTCCCGGAACTGCAAACCCCAGGATTCCATAGGATGTTGAAAGTCGAATCATAGCGCTATAGCAGTCTAGTGCGGAAATGACCCATGTCAGCTTCAAAGCAGATAGAGACCTGAGGCCAATGCTTCCTCTGTCACCACTGCATTATTTGACTTTTCTCCCACCCTGCCACTCCTCACGTCATTTAAATTATTCTAGGACAGCACACTGGCCCTGTTATTTGAAATACTAGAAGCAATGTGGCCAAGCAACATCTGAGTATGGTCAAGATGGCAAATGTCATTGAATGAAGAGGAACACACAAACTAAGAGAGGCTGCTGGAGTTTGCTTTCTCCTGAAGGAAAGATTTTGCCCCTTTCTCTCCTCCCTTCTCCCCCTGCTGAGACAATTGAACGCAAACTGTATTTGCACTTTGAACTCTGCTTGCAGCAATTGAAGGAAGCTGAGGAGAAAGGAAAAAGTGAGAGTGGGAGAGTGAAACTGGGGTGTTTAGAAAGCAGTTGAAAAAAAGTGGGAGGACAGAGGAGTAATCAGAATTTGTTGCAGTTGTTTGTCTTTGAGTTGTTTCTAACTTATGGGGATCCTAAGGTGAACCTATCACAGGGTTTTCTGGGGCTGAGAGGGTGAGATGAGCTGACAATCACCCAGGGGATTTCCATGGTTGAGCGAGGAATTGACCCCTGATCTCCAGGGTCTTGGTCCAGTGCTCAAACCACTATATCAGATTGCCAAGGCAATATCACTGGAATCTTCATGGTGTCAGGAGGACTTCTGAAAACTGGTTCCTCTCAAGAATTCCCCAAGACCCCTTTGCCTTTGCTGAATGTTTAGTTTTCATTAAAAAACCAGAACACTCAGCTCTTTCACCCCTTTAATGGTGGATATATTTGATGTAATGCTTACTAAGCAGTAAGCTTTCTTCCACCTTCTGATCAATAAATGCAAAGAACTGGCAGATAACTGACAAGTGCTGGCCCCTCCCCTATTTACTAATTCTATGAAGAAGAGGAAGAGGAGAAGCAGCAGTAGTATTGTAGCATCTTAAGCTAACCATTTTTAATTAGGGCATAAAGTTTCCTGCCGAGCTTGGGAACACGCTTGTTAAATGTAATTAGTTATAATTCTGATGCCCCCTCTCAAAATAGTTGTTCACATCACAGTGAAAACTTTTTAAAAGTATGAAGTAACTAATTACTTGGAGAGGGAATATTTGGATACTGAACTACAGTAGAAAACTCACTTTCATTCCTCTAACTTTGTTGTCTTCTCGATACCCACGGCAGAATATGAGGCAAGAATATGAAAAGTACGGGTCAGCTGTTGAAGCAAGTGATATTTCTAGCCTTAAGCATAACTATAAAAAGTAATTGGTTGTATCTAACTAGAAGCAACAACTAGTTATGTACAAGCTCTGTTTTGTTAGGCTCAGACTACATGAAGATGAAGTCAAACTTCACTTTTTTCCTGCCCTGAAGCAATAAATACAGGGTAGAAAAGACTGAATGTTATTATTTCCCCTGCTGTTGTTGTTATGTAATTCCAAGTCAACTCTGACTTACGACAACCCTCTCCTAGGGATTTCTTGGCAAGAATTGTTCAGAAGAGGATTGCTGTTGCCTTCCTCTAAAGCTGAGAGAGTATGAATTGCTCAAGATCACTCAGGGGGCTTTCATTGTCAAGCAAGGATTTTTCCTTCCACTCACGTTTTTTCTTTTTCTTCCTACATGTGGTCTGTGACTTGAGGCCTTTTCACACAATCATAGTGCTATTATTCCACTTTAATTACCGTGGTTCTATCCTATTAAGTCTTGTGGTTTATTGTTTGGGGAGATACTGGAATTGAGAATTAGGAATTCTAAATGTCTTTCTTAAATTGCTAATCCCAGGATTCCAGAAAATGGAACCAAAGCAGTTAAAGTGGAATCATAGTGATATCATTGCATAGTGTGAATGGTCTTCTTCTAATCCTGGTTTCTTCCAAGGTAGAAGAATTCAGTACACAATTAGGTCATGATGAGAGGAGATGGTCTGAGACAGAGAAGGAGGTTGTGGGGACGCTTAAGAAGCAAGGGAGACAAAGGGACTGTGAGGGACAGATTTTGTAAACATTTATTAAACTTTGTGTAGAGAAGGGTTAAAGGGCAGATTGATTTTGCTCAGCAAGGAACACAGAGCAGGGATTTGGGTTTCTCTTAGGAGGACATGAGAGTATTCTAGTAAACATCTTCCTCAAACTTTCTACAACATGACTGGTGTTATGCTGACTGTTGGTGGGGAAGATTTAAAGTTGCAACAGGCTCAAGAAAGAGTAATGTCTTTTTGATAATCGAGAAATCAGTAACAATCCTGCATCAAACATGTAGCCATGATATTGTTGTTGTTGTGTGGGTTCAAGTCATTCATCTATGTGTTATTTCACTGTCTGACCCCTGAAACCTACCTTAAAAGCCAGTCAGATCATCTACAGTGGCTCACTCATGAGCAGCACAAATCTCCACTGCTTGGGACAGCAGACTGGCTTTTAAGGTAGGTTTCAGGGTCATTTCTGGTCATGTTCAGCACTTCAACCATGGGCAGGAATAAGTACTGGAAAGTACTCTAAATGAGGTGTGGGCAATCTGTTGGGCTCCAAATGTTGTTGGACTACACCTTTCATCATCCCTGCACTGGCTAGGGATGGGTAATTGTACGCAAGTTAACAGTAGTCCAACAACATCTAAGCTAGAATACTGCTGACACTCATGGGCATGCTTTTCCCAAGGTCAGGCAATGTCAGTGAAGCAAAGCAGAGCAAATCTCCAGGCTTTGAGAAATGTATCCAGTGCCTGCCTGTCTTCATAGCTGCCACATTTGCAGTCTTTTCCCTCCACTTCCATGACCTATGCCAGCATTGTTCACCAACAGGATTCTAGCCCTGGAGGGCTATAGTTACCTACCTCTGCTTGCTCGCATGCTTGCTCGCATGCTTGCTCTTTCTCTCTCTCTCTCCCTCCCTCCCCCAGCCCTCTTGGATGATCAGGATGCAAGAGGAGGTTCATTAAATTGGATTGGTAAGACTTGGAATTCTGCTTCGTCAAGGTGCATTCAATTCTTTCTTTATGCAGGCTACTATTGTCTACCCTGGCTGTCAGCTGCTCTATAGATCTTGGACAAGAGCATATTTAGTATGTGATCTGTTTAACTGGGGATGGCAGGCATTGGACCTATGGCTTTCTGCATGCAGCATTGCCTCTAAATTCCCCATTCATGGGGAATAGGGGAGAGAGTGCTTATTGTTCTCATGTGCATGAGCTTGTAGGCTTATCATAGATCTGAGGTGAGAGCAATGGCAGTCCTCTATATGGTACTAAATTGCAATTGTCATAAATGCCAACAACTGGCCAGAGCTGATGGACATCTGGAGAGCCACATATTGCTAACACCTGAAAAAAAAATTCACCTGGCTATTCTGGGGATTGGATGCTGAACAAGATACTGGCCTTTGGTCTCATGCAGCTGGATTGATGAATAGTAGCAGTAATACTTCATCATCAGTGGATAGCCCTGGGTTCCCCAGTCCAGTTCAGGTCAATGATTTTAAACTTTAGACATTCCAGATGTTTTTGACCTCAGCTCCAAGAAACCTCAGCCAGCATTGCCTGTTCAAGGGACTGAAATCCAAAATGTCTGGAGGACTAAAAGTGGAGAATCATAGAGCCCAATTGATCTGATTCAATATAAGACATTAGAATGGGCAGATCCGGTGCCTTTCACTCATCTGTTCATTTTACTATTAAAGAAGAACCCACCAATACTTTATATACGAACCGGACAGACCTGTGCCCCTAAAATTGCTCTTTTCTGTCCTCTGATTCTTTTCCAAGATGATCTCAGCCTATCTAAACATACTTTTCCCTTTTAGAAAGTCTCTGGCTTAATTTTAGTCTTGTGTGTCTGCCCTGTAGCATAAGTGGTTTTCCTGGTGGTTGGTAACTTCTCTGTGGCTCAAGGCCCAGATAAAGAAGCCTTCAAAATACCACTGGCTGCAGTGGAGCACACATAACACACTGGAGGAAGCAGCTGGAAAGAATACCTATGACTAGTTTGCTTGCCTGCTCCAAGAATTCCTGAGCTGAGCAAATAACTGATGGCAACAGTAGCAGGGAATGTTGTCAAGGTGGAAGGTACAAGGTGGAAGGTACAGGGTGGAAGGTACATGGGGGTCATCTGGTAGATTTCTTGATGATTTACAGTAATTCACCAAGACTTTCTGATATCAACTATTTAATAATTTGTTGTTGTTGTGTCTTCAAATTGTTTCCAACTTAGGGCAAATAGCAATAGCAATAGCATTTATTTCTATACCGCTTATCAACTGAGTGTTATCTAAGCAGTTTACAATGTATTTTAGCTAATTGCCCCCAACAAGCTGGGTACTCATTTTACCGACCTGCGGAAGGATGGAAGGCTGAGTCAACCTTGGAGCCTGGCAGGATTGAACTCACAACCTTGTGGTTGCAGTACTAGTATTTAACCACTGCACCACCAGGGCATAAGGCAACCCCAAGGCAACCCTTATCATGGGGTTTTCTTGGCAAGATTTGTTCAGAGGGCATTTACCTTTGTCTTCCCCTGAGGCTGAGAGTGTGCGACTTTATCCAAGGTCACCCAGCAGGTTTCCATGGCTGAGTGGGCATTCAAACCCTGGTCACCAGAGTTGTAGTTCAGTGCTCAAACCACTACACACTCTGGTTCCCCTGCTTTATAATAGCAGCAGAAAAAGTTTACTCTCTCCTTCTTAATAATAAGATGGAGAAATGGGATATAGTTGTGTGGGACTTTTTGGACCACAAATCCTACATGACAGCTGGGATTTACAGTCCCTCAAAGTAACTTTTCAAAGGTCTGTTGAAGAAGTCCTTTTTATTCAGATATGTTGGGTTTGTATTTTAATTTTTGTATTGTTATCATTCCTATTAGCTTTTAATTGCCTTTTAGAAACTGTTTTAAATTAATGTTTTTAATATGATTGTTTGTTTGTTTAAAAAAAAACTTTTGAACTATCTATTGTTACAATTCTAAGCCCATACTGGGAGAAAGACAGTATTTATTTAAATAAATATAAATAATTAATTCAACACAATATAATTTCTGGCGCTCTTTGTAGCATTTAAAAAGTAATTTCTGTTTTGTTACAGTGTTGAAAAAGGAAGTCATCAGGTTGCTTGCTACTTTTCTTGCTACTTGCTACTTTCTTATTTACAAAAATAAATGCCATGACTCAAAAAATTCCTATCAAAATCCCTCTAAAATGCCATTTAAAAGTAAGTAGGAAACATTGCACAGTAAAGTAAATTTGATCATATTCATAAGTCGTTACATGACTTTTGAAATGTAACATCATTATGCCCCATTACATTGACTCATTATAGGTAACTATGCAATTTTAATGTTTTACCTTTGAGCTCTTGCGTAGTGATAAAGAAAGTTGCATGCAGTGATTGAATCCTGTTGTAATCCTGACTAAAGATAATACATTAGATTTATCTTTGTGTTGTCTCACCATTCAACAATTGATTGAATGGGTCTGCTGTAGTTGGGACTAATGAATGCCAATTATGTGCGTATTAGGGAAAGGTATCATACTGCACTGGAATCACTGTGAAAGTATGGTAAAGTCTTTGCATCTGTATAGATCAGCCCTTGATAAATGGTTGATAAAATGGGCATCAAAACTGAATTCTTAGCCCTTTCTTTGGCACGAGAAAAAGAAAGTCTTGTTACAGGCATACCTCAATTAAAAAAACAGATGAGTTCCTGGCAATGACTTTTTTAAAACAACAAATTTGAGGCAGCAACAGAAATAATATGAGGAGAACAAAGATAAGTTCCTTCATCAAGAAATGCAAAGAAAAGAGGTTGACGTGTGACAGCAAACCTTTTTACCCAAACCCAGAAATATGCACAAGTATGAAACAAGCAGATCAGGTAAGTCTTGCATGAGAGCCAGCGTGATGGTTTGAGTGTTGGACTGCAACTCGGAGACCAGGGTTTGAATCCCTGCTTGGCCATGGAAGCCATTGGGTGACTTTGGAGAAATCACAGAGAAAGGCAAAGGCAAACCCTCTCAGAACATATCTTGCCAAGAAAAATCCATGGTAGGTTCTCCTTAAGGTCACCATAAGTCAGGAATGATTTGAAGGCCACAACAACAACAACAACAACAACAACAACAACAACAACAGGGCCTTGCATGAGCAAAAACATCTTAGACCTTTAGAGATCACATGAAAGCTTCTTCACAAATGCACCCAGAGATATTTTTTTTTCTTTCATCAGCTTCCATTTTTCTTCCATTTTTTCTGTTTTGGTGGCGAAACATACACATCTATGTTTTTTAAAAAATGCTGGGGGTCACTGGTGAGGCACACTTGTCTGCTTTCCTCTTTTATCTCTGTTTTGCTGTTCCTACATGCTCAGTGAGGCATTCTGGAGGTAGCCACTGTGTACCTTGCCTGTGCACACAAGGCTGCAGTATGATTGGCTAGAGATGAATCCCATTCTTTCCCAGCTCAAGATTTATTCTTTTGTAGACATGGTGCTGTCAGCCAACACTGAAAGTCTGTGTTTCTGCAATCCTCCTTCACTATCCTTCCAATGCCAATGCAGCTTTAAAAAAATCCAGCTAGTCAGAAGATGAGGGAAGAGGTGTAAAAAAAAAAAAAAAGAGCTTCACTGGCAGAGATTTTGTTAACTGACACACGCCTGTAGAGACCACAAACTTTCTATCAATGTAGGGATCTCCCATCATACTGAGATGAGAAAAAATTTCAGATTAAGTAAGGCAAGAAACGCTCAGCACCATTATTTCTTCTCCTCTTTGTACATTAGCAAATAGAGCAGCATTCAAGTGTTTAAGAAGTTCTGCATTGGAGATAGTGGCTTTGGCAGATATATCAAAAAGCCTGGGCAATTGGAATAATTTAGATAGATTAGCTTTTCATGTTTAATTTACAGGCCTTAATCTATAGGAAGACTGTCACCCCAGTCTGTTGAAATCAGTGGCAGTCACATTGTACAATATATCATTGGCAAGAGAGCTGTGAAACTCACTGGGTGACCTTACCTCAGTCATTCATTCTTGGCCTGACTTACCTCACAGGATTGTTATGAGGAGAACGCATGGAAGAGAAAAGCCATGTATATAACCCTTGGAGGAGGAAAGGGGGTAGGGAAATAAGGGTAACTAATACTTTGAGAGCCAGCATGGTGGACTATTAGGGCATTGGACAAAGACCCTGGAGACCAGGCATTGAGTCCCCTGCTCAGCTGTGGAAACCTACTGGGTGACCTTGGGCACATCACATGCTCTCAGCCCAAGAAAACCTTGGGTTGCCTTAGGGTCACCATAAGTCAAAAATGACTTGAAGGCACAAAACAACAATAAATTATTTCCTAAAAGCTAATGTTTTAAATTGTGCTTATTTTTATGATGTGATATTTCATAGTTATAATCACAGATAAAAATCCAGGTGTTAACTACAATAAAAAGAACAGACATTGTGCCAGATGTTGTCAGTGTCACCAGACTTCACAATTTTTAAAAAAAGCAGATTAGAAAAAATATTGGCTAGATAAATTTACCAGAAACTAATTATGGCCAGTATTCTGTACCAGCTAACTTCTCCTGATGCAACCCCTCCATTCCTGTCAGAAACAACATTCACCCATTACAGAGGAGTAAGCCTAGGCAACTGTTGTGTATTCACAATTGCTTCTTAGTTAGAATTGTGATACTCTTTCCATGAATGTAATTCCCTCACACCTACTTTATGGGGCATCAACTGTACCGGAAGAAGGAGGTCCATTCTGCTGGCAATTCAAGCAGGGGTGAATGACATCAGGTTTGAGGAGGTCATGTCAGGCCAGGATGCTACTGATTCTAAATGGAGACTCTAAATGCCACTGTCTCTAGATCCTAGGTGCTGGGTTATACCTTCTTTCTGCATTTCTAGCACTTATTAGGCGAACCACTTTGGAAGTGGGATACTAGATCTTAACATTGTTTTTGCATTCATAGTTATGGCAAATGTTTCCTTATTGAATGCAGTGTATGTTGCAGAAGAGGAGAAATGGGTAGGCTTGATCAGAGTTTGGGGTTTTTGGGGAACATTTACCCTTGACTTTTCATGGTTTTTTTTCAGATACTTTTTATATTTCACAACATTATGCAACCTTTGCATAACTTTTAAACTGTACTTTGCACATTTGGACTGGCATCCTTTCAGCCAGCTATGCTTCCAGTCTTGTAACTGCTTTGTATTCACATTTATGATTGTGGCAACATGGCTGCAATTGCAAACGCCCCCCCCATCCCGCCTTAAAATCTAGATGACAGTACTGAGGGATGGAGTTCTCTGGCACTGGTGATGAGGGCAGTAAAAGATGATGTGTCCATCCCCCTCCCACCAGTTAGTTATATCATGATGAGTTGTAACAGAATCTCACAGGAGTTCCTGCTTCTGCTTGTTGCACTACTACCTGCTGGCAGGAGTGGCCAGATGCACCATTCTTTAGCATCCTACTCACCCAGCACCACAAAAGCCTATCGTTTACTTGAATCTTTAAGTGGGTTTTGGGAGGTCATATCAGGAGATGGAGCACAGCCACAACATACCTGAGGCAGGATCTCAGCCTTGGTTCTGTTTTTACCGTAAGTGCCCACTTTCAGGTTCTTGTATGCCTGCAAGAGTCAGATCTTTTGGAAGAGCTAAAGTCTTAATTGTCACCTTTTAAAGAAAGCATTTTCCCCAACCTGCTCAGGGCTGCTCAGGCACAGAGCTGGAGGAAAGAATCTGGACTGGGGACACAGCAGGGGGTCGTTCTTAAGTCATTCTTTTACCATGATCCTGCCCAGATCATACCCATGGCTGCTAGTTATAGTTTTATAGTTTTTTTTTAAAGTATGCACAGCTATTTTTGTTGGTGTCATGGCATCACGTTTAGATCAGCCCTCAGCAGCCAACTGACCTCAGAGATGTCTCACTGGACATAACTCCAGGCTCTGGCAGCTTGGCAAGTTAAAAGGGTTGGCCCTATTCAACATCTCTTTCTGAAAATAACTACAAACCAACCTGGAATAGAATGAGAGAAGATCTTAATAAATGGACAAATTTAAAATTATCCTTATTGGGTCGAATAGCTACTATTAAAATGAGCATACTTCCAAAATTAATGTTCCTCTTTCAAAATCTACCTATTGTAAAACATGAAGAAACATTCAAAAGGTGGTATAATGAAGTAAGAAAGTTTGTGTGGTTGGGAAAAAGATCAAGAATTAAATGGAGTTATCTACTAGATAGTAGAGAAAGAGGAGGCCTCGGCCTCCCAAATTTCAAGATATACCACCATGCTTGTGCTTTGTCCTGGATTCTTGATTGGATAAATAAAAAAACAAAACAAAGAATTTTACAATTAGAAGGGTTTAACATGAAGTATGGCTGGCATGGCTATTTGGGATATAACAAAGCCAGCATGGATAAAGAATTTAATAAACATATTATAAGAAAATTGCTGTTAAGAATCTGGAACATATATAAAAGGGAACTTTATGCCAAAATCCCATGTTGGATATCCACTCAGGAAGCTTTTCATAAACAAGAATGTGGGTCAAGAAGAAAGTGGTTAACTTATGAGGATTTATTAGATAACAAAATAGGTAGCGACACTTTTAAATCCCTCGAGGTATTACAAAAAGAAGGAATTAAATGTAATCATTTTTTATATTGACAATTAAAAGAGAGATATAGAATTGATATGAATACAGAATGTATTGAGGGGAAAAGAAATGGTTTTGAAATTAAAGTATTGGATGGCAAGGACCATATACTATCACTAATATATAAAAGTTTATTGAAATTAGAATTGGTGAAAGAAACCATCAAGGATAATATGATTAAGTGAGCCCAAAATATGGGGTATACAATAGCTCTAGAGGACTGGGAAAAAGCGTGGACAGTGAATTTGAAATTTACAAAAAGTACTGCCCTTAAAAAAAGTTATTATAAAATGTTTTACAGGTGGCATCTGACCCTCACAAAGCTAGCGAATATATATAAAAATATATCTGATAAATGTTGGAAGTGTGTCAAGGAAATAGGTACTTTCTTTCATGTCTGGTGGACATGTAAAATGGCTAGAATATTTTGGAGGGAAATCTACAATCAAATTAGAGCAATAACAGGTTTACAATTTCCTATGTCTTCAGAGTTATTTTTATTAAATATAGTGAAAGGAATTAATGGGAATGATCAAAAGAGATATGGAAGGCTTCTTTTGTATATGATAACAGCAGCCAGGCAACTGTATGCAAGTAAATGGAAAATTAAAGAAATCCCAACATCCGAAGAATGGTTATTTAAGCTTCTTGACATATACCAAATGGATATGCTAACTATGCTCGTGCAGAATTGAAGTATAGACATGGTGAATCAAGAATGGAATGTTCTAAAAAGTGTATGGAAAGAGAGATGGGGAGAAACATCTGTTTTAGAACTGTAAATCATAAAATAGAGTTGTAAATTCATTTTATATGCTATGATATCTTTTCTTTTCATAATCTTTTATCTCTCACATTATCTCTTCTCCTTTTCCATTTTCTTTTTCATTCCCTTATTTTCTTCTTTTCTTCCTTTCCTTTCTCTTTCCTTCCTCTTTCTTTTCTTTACTTTTTATATTGCTTATATTTGTATCTCTTTTGTATTCTTCCCTTTTTTTGTTCTGTTTTCATTTGTTAAATCTAAGTTTAATTAGACTTTCATAATAATACTCTAGGATAAGAAATATTGAATATATAGAATAGGTCTGGGCTGGGGTATAATAACCGTTAGGCTAAAATAATGATTGTTCTTCCAGGTTATATTAGGTTATATTAGTTATAGATAAACTCGAAATTATCTAATGATTGATCTATTTCATTTATATTTTCTCTGGGAGTATAATTGTGTATTGAATAATACTGTAATGCTCCATTTACACTGTTCGTTGATAATCTATTATGGAATGTATGGCAACATATATGTATGGATTTGTTGTTTATTGATTTATATGTATTGTGTTGATTAGTAATTCAAATTTGGGGGGAAAATGTGGCCATCCCAGTGTTAGGTTCTAAAATTTTGCAGCAAACCTAAACCAAGTCTTTGCAAGGAATATAAACAAATAATGATTCACAGAAACTTACCATGTTAGAACACCCTAGAGTCAACCTAGAACCACACGGTCTGGCCAGCTTCGTGTTCACCCAGTTCAGTAGAAACTGGACCTAATAGAGATGGCAGTTTGTTTGCCCACCCACCAGTAGCTATAGGTATATAGCCTGCTAATGGAAAGCACACACTACACACTCTGACAAGTTTGTCTGAGTAAAATTCCCAAGGTTAAAGGAAAAAACAACCATCTCCCACTGTTTTCCCTCTTTGTTAGCATGACTCTGAGTGACTGGAATGGATAACATATGACAGACGGCCAGAAAGCGGCCTAGGTTCCCTCCCTGTTAGTTAATGTACATGAAATACACTGCAAGAGCACATGGAGCAGAAGAAAAAAAATTGTGTGGCTTTTATCAATGATACTGCCTCTAGCTCAGTCAGCTTTCTTTCAACATTTGCATGCCTTGATACAAGTGGGTACCTGGATTTCTCAGCTCCACACACTGCGGCCCCTGCATTTTAGCATGGGTGCCTTCCACAGCTGGAACAAATTAACTGAGGGTGAGGTTTTAATGAGCCAGCAGCATGATGGGAATAATGAGAATATGGCAACCATTTAAGCTGGCCTTAATTGTTACCACAACTGAGTAAGCATGAATGATAACCACAGCTTTCATTATGCCTTATGTAATTCCATGCATGAACTTTTGCTCCCAGCTTCCTCTTTCTGAAAGAACTGATAGTGTCCATTTTCCTGGAAGACAAACAAGCTGAAGTTTCTGTGAAGCCTATGAGCAGGATGAGTTGGGGATTATCACCCTCCGCTCTGTTTTTGTCTCCAGCATCTGATAATCCAGGGTGTATTGCCCCAGAATAAAGGGATTCTATTTAGTTACTACAAAAAGATTTCCACCTCATTTCCCTCTGTCTTGAGTGATTGCTAGTTAGGCAGCAAGGAAATGCTGTGCCCATGTGACACGGACTGGCTCCTTCCCCTCCTCCTTATATTTTTCTGCTGTAACTATTGGCTAAGGCGACATAAAAAATAGCTGCACTATTGTCATCTTCCATTTTGTTGGCATATTCTCCATTTAAGTCCAATTAATCCTCTGTCATCCCACTTTTTTTCAGCTCCTTTTAAAATGTCGCAGTTTGTCTCCCTTCCTCCCATTTTCCCCCTTTGTCTTGAGCTTATTTCAGTTGCTGCAAACTGAGTTCCAAGTGCAAAAGTAGTTTGCATTCAATTAACACAACAGGAAGGGAAAGAAAGGCAGAATCTTGCCCTTCCCAGTAAGCACAAGAAAAAGCAAACTGCTTCAGCTTTTAGCTTGCCTGTTCTTTCTCAAAAATAACTTTTGCCATCTGGAGCCCTCTCCATGCTTCAGTCTGGCAGCCCTAGGCTCCTCATACCTCTTAAAGGTAGCCCAGCTCCATCAATAACCTTGACAACCTATGTCTGTTCTCTGAAAAATCAGGTACAAAGGCTTCAGTTCTAGACACAGAGTTCTAGGGGCTCTTTCACAGTAGACTATTAGAGCACTGTGATTCCACTCTAGCTAGCATGGCAGCATCCAGTAGAATCCTAGGGTTTGTAGTTTGGTGAAACCACAGGGCTCTGTGGTTGAGAACTCTAAATGCATCTCGTTAAATTTAAAAATTCCAAAATCTCATAGGATGGAACCAGGTCAAGCGAGGTGGAATGATAGTGCTATAACTGTTTAATGTGAAAAGGGCACTGGAACAACATTTTTAAAGATCCTAATCACATAAACTCCTGTCTGCTTACCTGTTTGCTAGAAACTGTATACACACACACACACACACACCTGGGCTGCCTTCATGCCCTGCTCCTTCTGCTGACCCTGTGTTTGGACTTTGAAACTTCAGACAATGAGTCCAGTGTGATCTTAGTTCACTTGCAACTGCTCTGTTATTGCACCCAGTAAAGCAGGGCATACAAACAAGGTTTTGGGTTTTTCTTCTTCAGAGCTATTGCTTTTTCTCCACAGGTAGGATTTTCTACAAAAAATTGATATTATACAGGAAAACATTACAGAAATCAGTTTATCCTCTTATTTTCATAGACCAAAAGTGGTTTTCCAAACCAATTTGTTCAGGGAGGGGGAGGAAAACTCCTACTGAAAAATAACTTTTATAGATCTGTTGTGGGACAATATTGGCATCTGCAAATGCCAAATAATTGATTAACAGGTGCAATCCTATGCATCATTACTGGGGTGTGTGCTTCATTGAGCTCAGTGCATGATTTGCTTTTGAACAGACATCCATATAATTTCTCTGTAAAAATTCTAATTAGGTAATTGAAAAAGGTGCAAGCCATAATGACCACATACTATCTTCCAGGATCAGAGGCTTTATGCAGCAATAGACACCAGCTGCATAGAGAACAATGGCTAAAGAGGGCTACTCCCCTCAACATACCTGTTACCCTGTTTACTGGGGGTCCTGTGAGGGACACCTAAATGTGCTCATGATTAAACAAGTTGGGGAAATTAGTCAAAGAGCACAAGCTAGCAATGCGAGAGGCAGGGCAACGCAGCGGAATCTTTTACCCAATGTCTATGGGGTCAGGCCAAGCCAAGGAGCACACCAAAGTATAAGAATAATTGTGAACTATATTAAAATACAGACAAATAGTGTATGCAACACACTCACGCAGATAACTATAGAAAATAAAGGTTGGAGTGGGATAGAGCTATTTTCAAAAGGGATTGTTGGTTTGGGCAATACTACACCTGTCCCGGAGCCCAGGTAGTCTGGAGATTGAGTTTGTTGGTATAGCGTCTCAGTACATGGAACTGAGGGGAAGGCTCACCAAACAAAGCGGCAGCAAAACGGGATGGAAGTCGGGAGTGATCCAAAGAAGCTCTCAAAGTCAGGAGTTTTTATAGGGAGAATGTAGCCATAGGCTAGTTCGTACTTAGGGAAGAACAATGAGTTTCTGGGCTAGAGACAAAGCCTCCGAAAGGTCAGAATTTAGCATGATTGAGTTAGGTCCGAATTGACAATAGAATAGCCAGTATGCAAATGCGCAGTGCTTGACAGTTGAATGTTCAGCTTGTCAAGTTGTCTGCTCGGAGCAGGGAGTTCTTTGTAAATAGTGTGCATGCATAATAGAGTACTTGCCTTTGAGGTCTCCTAAAGCGGTGAGACAGCTATTTCTGGCTTGACTGTATTGTTTGGAATATTGCAGCAATTAGGGGCTGAGTCTGACTGTGAGCTTGTCCAGTGGACCTCGCAGACACGTGGAGAGGGATGGTAGAAGAAAGCCGAATTATTGATATCAAAATGATATCTGACATCCCCCAAATCCGGGCTAGAAAACAGCAGTAACACACCCTCTAATATTTCAGAGATGAAAACCAGGACACTTGTGGTTTAGCATCATTAGAGGGAGGTCAAGATGGGAAAAGCTATTAATGAAGAAAAATACACAAGCTAGGATAATCTGCAGCAGTTTGTTTTGGTCTTAGATTGCTGGAAAGGGCAAGATTCTGCCCCTCCTTTCTTCTTTTCCCTCCCCCGCTCCTAAGTGAATTGAATGTAAGCTACTTTTGCACTTTGAAATCAGTTTGGAGCAATTGAAATAAGCTGAGGACAAAGTGGGAAAGTGGGTGGAGGAGAAACTGGGACATTTTAAAAGCAGGTGAAAAAGTGAGACTGACTAAAGATTAATCAGGACTGTCCATACTACATCAGGACAGTTGAAATATATATGTTTCACTGTCCTGTTTGTAAAGTTTTCCAGGGGGATCGGTGTGCCACCAGATGCAGGCTTTTGGTCTAATTCAGCAGGGCTCCTCTTGTGCACCAGTTAACAAGTCACTGCCAGCATCCACTTAGACCATGGGTGAGCAATCACCCCTCACAACACCACCAGGGTCCTGTGTGAAATCATAAGGGGTCATCTCAAACTCTCAGGCTTTGGCCCTAAAGTCTCAGGGCCTGAGTTGATATGGCAACCCTGCTTTCAAGCAGCAACAGATGCTCCTCCTTCCCCACTGCTTCCCAAGGTATGGTGGTGGTGGTGGTGGTCGTGGTGGTGGTGTCTCCAGCACAGCTTTGGCCACTTGGCCACTCATCACTTGCTCCTTCTGCTGACCCTGTGTTTGGACTTTGAAACTTCAGACAATGATGCCCAAATGCCCCCACAAAGAAAGAGTAATTTGGGCCTCACATCAAGATGGCTCCTTTGTTCCTTGAGCCTCAGGGGTGGTCCAGACATGCCCAGGTGAGCCCCCAGTGACTGCAGGCTGGGGGGCGGGGTTGCATCCAGGTAAATACATTGTGGGAGGAGGTGCTTGATGCCTCTTTCTGCATTGCCCCTCCCCCCAAGTATATGCATTGGAATATGTCACCAATGGGATTCTAGCCCTAAAAATCACAGATTAATCCAACTATTCCTATAATCATTACAATATGATTGTTTGACTATGATGACAATTACTGGGGAGCAGATTGTCTTGAACTCAGTCAGATTTGCATCTGAGTAGACACAAGGTGTATTATCTACCCTACACAAGTACAGCAGTTTTATACCATTTTAGCTGCCTGGCACCATTCCATGAAAACCTGGGATTTGTAGTTTGTGGAGGGGTACCTAGAACTCTCTAGAACACCTCTCTGAATAGCTGGCAGATGATCTGAAAGACTTCATCAAACTTCAAATTCCAGGATTCCATCTGGTGCAACCATTATTTTTAAAATGGTATCAAAGTGATATAATTGTGTGGTGCGAAACCAACCACAGACAGCACTAAGCTGTTGTAATTGTAAAATATCAATTAAAAAAAAATCACTTTAAGAGACCGGCAGATTTTGTTATCTTTTCCCTCTACACAAGGGAACACTACTGAGGAACACTTCAGCAATACAGCAACTGGAGGCAGCGTTAATTCAGCTCGGTCTGTTTGCCAATTTATTAATGTGGACGTTTCTTCTGTTAATGAAGTATGTATGCCCTCTACTGGTATTTCTTTGCACTTTATATTTGTCCTATGCCTAACAGCAAATTACTTCTGGTACTCATCTTACTTATTTGACTGAGTAAAGTAAAACTTTTCATCGTCATTTCATGATTACACTGATGTGTTCATTATGACGGATTATAGAGAATTTTCAAATAGAGAATTGGTATAAAGAAGTGTGGAAAATGGCGATTAATAATAAGTTAACATGTGGGATTAAGATCAAAAAAGAAATAATGAAAGAGAGTGATTTTGAAGAAATATGAAAAGATATTTTTGGAAAAGGTGTTAGTAAAAGAGGAGGGTGTCACACCTCCACAAGAAGAGTTACAATTTTGGAAGGTGGAGTAATTTGAGATATGATTGGCTCCGGGGATGGAGTGTACTCAGTAATTATTTATTTATTTATTTATTTATTTCCCGCCTCTCCATATGGATCGAGGCGGCGAACAACTTACAAATAGCATGTATTTCAAAACATTTCTATACATGCCCCCGACAAGCTTGGGTACTCATTTTACCGACCTGCGAAAGGATGGAAGGCTGAGTCAACCTTGGAGCCCAGCAGGATCGAACTCACAACCTTGTGGCTTGCAGTACTGGCATTTAATAAGAATGAAATCACTAATAGTGTATTTTTTAAAATGTTAATTATGGGAATAAATAACAACAATGGATATAATGAGAATGAGATTCAGACATATATAACCAAAATATATAATCAGTATGATTTATAATACATTGAATAAGTAATATTATGTAAATAGACTTGGCAAGAAATAGAAATGTAGACATTTTTGTTGTAATTTTTTTTACCTTCATGTTATGTATTTTTTTTTGTTTTTTTCTTCTCTTATAATTAATTTAAAAAAATAAAAAAGATGGGTTATAGAGAAAAATAGCTTAGCACAATAAAATTCAGTAAATGGTACACAACATCAAATATAACACAAAAAATGGGAGGAAATTGACAGCAAATGAAGCAGAAAGGCACAAAAAAAATCAAAATTTGCAGTCAGGAAAATTCCCAGGAGAATAAAGAGTTTTGAAAGGGATGCAATCCACTTGAGGGCTCATATAGTATAGTAGTTTGAATATTGGGCCTACAAGTCTGGAGACCAGCATTCATGGCCCTTGAAACTCATTGGGTGACCTTGGGCAAGTTTCAGTCTCTCAGCCTCAGAGGAAGGCAAAGCAAACCCACTGTAAAGAGATCTCGCCAAGAAAACCGCTTGATCAATTCACCTTAAGGTTGCCATAAGTCGGTGGTGATTTGAAGGCATACTACCACACAACCAATTAAGTGTACTTAACTAAGTACCACATGTAAGATATTGGCCAACATCATTATGCCCTCCTTACCTCATAAAAATGTGTTAGTGGTAATCTTGTTGCTTGTTATGTGTTATTTCTAAATTATGCCATGTATCTGTGTGGATTTAAAGGCCTCTGAATTAGTCCAGAAGTTAGTGTGTTGAATAAGAACAGGTTTTTTAAATAAAAGATCAGAGTCTTGTTGTTGTGTGCCTTCAAGTTGTTTCCAACTTATGGCAACCGTAAGGTGAACCTATCACAGGGTTTTCTGTGGCAGAAAGTGACCCTTGGTTTCCAAGGAATCGAACCCCAGTCTCCAGGGTTGTAGTTCAGCACTCAAACCACTACACCAGGCTGGCTGTCCAGAATCTTTTTCTAACTATAGGGAACACTTATCAGTAGAAATTTGCCATTCCTATCAGTGATGTATTTAAGTCTTTTACTCCAAGTCTCAAGTTTTTACCTTCAAGTCTTTGAAGATACTTTCAAGTCAAGTTCCAAGTCAAGTCTCAAGTCTGGAAGTCAACTTTACACCCCAACCAAAATTCCAGAATTATTGGACAGAGCCAAATAAAGTCAATTTTAACAAACAGAATTAGGCCTCCACATCTGTGATTTTGCCATCTGCAGCTTCAAAAGGGGGGAATAAGACCCTTCTTCCTCCCCATTACTGAAGCTTCAAAAGCTTTAGAAGGAAGGATCCTTCCTCCTCAAGCCTGCTGCCTAACCCATTTGCTGTTCTCTTTTGAGAAATGCACCCACACTTTGGGCTTGAGACAGATTGCCATGCGACCAGTAGGCAAAAAGAGATGGAAGTGTTGTTCAGAGTCATAAGGTTTTTTGATGAATGTGTTGCTACTGAACCAAAGGCAGCAAGTCAGTCATTAAAAATATACAAATCTTGAGTCAAGTCAGTGCATCATTTATGGCCGAGTCGAGTCCAAGTCGAGTCACTGAAGTGACTTAAGTCTGACTTGAGTCCGAGTCTATCAACTTGAGTTGACATCACTGCTTCCTATGAGGCTGAGAGAATGTGACCTGCGCTAGGTCACCCACTGAGTTTTCATGGCTGAGCAGGGATTCAAACCCTGCTCTTTCAAACCTGGCCCAACACTTAAACAACTACACAACACTGACCAATAGTTAAGCATGTATCTGGGTTTAAAAAAAATCTTTAAAAACTCCTCCCTCTTTTTTTCTTTTTATATATTTTAATCTAATTTCATATATTTTAATTCCACACTAAAAAAAACTCTAATAAAAAGCAATTAAACAGGAGGGAGCTTGAACATAGTCTTTTCGGTCTTTAAATGAAGATCATCAGGGAAAGTGTGAACACAGTCCTCAGCTATCACAAATTATGAAGTCAAGTTTTAAAACTTTTTAAACTTGTTGTTTAATATGTTTTTCTCTTGCTTAAATTATTCATTGATTTCAACATGGAATTGTTTGAATTGCTTATATTGTTTTCTGTGTTTGTTGCCCTGAGATCTCACAATAAAAGAACAGGATTAAAATATTATCATAAAAATTAAAATAAATAAATACAAAATATAATCTAACAACAAAGAACTAAAACTTATTGTTATTCCCAATTATAGTGGAGTTGTTGAATCAATTGGATTTAATTGTATGACGACTCACCATTCAGCAGGTCTAATTTAATCAGCAGGATTCCACCCAAATATATTCATAAGTACCCTCAAATAAAAATTCAGTGGACTTTTCCATAGACCCATGGGATTCATGGGATTTAAGAGATCAAGGGGACTCATGGGTCACAGAGTCTAATGCTCTACTCAGTGCTGAAATCCATCTCAGCCCTGGCAGGTGACTGTCCAGGCTCTGCTTAAATGCCTGTAATGAAGGGGAGCCCAAGGCCACAATCAGATACTCTCTAACATTTGACAGATAAAAACATGTTGAATGTTGAATGTCAGAAGAAATACATGCTGCCAAGTAAAATCAGAGTGTGGTCAAGATGGCAAAAGTTAATAATGAGGCAGAACAGGCAAGCAAGAAGAGGCTGCAGCAGTTTGCTCTCTTCTGAATCTACAGGGAAGGGGAAAATTTCACTTCTCCTGGCCAGTCCTCCAGGCTGAGTTGATTGCAAAGTACTTTTACACTTTGAACTGTTTGGAGCAATCAAATTATGAAGGGAGAAATGGGAGCGGGAGACCAAATGTGGGACATTTTAACAGCTGCTGAAAAAATTGAGATGACAGAGGATTCATCAGAACTATCCCTAGCAAACTGGGACAGTTGGACAGTATGCAATCGAAGTGAGCTATTTTGCTCCCCAGCAGCAACTAGCATTAGAAAATTCCTCTTAATAGTTAGTTGCAGAAATTCTGTACAATTTCCACCCACTGGTTCTGTTCTGGAGGAACAGAGAACAAGTCTCCTCCAACTAGTATGTGAAGCCTGGTGTTGGGTCTCTTCATTTTCTGTTCTCCATGCTGTTAACACAAGGTCATAGATCTGTGAGGTTCAAAGGGATTTTGATGACTGCCTAGTTCAGTTCCTAGCTCACTGTGAAGGACAGCCTTAGTCCACAGTTTCCTAAGACAGGCTTTTTCACTCTCAAACAACTCATGGTTATTGTCTCTATACAATTTTTTTATTGGAGCTAGTCCTTCTGAATTGAGGCACTAGGACTTTTATATTAGCAAATGGAGTGACATATCTCCTCACTTCCCAGCTTCCCTGTACCCTTTCAGCTTAACTGCATATGCCCCTATATTAAGGAATTCATTGTCCCATCAGAAAAATGTCATTATGGGTGAGAGCCAGCATGGTGGTGGTGGTTTGAGTGTTGGACTATGACTCTGGAAACCAGGGTTTGATTCCCCACTTAGCCATGGAAAGCCACTAAGCGACCTTGGGAGCATCACACACTCGCAGCCCCAGAAAACCGCATGATAGGGTTGCCTTGGGTCACCATAATTTGGAAATGACTTGGAGGCACACAACAAGAACAGCCTTTGGTAATACAAAGTATTTTATGTTGGCTGGGCAATTAAGACCCATTAGCTTTACAAACATCCTGCATGTGGTAGAGGTCAAAATGGCTATAACTGCTATGTCCTACCCTTCTTTTTGTATTCATTGGGGATGTGACTACTGGTATGACTGTCATCATAAGCATCTGCTTTTCAAAATGTGTTATTACACTATTGGGGTTTTTCCCATATGCAAAAACGTGTATGTATAATTTCTTAAAATTTGTATGATTAATTGACTAAAATATCATTCTCAATCAGAAAAAAAGCATTACTTAGAAGTGCTATGGGAGAATTCAAGCAATAGGAACAACTAAAGGAAGATACAGAGAATGTTTTCCCTTTTAAAGTTTGCAACTCCTTAATTAAAAAGCCTTGGAAATGCTAAAGCAGCATCAAATTCTTGAATTTTCTATTGGACGTCCAAAGCTCAACACAGCCAAGAAACCACAGCTCAACAGAAGGCAATCGGTGAAGATTCCACTATAGCCTGCTGCAGAAGGGCAGTTCAGGGCATTTACCCAGTGAAAAGCGAAATAAACAGCTACCTTTTCAACAGGCCCACTGAGATACAGTGACATCTGCAGTCTTGTGCATGCAGCAGCAGCAGCAACAACACATCCTTCTCCCTTCTCCTATCAAGTCAGGGGCAGCTGGGGACAGAACCCAGATAAATGGTTTTAAATTATTGAGCATATTAGCAGCTCAAGGCAAACCAACAAAGGCTGCTGAAGCTCTATTGACCTCAAATGCCTTGTGGGGAAGTCTCAGTTAGTTTGCCAAGCCTTCAGTTGGTCCTCTATCCTCTGTCCCCTCCCCAATTTTGATTCCTGGATTTAGCTAAGCTAGAAAACATAGTAGAATTACATTTGAACAGAGATCTGTTCCCATTACATCTTGTTCTCTCTAGAAGGTGTCAGAGTTAATATCAAGAGCAAGGGGAATTAGGAGAAACCTGTTAAGTTATATAGCTGTCATTAGAAACCAAAATGACAAAACTAAGGGTGTCATACTTTGGATATATCATAAGACAATGGAAAAGATGATAATGCTCTGTAAGGTGGAAGTCAATAGGAAAAGAGAGAGTCCACGCTACAGGTGTATTGATTCATCCAAAGAAGAACAGGTTGCTTACCTGTAACTGTGGTTCTTCGAGTGGTCATCTGTGCCCTCACACACTAGGAGCTTTCGTGCGTGCGCGGTAGCGTTCAGAAGATTCTAGAGCTTAGTAGCTTGGCGGCAACCCCTCCCCCATGCCGTACTGAGCATGCTCAGCCTGCCGAGCAACAGTCTCTCCTCAGTTCTGTAGTCCGCCAATAAGGGACCTGAGACAGAGGGGACGGCTGGGCGGGTGTGTGTGTGAGGGCACAGATGACCACTCGAAGAACCACAGTTACAGGTAAGCAACCTGTTCTTCTTCTTCGTGGTCTCTGTGCCTCGCACACTAGGAGACTGTGTAGCTTACTGGTTGGATGGTGGGTCAGGTCCTAGAGAACGGAAGCCAGCACCGCACATCCAAAACGGGCATCTCTACAGGACCGGCAGTCCAGTCTGTAGTGGCGCACAAAGGTCGATGGTTGAGACCAGGTCGCCACACAGCGCAGTTCCTGCAGATCAACTTCTCGCAGGAGAGCTGCTGAAGAAGGAGGAAAACTCATAAGGAGGCGGAAAGCGGAGAAGAAGATGAAGATCTCGAAGAGAAGCGAAGGAGGGGGGAAAGGGTACGAAACACCAGAAATCAAGTCTGAATATCCAAAAACATAGTCCAAAATCCGAAATGCATTAGTCAAGTGTCAGGAACAGATTCACTCTTACACGGATCAACAAACTTAATAGAAGATTTATTGTAACATAGTAAGGGATGCTGTCTTCAGACGTTAAAGCTCGAGAATGGAACGTTTTCCCCCACCTTACACTTTAACAGACAGTTTCTCCTAAGATAGTTGTAAAAGAACGAACGTCATCATGCCAAACGGTTCCTTTGAAATTCCAGCCAGAAGGAATGGTTGGCGCCTGGGAATAGCTAACAGCCTACTATCACTATTTCCTCAGTCTACTGCTATCCTAAAACAATAAAACATGGAGGACTCCCGACATCCTGCCCCACTTTTTTTAAAAAAAAAAATATACATAAAGATACACAAAATATAGAAAATATCACGGAACAGTAGAAAGACAAGAAAACTAAATAGTAATATGAATGCAGTAGCAAGTCAGTCGGGGCGTTGAGGAACATCAGCCGGCGAAGAAGTCAGCGAAGGTGCCCTCTTCAGCAAACTGGAATGAAAAACAGGATGAATAGCCTTGAGGGAAGAAGGGAGATCTAGTTCAAAAGAGACATCATTAATAGCCCTTTTCACAGGAAAAGGTCCGAGAAAACGAGGGGAAAGTTTTTTAGACGGAGAAGGAGAGGAAATGTTCTTAGAAGAAAGGAAAACCAAATCCCCGGGCTGGTAAAGGGGATTAGGCTGCCGTTTACGGTCAGCGAAACGTTTGTGGGAAGCTTTAGCGGATGCTATAGCATCTGAGACGGATTGCCAAATGCCAGAAAATTTAGAGACCCAAGCAGAAACAGAAGGAGGAGCGGAGGAAGAGAGGGAGAGGGGGGGAAAGGAGAAGGAAGGAAGCCGTAAACTATTTCAAAGGGGGGTTTCCCAGTAGAGGTATGAACCGCAGAATTGATGGCGAACTCAGCGAACGGAAGGAGCGGAGCCCAATCATTCTGGTTCTCAGAAACAAAACACCTAAGAAATTGTTCAAGAGATTTGTTAACACGCTCAGATTGGCCATCTGTTTGAGGGTGATAAGCACTGCTGAGTTTCTGAGTGACTCCCAGGGTTTTCAGTAGACAAGTCCAAAACTTGGAAGTGAAAATTGGATCCCTGTCCGAAATGATCACCGAAGGTAGTCCGTGAAGTTTCCATACATGATTAACGAACAGGTCAGCCAGCTGGTCAGCACGGGGTAGTTTCTTTAAAGGCACAAAATGACATTGCTTGGAAAAGTGATCAGTAACAACCCAAATAACATGAAAGCCGTGTGAAGAGGGAAGAGACACGATAAAATCCCATGCGATGACCGACCAGGGGCTAGCAGGCGCAGGCAGAGGTTGCAGGAGCCCTTGAGGTTTAGATGTGGGCGACTTAGAAACGTTGCAAGTGGCACACTGCTTAATGTAAGTTTGCACGGAGGGGTTTAATCCAGGCCACCAAAAAAGGCGGCGAATCGCATGCAATGTCTTCAAAAACCCAAAATGTCCAGCGGGTTTGGAATCATGATAACGATGAAGTACCTGCTCGCGGGCAGCAGGGGGAACGTAGACCTTGGTGCCATAAAAGGGGAGATTGTCAACCCATTCTATTTTATCCTTGTTTGCCGGTAGCCAGGAGTCTGCATGCGCTGCATGAATGATAGCATCGCGGAGAGCGGAGTCACAAAGAGAGGAGGCAGAAAGCCTTGTCTTTGCTAATGCACGAGTAGTCACTTGAGAAGCCAGAGAGGAGGCAGGAAACAAGGTATTGGAGTGGGAGGACGTAGCAGGGGATTCCGCAAAACAGGGAAGTCGAGAGAGAGGGTCCGCCAGTTGGTTAGTTCGGCCAGGTTTGAAAACAATTTTAAATCGGAATCTCTGGAAAAATTCAGCCCATCTCGCCTGCTTAGGGGAGAGTTTCTTAGCAGACTGTAAGGCTTGCAAATTCCTATGATCAGTCCAAACTTCAAAGGGAAGTCGAGCCCCTTCAAGCAAATGACGCCAAGAGGACAGCGCAAAATGGATAGCCTTGGCTTCTTTCTCCCAAATAGGCCAATTAGCTTGTTGAGGGGAAAATTTCTTTGAAATGAAAGCACAAGGCCTGAGTGCTCCTGTGGTGTCATGTTGTAAAAGAACGGCTGCCATGGCAAAGTCCGAAGCATCCGTTTGCACAATGAATTGCTTCGTACTGTCGGGAAAAAGGAGTAAGGGCTCAGACGTAAATTTAGATTTCAAATGGTCAAACGCCGATTGACACTCAGGCGACCAACAAAGTCTATGCGCCTTGCCCGCAGTGGATCCTTTAGGTTTCCGTAGAAGGTTGGTGAGTGGAAGCGTTATGGCCGCAAAATCCTCAATAAAGTTCCGGTAGAAGTTCGCAAAACCAAGAAATTGCTGCAGTTGCTTCACAGTTTTAGGGACGGGCCATTGCAAAATGGAGTTAATCTTCGAAGGGTCCATTTTAAGTGAACAATCTTGAATCCTATATCCCAAGTAATCAAAAGTTTGGGTGTCAAATTGGCATTTAGATAGATTAACCACGAGGTTGTTATCTATAAGCCTTCGTAACACTTCACGAACCAAGGACACATGAGATTCCATGGAATCTGCGTAAATTAAAATGTCATCCAGATAAATCAGAACCCCCTGATACAACAAGTCATGGAAAATGGTGTTCAAAAACATTTGGAACACAGATGGCCCCGATTGTAAGCCAAAGGGAAGAACCGTCCATTTAAAGTTACCTAGAGGAGTTGCAAAGGTGGTGAGCCACTCAGAGTCCGGGTCCATTCTAATCCTATGAAAAGCCTCTTTAAGATCAAGTTTGGTGAAATATTTTCCTTGAACAAGATGGTCCAAAACAGTCCGTATCAGAGGTATGGGATAACAATTGGAGGAAATAACCTGGTTAATAGCAGAGTAGTTAACTATCAGTCTCGGATCCGCGCTGGGATCTTTTCTCTTTCGGAAGAAGACAGGACTCGCCGTGGGGGCTGTAGAGGGCTTGATAAAGCCGCGAGCCAAGTTTTTATTTAGGAACTTCTTGAGAGCAAGGAGTTCTTTTTGGCTCATGGGATAAATTTTCGGTTTAGGCAGGGTGGCCCCGTCAACTAATTCCAGTTTACAGTCAAAGTCCGTGTGGGGAGGCAATTTGTCAGCCTCCCTTTCGTGGAAAGCCTTTTGGAAGTCTCGGTAGTGTGAAGGAATTTGTTGCAATTCTTCATGGGGAATAGAAAAGTTTTCATCTGAAGAGGACATAGTGCCAGCAGTCCAGTTTATCTGGGGGTTATATTCACGAAGCCAATCGATTCCCAAGACCAATTTGAACTGCATCGCCTTGGGAACTAGAAATCGCATGCTGTAATTGTTTTTGTCCATTTGAAATGAGATGGGCTTAGTGATTTTACTAATTACTCCCCCAGTCATTGAGGTCCCATCCATTTGCGTTAATTTGATGGGGCATTCCAAGGGCTCATAAAGAGTTTTCAATTGTTTGGCCAATTTGGGGTGTAACAAACTTCTGGAGCAGCCAGAGTCAATTAATGCCCTATGTACATGCAAAGTCCCATCGCTGCCACTAATCGCAACCGTGGCGTAGAAATGGGGAATTTTAGGAGTACTTACAGATGTTCCCGCCGCTTGCCAGTCATCGCAGTCAGGTTTAGAATCTCCATCTATGTCAGATGAGGACGAAGAGGTGGTTTCATCATCGGGATCGGAGTCTCCTGTCGCCGCTGCAGGGTCCTTAGAAGTGCGTCTAAGTGGTTGTTTGGCGGCCGCTGTCTGATGTGTGAATTCTATATTCTTTGGGTCTGCTCGTGCTCCCTTAGTCCCAGTCGGAGCTTGGTTTCCGCGGCAGGTGTTGGCGAGGTGGCCCGGTTTTCCACAGTTAAAGCACATGCCCAAACAGAGACGTTTGTTCCGTTCCTCAGCATTGAGGACGGTGGGACCGCGAGGTTGTCGTTTTGGCACGTCTTGTCTTTGTCGGTTCAGCTGAACAGTCTGGGTTATGCCTTCCATTTCAGTAGCTAGTCTGACCCAACCTAGCAGGGTCTGTGGATTGGCCTGCATTAAGCACCCGTGTAGAATATCAGGATTTAGTCCATCTTTGTATAACTCAATTAGAATTTCATCACTCCACGGGACTTTGGTGGCCAGGTTTCTAAATTCACGGGAATACGTCCCCACATCGTTCCTGCCTTGTTTCATTCGTTTCAGTTGATATTTGGTGTTTTCCAATAAATGGGGGTCTTCAAAGCGTTCCCGCAGATGGTTCATGAAGAGCTGCAGATTTTCAGTTTCGGGGGCGCGGGAGTCATATAGGTTCGCTACCCAGTCTGCTGCCAGTCCTTTCATCCTCTGGCTTAGGTATCGAATTCGGGCCGCATCATCCCGAAATAGATGGCCGTGATCAATCATGAAATTGTTTGCCATAGTCAAAAAAAAAGAGAGTTTCTCCCCCTTCCCGTTGAAGGTCGCTTTCAGGTCTCCCACATTTCTGAGTAACAGTGGCGTTGGCGTGTGCCCTGTTGGTTGCTGGGGCGGACCAGGGGTGCCTGCCGCCGAGACAGCCGCTCGTGGTTCTCCTCCTGGTGATCTCCCTGTCTGCGAGGGACGGATGCGCATCTCGCGTAGCATGGTCTTGAGTTCGAGTATCTCCTCATCTTTTCTTTCCAGTTCGGTTTCCATTTGCTTTATCTCCTCCAAAAGGGATAGGTCTTTTGCTGATGTATCCCATCTAGCAGCCCTTCTGCGTTGTCTCAACGACGTATGTGGCTTTTCACCCCAGACCCAGGTTTGGCCGCTTGTGGGGGTTTCCATAGCCTCGGTCAGGCGCAATTTTGTCTTGGTATCCAGGGGCACTTCAGTTTCTGTAGCTCCATCAGATTCTGCAGATCCTTGCTCTTCTTCAGTAATCGACTGGTCCATCAATTGGTGCATTTTTTGAAAGGATTCTCGAGCTTTCTGTCAGGAACAGATTCACTCTTACACGGATCAACAAACTTAATAGAAGATTTATTGTAACATAGTAAGGGATGCTGTCTTCAGACGTTAAAGCTCGAGAATGGAACGTTTTCCCCCACCTTACACTTTAACAGACAGTTTCTCCTAAGATAGTTGTAAAAGAACGAACGTCATCATGCCAAACGGTTCCTTTGAAATTCCAGCCAGAAGGAATGGTTGGCGCCTGGGAATAGCTAACAGCCTACTATCACTATTTCCTCAGTCTACTGCTATCCTAAAACAATAAAACATGGAGGACTCCCGACATCAAGCCAAGAAATACAATCGAAGAAAAGCCAAAGATGCTACTAAACAAAGAACCTTCCATTCGCAACAGCGGACGAGAAAGAACTGAGGAGAGACCGTTGCTTGGCGGGGCTGAGCATGCTCAGTGGGGAAGGGGTTCCCGCCAAGCTACTAAGCTCTAGAATCTTCCGAACGCTACCGCGCACGTGCGAAAGCTCCTAGTGTGTGAGGCACAGAGACCACAAAGAAGAAGCCACGGTTGCCTTGACTTCAGAAGCCTTGAGCAGAGCAGAGGTCTTGGAGGTCTCTATGAGGTAGAATCAACCTGATGGCAAATAACAACAGACCACTCTTCATCTTATGGATGCTATGGGGAGTGCACTATTATATGTGAGAATGAAGTATAATTAAATCACCAAAAAAGCCCAAAACATAGGATCAAAATTAAGTAAAGCAGCAAAAACAGTGAAACATATTGAATCACATGGCTGAAATATCTTCTTTTGATCAGTAGTAAAACAGTGGTCTCATAGTTGTCAGCTACATTTCAATGGGGAAGATATTTTAAGGCTACAGCTGAGAAGGTACTCTTTCTTGTGAACACATAGGCCTGAATCCTCTTGGCATCCCAAATATTGTAAATCCACGGGATTTAGGTATGTGCTGACCCATTTATTTATTTACTTATTTATTTAATATTCTGTTTTTCATAGAATCATACAATTGGAGGAGACCACAAGATCCATCCAGTCTAACTCCCTGTCATGCAGGAATACACAAACAAAACACTCCTGAAAGATCACCATCCTATCTCTGTTCAAAAAAATCTCCAAAGAAGAAGACTCCATTGCACTCTGAGGAAATGTATTCCACTGTTGAACAGGAAATTCTTCCTAATGTTTAGGTAGAACCTCTTTTCCTGTGATTTGAATCCATTGCTCTGTGTCCTAGTCTCTGAAGCAGCAGGAGACAAGCTTGCCCCATCTTCCATATGACATTCCTTCAAATATTTAAATGTGGCTGTCCTCTCAACTCTGAACCTTCTGTTCTCCAGTCTAAACATATCCAGCTCCCTGTGCTGCTTCTCATGGGGGATGGTTTTTAGGTCTTTTATCATTTTGATCACTCTCCTCTGGATATGTACCAGCTTGTCAATATCCCTCTCGAAATGTGGTTCCCAGAACTGGACTCAGTACTCCACTGCTGCTTTCCACAATCTGGATGTTACACTTCTATTGATGCAACCTAGATTCATATTGGCCTTTTTAGCTGCCACATCACACTGTTGGCTCATGTTCAGCTTCTGGTCTACTAAGATTCTTAGATCCCTTTCACATGTAGCAAGGCCAAGTCAGGTGTCACCCATGTTAGATCACATTTCATTTTTTCCCCACCAAAGTATAGTACCTGACATTTCTCCCTGTTGAAATTAATTTTGTTAATTTTCTCCCATGTGAGACACAAAGTAAATGATTCAATAGGTCTACTCAAGTGGGGACTAGCCAGTAGGATTCAGGCCATGTTGTTGTGTGCCATCAAGTTGTGTCTGACTAAGGCAAAGCTATCATGGGGTTTTATGATGCTGAGAGTATGTGACATACTGTGTAGGTTTCCAAGGTTGAAACCATTATTACACATTTGCTCTTTCAGGCCATTGTGTGTCCAAAATATTTGCGGAAGAACCTCTCCGGTGATCTTAAGTGGAATGAATCAACCCCAAAGTAAACCAAATCACACGGAAACCTGAAAGCAAGTCTCAGTGTGGTCAGATGCCTCTGAGTGACTGCAGAGCAGCTGTCAGCTCTGACAGCTGAAACAAGCATTGCTCCTTCCTTGTTTTAGACCATGGGCTTGCTCTGTTACATACCCATGCTTTGGAAGAGAGTGGCTGCTGCCACCCCTTCAAAGCAAGAGGGGAACATGAGCATGAAATAAAAATGTATGGAAGAGAAAGGAATTTTTGGCACACCAGAGGTTGTTGCCTTAAATAACACTCTGCAACCATGGTGGCTGGAGATGGTGGTGCAACAGTATTTAGAGGATTACAGCTCCCCATTCCTGGCAAGGTATTGGTCATAATGAGTTTTTAATTCATAGGCCGTAATGTTAGCCAAGGTATAAATGCATTACCTTGGCTGAGATCTATTATGTACCTCAGCAGAGGACCGGTCTTTGCTATCATATTTACACTATTGTCCTGCAGAGATTGCTTCCTGTTTTAATCATTTATTTATTAGTTTTAACATAAACAATTTAATTCACAATTTCTAATTTCTAAATTAGCCAGTAGGCAGGAATATACTATGGTGATGGGGCATGAAAGTATTTACCCACCAATAAGGATTCTCTTTCCCAATGAAATTTCCCTGCACTCCTCAAATTTCTAGCATTTCAGGGAATGAGATACTGAAAATTATTTACATCTAAAATTCTTATATTTGCTCTGTTCACATTCCCCATGTAACTGTGCCTGACCCTTTTATTTGGATGCCTGAATTGTATTTCTAAATGCTCAACTGAAATTTTAAGTTTCTACACTACTAGAAATTTTGGAACTGGGGAAAATTATATGGGAGCAGGGAAGAATTTTCATTTGAGGGGCTAATGTCCCCAGAAGTTTTCCCCCTGTCAATAGTGTGAACTTGTGTCCTGCTTTAAAGGTGTCTATCTGGAGGCATCCTTTGTTTGATGAACTGTCCAGTTCATGTTCAGTTTAAAGATAAAGGATAAAGACCCACAAGATGCCAGGAGAATAAGGTTGCTCATCAAGAGCACATCTGGAAAAAAGATGAAGCCAGAGGTATACAGGTTCATACCATCTTCCACACTACAATGACCTGGATTGAATTTCTGCTTGTAGTTATTATTTCTATACCTATAAATGAGCACATGCAAATCTTGTACAAATTTATATCCTCTTTTTGATCCTCTTTTCTGTGTGCAAGAAGCTGGCAAGAGAGGAAATAGATTGTAGATCTAGTGTTGAGCCCTGGACTTTCTTGCAGGTGCAAGTCTTGTGTAATATTGTAACTTTGCGTAATAGTTACTGACTGCGGAAGTATCAAATTAAATATATATGCAGTTGGAGAGTGTACAATTGTTCAAAGCAATCACGCTTCAAAGGTTGGAGAGACAGATGAGAGAAATTTCTCTGGTCAAAGTATTACTTAAAAGAATATTGAATGTATGGAGAGATAGGTCTCCTTAGTGCAAAGCTAAAATCCATCATAATGCTTAGGCAAAATATACACCACAGATATTATCAAATATATTAGCAAGAAGTCCTAAAAGATACCAGCCTTGTTAAACATTTGAGCCAAGGATGCCATAAAGTTGCAAGCTAATTGCCTTATAAAAGAGAAAATTTGCACAAAAATGCTTGTAAATAAATTAACTGACTTTTGGGAACAAACGGCAGAAGTGGAAGTGCTGTTTGTGCCCTCTTTGTGGGCTTCTACATAGCATCTCATTGACCACTGTGAGAAACAGGATGTTGTAGCTCCATCTCTGGTCTGATGCAGCAAGGCAGTTCTTATGTTCACAAGTACTGGTATATGAGCTTATTCATCCATGAACTATAGTTAACCCCCACAGATGCACAACAGACCAGATTCTTATCAAGCTAATCTTAAATGTGATAAGGATGAGGCAAGCAAAGGCAGGATTCACTTTCTGGTCTATTAGGTATTTATGCTGCTTTTCACGGCACAAACATCCTCGTTTCTTGTTCCAGCCCATAGGAAGAAAGCAGTCATTGACATCCCTTTACGAGTTAACTGATGCTGAAAACAAGATATTTTGTGATTTAAATCTGCACAGCTGATTACTTAGGTAATAAGTGGGGCTAGGGTGGGAGGAGATGAGATCCAACAAAATTTGTAAGAAAGATTTTTTAAAAAATTTCTCTCTCTCTCTCTCTTTTTAAAAAAAGAAAGATATGAAGTTTTGAGTTCTGACGGGGGTTTGTGGAAGCCTGTCTAGAGAAAACCTGAATTAATGAGGAGAAGAATGCTTTCCTGATGATTAACAAATCAGTTAACAGGTTAGGTGTGTGTATTTGTGCTTGCTGAGGCACTAAGGAATAAATTGACAGGTAATATGAAGCTCAAAGACTCGTGAGTTCAAAGAGTGCAAGTTTATTTATTCTTCTGTTTTTGCATGTGTTCATGGAAAAGCAGGAACATTGGGCAAGGAAAAACTATCCATCATTCAACCAAAAAGGCACAAAAATCCTTGTGCAAGCTTTTGAGACTGACATTTCCTAATCTTAATCTTAATTAAGATAGTGTTGCCTGCCAATTTGTTCCAGGTCTTGAGGTCACAGGGCCAAAACCTGAAATCTAGGGCTGCTGCTGCTGCTGCTGCTGTTGTGTGCCTTCAAGTCATTTTCAGCTTACAGTGACCCCAAGGCAAAGCTGGCATGGGCTTTTCTTGCAAAGATTTGTTCAGAGAGGGTTTGTCATGGCCTTCCTCTAGCAAATAATCAAATCCATGAAGGTCAAACCTGTAAATGTGGAGGGCTGATGGTATATCTTTTTTCCCCATAGCATAGCCACAGATTACTGCATCATTAGATTTCTTATTGTTCAGAAAGTCTTTTAAAAACATCTTCAATTGGCTTATGCTTCCAGAAGGATCTGTATTTCTTTTTTTTAAGCAGTATGTTTTTAAAATGCTTTTAATTCTATTTATAAATTCATGTCCTTATTTCTTTTCAGATTTGTTTGGCAGTTTCATTCTAACAAGGCACCCTGTCCACCTGGAGTCCTAGGGCAAGGGAAAACATTGGATACATAACAACAACAATAATAGAAGGTCCTTTAGAAAATATGGTTCCAAACCATTTAGATTTTAAAGCTTCCCAGAAAAGAAATGACTGCCAATGTACTTGATACAGAATAGGCAGTCAATGTACCTGATATAGAATAGGTACAATATGATCCTACAATATGCCATATTCTGTACATCTGCAATTTCAAAACAATCTTATTCATTTCCAATATGGGACCCACATTGGCTTAGAACAAGGTTAAAACAAAATAAAGCTAAAATTCTGATGACAAACAAATTGTCATGGTAAAACACCATTAATTTTTAAAAGTATAAAATAATTTAAAATCATAAAAAGAAAGATTAAAAATAAAGCAACCCGTGTAAAAATATCCTTTCTGCACAGTCTTTGAGGTTCAGCCTGCCTAGAATGTTTTACAGTTATCTAATCTAGATCTACAAAGTGTGTATGCCTAAATGTTGCTGTTGCATAGAAAATTTAAACTGGAAATGTATACTTTCATACAGTTTTATACATACTTAAAAACCATGCTATAACATATGAAATATTGGGGTATTGCAGGATTTTCTCCAGCATTTTAACATCTTTTATGCCATTCACTGCTCAGCAGCTTTCTCCATTCTAGTCTACATGAAACTGTTATCATCTCGCTGTTCTGCTGAAGCAGCTCAGGCAAACATAAATAGGAAAGTGGATAGCCTAGGAAACTGTGAAACTCAGCAAGCTGGAAATAGAAATGGAGAAATGTTTTGTTTCCTCTTTTATCACTTGCTGCTTATAACAATAACAGTCACAGGTACCAGAGAGTGCCAGATGATGCCAGCAATAGGTATTGCATTTTAGGGGGGTTGTACAAAGGATTTTGTGCAAGATGCCCTGAGAGTTGCCATATATCCTCCTTTTCCACGATGTGTCCTACTTTTAAGAGCTAAAATTTCTGTCTAGGTAGATTTTATCCTATGGACATGAATCCTATCCATTTGGCCCTTTTCTCACTAAGTCGATTACTTTGTAACTGGGATCCAATCCCTGCCAAATCATTACAGTTGGAAAGTACAATGTCCTCCAGATGTATCTGGCTTTGAGGACATAGCCAGATGCTTGCTTGATCTGTTCTGCTCTCCACCAGCCACGTAATAGCTGTGGAGAAGGAGTTATCACAGCAAAATTGTGAGTCTTCAGGGTGGTGGGAGGAGAGCCATAGTCAAGTTCCAGCTCTTACACTATGCACAATAATGTAGGGATTTCTGTCACAATCTGTCTCTAGGCTTAGTGGCATGATACTTTACTGTACAGACAAGCACTATGAGAAATAAAGCCAGCTATTTGTCAAAAATCTGGCTTCCAGAACTTGAATCTGAAAAACAAAACAAAATTCCCATAAAAATAGGAAGAAAGCATTCCCAAACCCATAATGAGAGGATCAAAATATCAGGCCTCACATGTTAATTTGGCCTCTCTCTAGATTAAAAAAAAATCACTAAAGAAAATTAATTGGGTAGTCGGGTATCAGCTGGCTTGATGACAGGGACTGCCACTCCAAGTCTGATGGACAAAGCCACGAGACTCACCGCCTGCAATTTACAGACTGTAGAACGATGATGTAATCTTAATGTGAGCAAGTTTTAAATCCCTGGAGACACATTACTGTGACAATAGGATGAGATCATACCCTATATTTGTCTGCCGTAGGGGAAAGGAGGGGCAGAGTGGAGGAAGAGAAGAATCAAAACCCCCTCTAAAATGCAAAACTCATGCTGAGTGTTAGCAGAAACCTATAAAAGACTGAGTTTATGTCAAGGGGCTGAGACTCTCTTTACCTCATTCACTTTAGGAAATAATACTGGGTTAGAACTGGAATCCTAGCTAGCAAACTTGTTCCACCATGAGGCATACATTATTTATTTCTTCCATCTTTCTACCCATCTTTTTAAACCAACCCGGCTCCCCCAGAGTGGCTCACAACAAATCTAAATTAGAGCAAACCCCACAGTTTTAGATGACATTGAAAACTAAATGCATATATACCTGAAGTGCTTCTGTAAAGGGGAGAGGTGCCTTTTCTTAATTCCCCATTTCAGAAACTTAGTGCAAGCTAAATAGGTGAATTTCCACTCAAAGGAAGTTCCATGTGAGAGCTGACAAACTGGATGTTCCTGATGCTCCTAGCCTCTTGCCAGATTGTGATTGCTGGAGGTGACCAGCCCTAACAGGACTTCCAGGCTCAGGCAGGGTTGTATATCGTTGTTCTTGCCATCAAATCAATTTCAATTTACAGTGACCCTATAAATGAGAGACCTCCTAGTCATCTTAGCATCAATCACCCTGCTCAGGTCTTGCAGATGCAGGGTGGTGACTTCCTTGGTTGAGTCTATCCATCAGTAACACAGTCTTCCTCTTTCCCTGCTGCTGTCCATCTTACCAAGCACTATTGTCTTTTCTAGTGAGTCACGTCTTCTCATGATATGGCCAAAGTACAACAATCTCAGTTTAGTCATCTTGGCTTCTAGGGAGACTTCAGATGTGATTTTCTCTAAGACCCATTTGTTTGCCTTTTTAGCAGTCCATGGTATTCGTAGCACTCTTTTCCAGCACCACATTTCAAATGAGTTTCTTCCTCTCAGTTTTCTTCACTATCTAGCTTTCATGGCTATTCACAGAAATTGGAAATACAGTGGCATGGACAATCTGATTTTACTATTCAATGATACATCTTTATACTTCAGGATCTTGTCTAGTTCTAGTTGTCTAGTTCCTTCATAGGAAGCTGCCCTTCCAAGCCTTTCTAGCCTTCTTCTGATTTCTTGACTGCAGTCTCCATTCTGATTAATGACTGAAAAATCTTGAACTGTTTCATTGACTTTACCCTGTACTTTAAAGTTATGTAAATCATCAAGGGCCATTATTTTTGTTTTCTTCAGCTGTAAATCTGCCTTTGCCCTTTTTTCCTTGACTTTCTTCATCCCAAATCTGTGCTATTTTCTGCTAGTAGTATGGTATCACCTGGATATCTTAAATTGCAGGTTTTCTTTCCTCCAATTTTCACACTTCCTTCATCTGAGTCTAATCATTCTTTAAGTATATATCTTTAGTATACAAGTTAAACAGATAAAAACAAAACAGACTTGTTTGACCCCCATACCAATTAGAAACCAATCCATTTTTCCATATTCTGTCCTAATGGTAGCCTCCTGTCCTGAGTACAGCTTAGGCATCAGGAAAATCAGATGTTATGGCACACCCATTTCTTCTAGAGTGATTGACAGTTTTTCATGATCTTTACTATAATCTGTAAAATACATGGGTTGAGTATATCCCAGGTATTTTCCAAAATTGAATATTCACTGTTCATCCACTTCCAAAGGAAGAAATGAACCAGGAATGAAGAGGCTACTGACATTAAAGAGCTCAGAATATTGTTTTTAAGGAGTAATACACTATTATTATAGTTTCAGCCCCCCAAGTAATCTGCTGCTGTTGTAACTGCAGTTTTAAAAAGTAAACACTTATTATCCCATTTCTTGAAAGTAACTAGTTACTTTTTATTTACTACTTGTCCGGGGTCAGGAAGGCCATAAATCAGAGACAGGACTGATTTTTTAAAAAAAATTCAAGTCTTTTGATTGATTTGTTTAAAATGCTTTTAATTCTCTGGAAAATTTAACTGAGTTTTAAGAATAACAGCTAGCATTCTATCTTGTAGTTATGGATTCTTAACTGGGAGTTATGTATCATAGACACCCTGTATTCAGTAATACTGTATATTCACTAGGAATATAGATAGTTGTCTGTATTGGACTGATTTATCTCAATATTGTCTACACCAGAAGCAGCCCCCAAAGCTGTTTTTGTGTCTCTTGAACCCTCCATACTCTGTGGAATGCCCTTTTGCTGATCAACTAACAGTGAATTCCCTTTCCTGGAGCCCTTTCACACTGCACAATAGCATGATAATTCCACTTTAACTGCCATGATTCCATCCTAAGGAATTCTGGGATCCGCAATTTGGGGAGGGACCTTTAGAATTCTTTGCCAGGGGGCTCCAGTGCCTCCCCAGACTATAAACTCCAGAATTCCAGAGGATGAGGCCATGGTAGTTAAGTGGAATCATAGTGCTACAATTGTGTAATATGTTAGTTTCTCTGAAAGCCTCTAGCAACCTTATCACACCATGGTGTTGTACCGTCATAGTAGTGCATTAGTCTCACTTTTGCCTCAGCCTTATTGTCATCGCTCTCCAGGTGCTATTGCGTTGCATTGCATCGGAGGCATTGAAAATGTTTATTTTTCATAGTCAAAATAAGCTATTAATGATCTACTTCCACTTAATAATTCAGTAACCAATTTGGGTGTGGTTATCTCATAGCAGTTTCTGTCATAGTGTCATGACATCGTAGCATTGTAGCTTCATGACATCGTAGTGTCCTGACATTATGGAGCAATTAGAACCACAGGAACCAATCACAGAAATGAGGGGTGGGGCTTAGGAGTCTCTAGTGATCCCTTAACGCAGATGAACCAAACAAATGCCACTATTAAAGTGCAAATGTGGAGAGGGTATGATAGAGTAATCAACTATCTTCACAAGAATGACTGGAACAGAATTCAAATGGAATAATGTGGCATAAGGGAGCAGTGTGATAAGGCTCTTCAAGCTACAATTCACTGCAATGTTGAACATTACAAAAAAAAATATGTCATTTTTCAAAAGCAGAACTGGATTAGTTTAGGATTTTGGCAGTCCACAAAGCCCCTAGAGGCTCCCAGATGCAGAAATCTGGCCCCTAGACTTGCCACATTTGCCCATTATGCTGACTAGCAGTGATTCCCCAGGGTTTCAAACAGGAATCTTTCTTTCCTGGCACAGCCTGGAGATGGAAAAGACTGAACGTGGGACCTTTTGCATGCAAAGCATGTACTCTCAGTAGAGCAGAGGCTCGTGTTAAGTGTTAATTTCACTCCACAGAAGGATTCTTTTTTTAAGTGGAAACCATGCCAGGCTCTTCCACACCAGGAAATACTAGTGACCAATTACCAGAGGGCTGATTAGAGTAAATCTACATTTCAAGGTATTTTTTTCCCCATGCACAGTCTGAACATGAAAACCTGAACATGCAATATTGCTCTCATCAGGCATTTAAAATACACACACACACACACACACACACCATTTTTCCCATGAGGTTTGGCAGGCAATTAAAATATTGGACTCAATTCCTCCTTTCATTAAAAAAAGGCCGCATTTTATTTCTATAAACGAGAGACTGCAGACAAAGCAATTTAGCAAGCAATGGTGAGACATATGACATCATTTTTGGCAGGGATAGGAGAGACTGGGGTATCCTAGTCCCTTTCATTCCTTTAATTTTTTTTTTTTAATATTGTTCCAAAAGGCAAAGAAAGCATGCTCTTGAGAAAGTGGTCAGAGCTAGGAGAGTCATAGCTGAGAAAGTCTATTTAACTGAATACAGTGGGGATTGTGTGGGAATATGGAGGAATTTCAGCTTCCAGATGTTTCCAGGAACTTTTTTTTGCAATCTCAAAACTATTTCTTAAACTTCTGTTAACTGAAGCACTTTCTACCCTAAACTGGGGCCAAAGTAAAAATGCATCTGCATGTCAGTGCATTGGAAAGTGGCACCATTTTGTCCTTCCTATCATGGGCTGGATCTAGCAGAAGCTGTAACGCGAAGTAACTCAGAGGCACTGGCCCAGCCTTCATTTACTTCTACTGGAGGGGGTGGGTACAGTGCATTGCTGAGGTATTAAGTCCCCTTTTAATTTTCCCATGTTTTGCTATATTGCAACCTGGAGCTGAAATTGATTTAATTGGGATTGTTACCACTTTATATACATAAGATACTCAACTGCTGTGAATGTGCTAAATATGTTTGTTATGCCACAGAATTTACATAAACAAATATAAACATGTAGATGTCTTGTGCTTGATTTTTTTGTATCACAATTGGGTAGATGTCTCACTGAGTCAATGAAACTTAGTCTAAAGTAAGGACAGGATTCAGTCATATTTTCCTAAACAGTTTATTCAGATGTTAACCTGCATTTACTTTAATTCTTTTTTTAAGTTTTTTTTTCCCTTAGGTTGTTTGCTGCTCTTTGTTTTGAGTGGGGTAACAGGACATGAAACCTGTAACTGCTTTGGTTTTAGTATTTTACACACAGTGTGTGTTTCTAGGGTGAAACCAATAATGTAGCCATAGCTCAGCTGTGACGCAGAAAGAAAGCTGCCCTAGCAAAGCTTGGATCAAAATTTGATGTTTGTAACATGTGCTTTAGGGGACAGTTTGATCTCCCATTCAGCAGTTGCTTATCATTAGCAGCAGAATGAGTCATCTTCTGAGTCACACAAAGAGTATGTTGAACAGCACAAAACAGTATTGAACCTGCCATGTAAGGATATGAAATACTGTCTTACAAAAAAGACCACTCCAATAGTCATACTCAGACTGAACCAGCTCTCACCTCTCACTCTTGGGTAGATTTCCGATGGTGGTACTCAACTGTTCCTCAAAAAAGGAGCTGTTACTTGGCATATCACAAGGTGTCATCCTATCCCCAATGCTGGGAGAGATCATCTAGAAGTATGGGGCAGGGTACTATTAGTATGTCAATTACACACAAATACACTTCTCCATACTTTCAAAAATAGCATCAGCTAAGGATCTCTTCTGAATGAATGCCTGAAGAAGGTAACAGTCTGGATGAGAAAAACAAAAAACAATCTGAAACTGAATCCAGAGGAGATGGAAGTGTTACAGTCAAGGGCCTGACATGGGTTTGGAGGTGTGTCAACCAGTTCTGGATGGGGTTACATTCCTGAAAGACTGTGTTTGCAGTTTAGGGGTGCTTTGGGATCCACAGCCCACATAAATGTGATGGCCAGGAGTGCTTATTATCAGCTTCAGCTGTCACTTCAGCTGTGCCCCTTTCTACAGCTAGAGGAGCTAAAGATGGTAGTGCACATGCTGGTAACCTCAAGGCTGGACTTCTGCAATGCACTGTACATTGGGCTAGCTCAAAATATGGCAGCTAGATTGGTTGCTGTTGCATCTAGAAGTGATCATATTGCTGTTGTTGGGTACCTTCAAGTCATTTCTGACTTATGGAGACCCTAAGGAAAATCTATCACAGAGCTTTCTGAGAGAGTGCAACATATCCAGGGTCACCCAATGTGTTTCCATGACTGAATGGGGAATTGAACCTGGTTTGTTGTTCAACACTTTAATCACTACACCATGCTGACTCTGTGCTCATATTACACCTATATTAAAATCACTCCACTGGCTGCCAATTAACTTCCAGGAAAAACACAAAGTGTTGCTACCTTTAAAGCCCTGCATGATTTGGATCCAGATTTGGATCACCCTCACCATATAAGGTACCCCTTATACTCAGGTTCCCCTCTAGGGGACATTTACTTTGGACAGCCAGAAGTAGGCTGAGAGCTGTCACCCAGAGGATTTTTTGATTAGCCACCTCCCAATTGTGGAATGATCTGTTGGAAGAAATTTGACAGCTGGATAAAGCAGCAGTAAAGACTAATCTCTTCTAGCAGGCCTACCTGGATGATTTATAAATTGGGAGTTTTTAAATTATGAATTGTTTTTATATGTGTACTTTTTAACTACTATTATGCTCTTTTAACTGGCTGTGTATTGATAATCTGTGTTTTTAGCTGGTCTCTATCTGTTGTACTTTCATCAGTTGTTCTCTATGTCAATCCATAGGAAAAGGTGGGCAATCAATCAATCAATCAATCAATATTTTAGTATTGCTACTAATATTGTTACTTTCATATGATAAGTGTTTAGCACATGCCTGTTCTCAATTGCTGCCAAAAGTCCCAGACATCTATTGCCCTGCTCAGGTCTTGCAAACTCAGGGCTGTGGCTTTGTTGATTGATTCTACTCACTTGTAATGTGGTCTCCCTTTGTTTCCAACTGCCTTCCATTTCATCCTTCACATTAAGATAGAACTGTTTTATCTAACCTTCTCTTCAATATGCTATTTTTCAGTGTGGAGGCAATTACAAGCATTATGGAGACCGTATCCTCCATGGGAAGTGTATATCAAATGCCCCCACTTGTATGACCTTTCAAGACACCCAGGTCCTCTCAGGTAGGGAGAAATGTCTTTGGAGCCCTCAGATAAGACACATGGCCACCCTTGATGTACCCTTGAAAATAGTTGCAGGAGGAGGTTCAGTGGCACAAGTGACTTCAGGATATAGGTCTTGGTAGGATTCTAGTAAGCAGTTGCAGGATGAGAAGCCCAGGTAGGAATAGGTTGGATGTGTTAAGACCCCCAAGAAGCAGAGAAAACACAAACAAACCAATCATAAGAAGGTATCTGTTAAGACACAAAGGGTGCCTCACATCAGCCACCCCAAGTCCACCCTTTACCTATCCACCTTGTCTGGCATTCCCACCTACAAAAGCTTGTTCTACAGCTCTCTTGGATGTCCTCCCAACTCTGACAGCCAAGAAGGGCACCAGTTCAGCTGTTCCCCAAGTCCTTCACCACTCTTCATCCCCCTGCAACTCAGGTCTAAAGGAGACACTTGCAACTTCTTCCAGTTCCCCTACCTTCAGAGCTATTCAGTAGCCTTTTGTTGACCTCCTTGCCACTCCCCCCTGCAGAGGCTTTAACTGATACCAACACCTGGTTCTCCTTCCCACCTGAGGCCAGGGAGCTGGGAATAGGCAAAGCAGTGCCTCAATCCTACTCTGAAATCTGAAATGGTGTAATCTAGAAACAGGATTATGGCAGTTGTTTTTAATAAGAACAGGGCTTGAGTTTTATCCTAGAATGTGCAGTCTTTTCGTTTCCCATTTGACACACTATATTCTACCAATAAAAAAAAAAAATATGTGCAGAATGAAATGGCTTGGCCTTGCTGTAAAGATTCATAGAATCATTGGTGGAAGTGACCACAAAGGTCATCTGGTCCAACCCTACACTATGCAGGAACTCACTCCTGAAAGATGGACACCCTATCTCTGCTTTTTTTTTTTAAAAAAATCTCTAAAAAGGATTCCACCACTTGCTGAGGTGCCCTATTCCACTATTGAATAGCTATCAAGTTTATTGGAATGTACTCTTTCAAGGGGAAAAACAGGCTCAGCAACAAACACAGCTAAGAGATTTGAACTGATCCTTTGGCTGTGCTTTGTTGTCTGCTTTCTCCTTTTAGTTTACTGCAGAATAAAACTGGGCCATCAGATTTGCTACCCAGCAAATGGCTGCTCTGCAACTAGTTTAATAGCCCAAACAAATTAGAATCCTGCTGGGTTGCTTACATATTAGAGAGAGAGAGAGAGGGGGATGACAAGCATGTGTGCTGTGTGTTTTTTTTTTCTTTTTTGGATTTACAAAAATGCTTGTGATCGTTTTATAATTAAATATTAACCTGACCAAAGAAAGCCAGCAGCCTTTCAAATAATTGGCTTAACTTTCTCTGTTAGAATTTTTATACTCAGGCTATCTCTGGGAATATGGTCAGATCTTCATTTATACATGAGGAAAAACCAAGTATGCCTTTTTTCCCTAGATCACAAACCATCTTCTAGTTTTGAGAAATTAAGCACATGAAAGCCAGGATCTCCCCAAATAAAGAGAAGACATGACACAGAAGACATATCTTTATACTTGTATTCCATCTTTGAAACATTCTCCAGTCATTATTCTTCAATAATGACTTCAATAAAGAAAATTCCTTGATCAGCAATCACCTTTCTTGACAGGCAACTGGAACTGCAAGTGGCAGGGTTAGGACCAAAGACCTCAAACCCAATCATCCAAATTACTCTGCTGGCAATAGTGTTGGCTCCAGGCTTTGGAGAGCCTTTGTGTAAAATGCGCTCAGGTTTCTTATTGGTGATCTAATTTATCTGCTTACCTTGTCCTTCAGGATCCAGTCCACACCAAGGTCCATGGAGAGAGGCCAGGGCAAGAGAAAGCTCCTGTTCCTTCTCACATCTATTACTATTCACTTGCTTAGAGGAGACAAGTGACACAGCAAAGAAGAAAAGCATCAGGTGGAAGGGGCTCTATGAACCGATAGATGCCTTGCTAGGCTATGTGTCCTTTTGTTATCCCAAAGGTGGTGGACCTTGACGTCCTCCAGCAGTGCTAGTGTCTCCTGAGAAAGATGGGGAATTATAGCTCAAAAGAAGGCCCGTGAGAAGGTGGTAACTGTGGGATCTTTTCACCTTTTAATACTAATGCAGAGACACCAGTTGGAGATCAAAAAGAATTTTTTTATTGGGGGAATTAAACACATGCAAACAGTCTCATGAACCACACAAAGCTAGCAGAGGTAAAGGAGAGAAAGGTTGGATATTAAGAGTATGGGGTGAAGTGGGCCATAGTTCCTGAAGCAGCAGAGGATCAAAGCATGTCTCAGACTGGGGGAATCTGAGGGCAGTACAATGAACTGGAATTTGAGTGCCCTCACACAGCATAACATGCCAATGTGTATCCAAAGTACTAACAAAAAGCTGTGGGCTGAGTTAGAGTTAAAATACCCTTTTTCTGTCCTGAGAGGAGTGCATTAATTGGCAAAGCCGACAAAGGGGTCTGAAAGGTTCTGATTGTCTTTGTGGCAGATGACAAAGCACTGAAGCTTCATGATAGCCTCTTAATGACAAAGAAGGGTGATAGAACAAAAGGACAGTTTCTGTGGAAAAAGTTAACAGGATGACAACCTTTTGGTTGCACCTTCTAGCAACTTCTCTTGCTGTTATTCCCTACACTTGTTACTTTGGAGGACCATCTAAAACTCATCAGACTGGGCTCTCTGGCTGATCCTTCTGAACTTATGACCTGGCCATGCTGAGGTCTTTTGTCCTAGTGTGAAGCTTCCAGTCACAATCCTTTCCTTTCCATACAGCTTTCAGCCATAAGTATAAAATTTATATTTATTTCATGCCACATAAACAGTATTTATAGCCAATCATACTGTATCACAGACTGAGGGTGTGCAGCATGGTAACACTTATGTGTGCCCAATAACACTGACTTGATGCCAGCTCTGACTAGCAAGTCCTGTCCTAGATATGGCACTTTCTCCACACCCTTAGATTTGCTATTACAAGGATAAAAAATATCTTTCAGGGTTGGTTCAGCAGCCTCTATTAGCCAACTTGTGTCAAATACTGCTCTATGTGTGCATCTGTATGTGTGTGTGTGTATGTCTGCACACACGCATGCACTAGGCACAGGAGTCAGGAGGCCTTCCAGATTTTACCAGCCTGAAGCTTCCAGCATTCCCTACGATTGGCTATGTTGGCTAGAGTTCCTGGGGTCCGGAGTCTAACAACAGCCCGAGGCCTGCAATATTCCTGTTCCTTAGACCATAATTCTGCAGAAAATGAAGTGAATGAGGTTATTGAGTGCAACACTCAATTTCCTGATAATCCCCACTTTTAATAAAACCAAGCATCTAGCTCCCATGACTACAGAAATACGTTTGATATTAAATTACTGTCTTAGAAGCTGGGCAAAACTGACCACCTGAACAAGATTTGTTACAGTATGGTAAAAAACCCTACATCTAAACTGTCTACAATGAAAACCTAGTAAAGAGAGGTCAAGTGAATCTGACATGTATTACAGAGAGAAATTAAGGCCTGTCTAAAACTGAAGAGAAAACAGGTCTTCCCCACTTTCCCCTGCTCTTTAAGCAGAGGTTGGATAGGCATCTTTTAGGAGTGTTGTACAATCAGCCCTCCACATTTGCGGGTTTCACTATTGCAGATTTGATTATTCATGGATTGTTTGCTGTCACCTCTGCTGCCTTCCTATGCCATTTTTAATAGGGACTGCAAGCCTTGTGAGACTGAGAAACTATGAACAAGGCTTGTAAGTCCTTAGTAAGAATGATGTGGGGCAACAGTAGAGGTGGTAGTAAGCCCCACCACCCACCCACTTCTGCCTTATGAAGGAACCCTGATGCCTCAAAGGTGTGAATATGGTGATCATATCTTTTTTGTCTGTTAAATATGGTTTGGGAGGGCTTAGAGTTATTCATGGTTTTCCCACTTTCACAGGGGTCCTGTGCCCCTAACCCTAGCGAATGTGGAGGGATGACTGTAATTGTGTATTCCTGCATGGCAGGGAGTTGGACTAGATGGCCCTTGTGGTCCCTTCCAACACTAACAATCTATTATTCAGTTTTTCAATTTCATTTTTCAGTTTTTCTAGGGGAAGAATTGGAAGTTTAGAGAAATAAAGAAAAATATACAAAGGAAATATATTATTTTTTAGAAATAGTGAAATATTTTTAAAGCAAGATTTTTCTTACCTCAAATACTAGAAACCATGTTGTATGAAGATGTTTTGCATAGAATCATAGAGTTGGAAGAGACCGCAGGGGCCATTGACTCCAACCCCCTGCTATTCAGGAACACACATCAAAGCATTCCCAACAGATGGCCATCCAGCCTCTGCTTAAAAACCCCAAAGGAGACTCTACCACACTCCAAGGCAGCATATTCCACTGCCAGACAGCTCTGACCATCAGGAAATTCTTCCTGAGGTTCAAGTGGAATCTCCTTTCCTGCAGCTTGAATCCATTGCTCCTTGTCCTAGTCTCTGGAGCAGCAGAAAACAAACTCGCTCCTTCCTCAACATGACATCCCTTCAAATATTTAAACATGGCTATCATGTCTCCTCTTAAGCTTCTCTTCTGCAGACTAAACATACTCAGTTCTCTAAGCCGCTCCTCATAGGGCATGGCTTCCAGACCCTTCACCATTTTGGTCGCCCTCCTCTGGACATGTTCCATCTTGTCGATATCCTTCTTGAATTGAGGTGCCCAGAACTGGACACAGTATTCCAAATGACGCCTAACCAATGCAGAATAGAGTGGTACCATTATCTCCCTAAATCTAGACACCATACTCCTATTGATGCAACCAAGAATCACATTGGCTTTCTTGGCTGCCGCATCACACGCTGACTCATGTTCAGCTTGTGATCTACAAAGACTCCTAGATCCTTTTCACATGTACTGCTATCCAGCCACGCATCCCCCATCCTATAGATCATATCCATTCCTGTGCATATACCAGACATATAGAACAGTGAAATCCACGATGCATTTCTGTACAGTGCTGCTGTTTATGATAAAATACTATGGAAGAACTCAGTTATTTTCAACACTTAAATAAACTGAGTTTTGTAGACTACTAGCCTAGTTCTTAGTTTTTTTTTACTATTCTGGCTAAATATAATTGTCATAATAATTGCTATAATTGCTGTTTGTTACAAAATTTCTGTTTTCTGTTTTCACTGTTTGACTATCTGAATATAATTTGTCTTGTTTTGTTAAAAAATTTCTGGTTTCATTTTTTTTAACTCAGATGGAGAAAAAAATATGTGCTTAGGCAGCATGGGATGTGACAAGCTGTATTATTCACAATGCTGCACAGAATTAAGGCTTTTCTATTGTAAAATTTCACATGCCAAAGAGTACAATTTTATATGTACTTTAAATTTAATAATTTAAAATTTTATATGTACTTCTAAACTTTAAAATTTAAAATTGCTTTAAAATTTCCCCAAATATTACATCTTTAGTATTCCATGAAGACAGTAGAAACACATCAAATATTAATGACACTTTTGCTCTTTATATAAACACAAGCAACTAGATATAACTGAGCCAAAATAAATATAATTGTAGAAATAATAATTTTGCTCCTCTTTCCTCAGCTTCAATTCTCCCAATTTTCTGTAGTTGCTTCCCTGAGTCAGTTTTACATGGTAAGACTTTCGGAGTAAGGATTTGTTAAAACTGTTCCTTTTAAAGTGCACTATGTATTGAAAGTGCTGTTTCAAGCAGTTCATTAATCAGATGATAATTTTTCAAAAGAAGCAAATGAAAATGGATTCAGGTAGGCATGCTTTTCAAGTAACAAATGCAATTACTGTTCAGGAACCTGGGAGTCTGAAGCACTCTTCAAATGTTGGCTCTTTCTGCAGTTGATCAGAACCTAGAAATGTTAATTTTGAACTACAGCCCCCAGATCTCCCAGCTAGCTTGACAGAGGCCATCCTTCAAAAATTAGTTCAAAGTAGTTCAAAAATTAACATTTCCAAGCTCTGATTAGCTGCTAAAAAAGGAGAATCTGTGAGTTGCCTTTTAGAAAAGATACATTCACGAGCTCTGAAACGTAGTCGGGGCCATTAATGGGAATGTTACTCGTTATGATCTTATTCCTATCAGGAGATTTTATTTATTTAAATATTTCTAACCATCTCTATACTTTATGATCTCAGGGAGTGTACAATAAAAACAGTTTAACTGATAAGAACAATGTAGTGTAACACATTAAGTCACAATTAAAATAAACTAAAGGCATATTAAACAATGGCATAATGTGACGGATAAAATCAGTTAATACAGTCTGAAATATTTTAAAACAATAACATATGCAGAGATTTGGACAAAACCAAAAGCTCCAAGAGCTTTTAATAAATACAGTGTTTTTATTTGGTGCCAGAGTGACACCAGCGTTAGCATGAATTGAGCCTTCAAAGGGAGGGCATTCCACAACTGGGAAGTCCCAGCAGAGAAAGCCCACTTCCACATTCTCCCATTGTGGATAGCTCACAGTGGTTGAACACAGAGGATGGCCCCTCCTGCACAGCCTAATCCTTGGACAAGTATATATAGGTAGAGGTGTTTTTTCATGAATCCAGTTCCCAAACTATCCAGGTACTTGAATGCCACCACCAGCATCTTGATTTATACCAACAACTGCTGGTAATCCTATGCATTAGTTTCTAAGCAGCATTCTGGTCATTAGTCTAGCTGGGATACATCCCTTACACAGCCTTGAAAGAATATATGCAAAAATTACTTTGTTAGTTAACTTATGACATGCTGAGTGGACTGCTTAAAATTAAGGATGATCTGCCAACCATTGCTGCAACAATGATTTAACACCTAACATGGAGAAGAAATCTTAATTCCCCCATAAAGTTGTGAAAAATTAACATAACCATAAGATTATTAAGTCTAATAAAGACAAATAATTTACAGTTTCATTTCTAGAAAAGTATTCATATAAACTGGAAGGGGGTTGGACCAGATGGACCTCAGAATCTCTTCTAATGCTATGATTTTAATGTGGATATTGAAAAGGTTTGCCTAAATGAGTCTCTGATAAAAGCACATTTTGACTTGTCAATTGTGGGAGTTGAAACCACTACTGAAGTGTACTTTGTTTCCTCAATATGCGAGTTATTTTGTTCCTTTTATCTAAGCAGAAGTAATTTACTCCATTTAATCCCAAACATTTTCATCAAGATCCAGGTTCCAATTATGGCAAATGTGTATGATAAATTGTCGCAAGTGATTTGTCCAGTGTGAGCATAAGGCTTTGAAAGGAGAGCATAACATTTTGTGACTCATTATCAAGAAGTGATTTTAAATATGACTTTAAGGAATCATGGGAAGCTTATAAGTTCTTAAATGAGAAGATCAGAAATGATAAGCTTCTAACAAAAAGAGAGTTTGTCCACTCGTACCAAACGACTTGTTACAGGATGGAATCTCAGTTTACAAAGGCCAACAATGAATGAAGCCTAGTTAGCTTTTGAACTCAGTAAGTAATTTAAATTATGAACTAAGCTGCAATTTTTTACACACTTATTAGGTAACACATTGTGGTGAAATCAATGGGAGCAGTAGTGGAGCTTGAAGTGTATGGAGGGGGAGGGAAGGGGCATGGCTATGGTGTGGGGTGTAGGGCCACTGTGCATGGGGGCATGGACAGAGTGCGTGGGGTTGTGGCTACGGGCCAGGATGCCCCCAAAACATTGCTGCCTGGGGCGAACCCCCTCCATCTCCCCCATCCATATGCAACTGAATGGGAGCTTCTTCTAAGTAAATGTAAACTGTAAGTAAACTGTGCTGTTAGTAGAACTGTGTAAGCATTAGTCATCCTTACATAGCAATTCTATTTGGCAACATTGAAAAGATCTACAGATGAACAAATCACAATATCCAAAGTTAGCAGGGCCAAACAATAGAAAGGTGGAAGTAACGGAAGAGTATTGATTTTGCTTTCCCTCCCAATGTTGTTTCAATGATTTGGTGCTTCTAAAACTAATTTCTTCCCCTCAGCTTCAATAATGTACAGGTCTGCTGTAGATCGGCAATATGTGAACTATAATTGCCAGGTTTTACCTAAATAGCACTTAAAGTTTTTTTCCCCCAGATGTGATAATACAGAGACTTCTTGTGAAATACAATGTTTATGTCTAAGAAAGGGGCACTTCACTTCACACAAGACAAAGATGCCCTGGATCTCAGTGGATGTTACTTTACTGCTGCTAATGGATTTGAAATTTTGTGGCCTGTCTGCTCTTTGTCCACAGCTTCCCTGTGGCAAAGAAAGAGAGTGGCCTCTGCCTGCACTGATATTCCTGTAGTCTAGATCATCATAAGTGACTACAGAAGCAACATCTGAGACAAAAACATAGGCCTGTGACGCTAAAATAGTCGCTTTTCTTCTCCTGTATGTTTAACTTCTTTGCCTGATTAAGAAGCCAGTGAAGCTTCAAAAGCTTACATGATGTACTTTGTGCTTTTTATTGCTGTTGTGCTTTTGTTGTTGGTTTGAGGACTTGTTGCATGCTTTCAAGTCATTTCAGACTTATGGTGACCCTATTGTGAATCTATCACAAGGTTTTCTTGGCAGAATTTGTGTGTGTGTGTGTTGTTGGCGGGAGTGCCATTGCTTTCTTCTAAGGCTGAGAAAGTATGCTTTGCCCAAGGTCACCCAGCAGGTTTCCATGTCTGAGCAGAGATTTAAATCTAGTCCAACACTCAAACTACTATACCATATTCTCACTTTTTAGTTGTCCCAATAAAAGTTTCACAGTTTTGTGGATGTCAAATTTTGTTGCATTCTGCATGTCTGAAGCACCCCTAGTTAGTACACACTCTGGATATGCCTGGGTTGCTTGGTCCAGAAAACTTTAGCATTGGAATTCTGATGTCAGAGACAAACTGGCTGCAAGTGTTTTAATACAGGTTCTGAGCTCAGATCTCAGGCTTCAAAGGTGCACCCCTATCTTAGGCCATTTCCGCACTATACTGTTATAGTGCTATTATTCCACTTTCAATATCCTATCGAATTCTGGGGTTTGTAGTTTACTGAGACCAAGGCACTCTCTGGTTGAGAATTCCAAATGCTCCTCCCTAACAAATGCCCCTCCCTAAACTGCAAACCTCTGGATTCCACAGGATGCTGAAAGTGGAATAATAGCACTATAACCATGCAGTGTGGAAATAGCCTTAGCCCTCAGAAGTGAAGATACGTTGTTACTGCGGTAGATAAATCCTATCCTGGGGTCTACAATTTAATATTAAAGATATCTCCACGTGCTTGAGAGGTCCCCCAAGCGAGCATGTAGGCAGGCATGGCTGAACGGCTGAAAACAGGAAAAACCCAGTCAGGCCAGCAAATCCATAGTCACGTAGCCCCAGGAGACCTCCAGACATGTAAAACATAAAATACACAAAGGGTCCTCAGCCCTGAGGAGCCGGCTTGAAGGGATTAACGCATCTGACCAACAGCCCATCAAGCGACGACAATTTGCATACAGCCTAGGCTTTGACAACCCCGGTATATCCAATCATGCAAAGGACATTGACATATTGGAGCTTCGTTCTAGCTCCTCCACCTATTGTTCTCCCCGGGAAAGGATTAACCCTCCTGGTACCTTTCCCCCCCATAATAGACCCGGTTTTTGAGCAGCTCTTTTGTCAGGAACAGATTCACACTCACACGTATTCAATAAACTTGATAGAAGATTTATTGAAACATAGCAAGGGATGCTGTCTTACAGACGTCAAAGTTTCGAGAATGGGATCTGTTTCCCACACTCCACACTTAAACAGACAGTTTCTCCTGAGATAGTTGTAAAAGGACAAATGACCCCAATCACCATGACTACTATCTGACCAAACGGTTTCTGTGAAATTCCAGCCGAAGGAATGTTCAGCACCTAGAAATAACCTAACATTCTACTATCACTATTCCCTCAGGCTACTGCCATACAAAAGCAATAAAATGTGGGGAACCCGACATCCTGCCCCCTTCAGAAAAAAAATACATACAGATATATATAAGATACATGGAAAATACCACAGAACAGTAGAAATATAGGAAGGCTAAATAGTAATATAAATGCAGTAAAAAAATCAGTCGGGGCTTTGAGACACATCAGTCGTTGAAGAAGTCAGCAAAGGGGGCCCTCTTCAGCAAACTGGAATGAAAAACAGGATGAATAGCTTTGAGGGAAGGAGGGAGATCCAGTTCAAAAGAGACATCATTAATAGCTCGTTTCACAGGAAAAGGACCGAGAAAGCGGGGGGAAAGTTTTTTAGATGGGGAGGGTGGGGGAAATGTTTTTAGAAGAAAGGAAGACCAAATCACTGGGTTTATAAGGGGGATTAGGCTGCCTTTTACGGTCAGCGAAGCGTTTGTGGGAAGCCTTAGCGAAGGCGAGAGCATGCGAGACAGATTGCCAAATGCCAGAAAATTTAGAGACCCAAGCAGAGACAGAGGGAGGAGCGAAAAAAGGGGGGGGGAAGGGGAAGGAAGAAAACCGTAAACAATCTCAAAGGGGGGCTTCCCAGTGGAGGAATGAACTGCAGAGTTAATGGCAAACTCAGCAAAAGGGAAAGGAGCGAAACCCAATTAGTTTGGTTCTCAGAAACAAAACACCTAAGAAACTGCTCAAGGGATTTGTTAACACGCTCAGATTGGCCATCCGTCTGGGGGTGATAAGCACTGCTGAGTTTCTGGGTGACGCCCAGGGTTTTCAGCAGGCAAGTCCAAAACTTGGAAGTGAAAACAGGATCCCTGTCAGAAATGATCACAGAAGGTAATCCGTGAAGTTTCCAGACATGAGTGACAAACAAATCAGCAAGCAATTCAGCAGAGGGCACACGCCGCAGAGGCACAAAATGACATTGTTTGGAAAAATGATCAGTAATAACCCAGATGGCATGAAAACCTTGCGAGGAGGGGAGAGATACGATAAAATCCCATGCAACGACCGACCAAGGACTAGAAGGAACAGGCAAAGGTTGCAGGAGCCCTTGAGACTTAGATGTGGGCGATTTAGAAACTTTGCAAGTGGCACACTGTTTAATATATGTTTGCACAGAGGAGTTCAATCCAGACCACCAAAAAAGGCGGTGAATCACGTGCAATGTTTTCAAAAACCCAAAATGTCCAGCGGGTTTGGAATCGTGATGACGATGAAGGACATGCGCACGGGCAGCAGGGGGAACGTAGATCCTGGTGCCATAGAAGGGGAGTTGTCAACCCAGGGTATTTTGTCCTTGTTTGCCGGGAGCCAGGAATCTGCATGCGCAGAATGGAGGATAGCATCCCGGAGAGCAGAGTCACAGAGAGATGAGGCAGAAAGCCTTGATTTTGCCAGGCACGAATTATTGAGAAGCCATGGAGGAGGCAGGAAATAAAGTTTGGGAGGGAGGGGAGGCAGCAGGGGGGCCTGCAAAACAGGGAAGTGAAGAAGAGGGCCGCCAGTTGGTTAGTGTGGCCAGGTTTGAAAACAATTTTAAATGGAATCTCTGGAAAAACTCAGCCCATCTCGCCTGCTTAGGGGAAAGCTTCTTAGCAGACTGCAAGGCTTGTAAATTCCTGTGATCAGTCCAAACTTCAAAGGGGAGTCGGGCCCCTTCAAGCAAATGACGCCAAGCGGATAGCGCAAAATGAATAGCCTTGGCTTCTTTCTCCCAAATAGGCCAATTAGATCGTTGGGGAGAAAAAATCTTTGAAATGAAAGCACAAGGCTTGAGTGCTCCTGCGGAGTCATGTTGTAAAAGAACGGCTGCCATAGCAAAATCCGAAGCATCTGTTTGCACAATGAATTGCTTCGAGCTGTCAGGGAAAGGAGTAAAGGCTCAGAAATAAATTTAGATTTCAATTGTTCAAAAGCTGATTGACATTCGGGGGACCAATGAAGTCTATGTGACTTGCTTGCAGCCGAGCCTTAGGTTCCGTAAAAGGCTAGTGAGCGGAAGTGTGATAGTGGCAAAATCCTCAATAAAGTTCCGGTAAAAGTTCGCGAAGCCCAGAAATTGCTGCAGTTGCTTCAATGTTTTGGGAATGGGCCATTGCAAAATGGAATTAATTTTTGAAGGGTCCATTTTAGGGAGCAATCCTGAATCCTGTAGCCCAAGTAATCAAACGTTTGAGTGTCAAATTGGCATTTGGACAGATTAACCACGAGGTTATTATCTATCAGACGTTGAAGCACTTCACGGACCAATGAGACATGAGATTCCATGGAATCTGCATAAATTAAAATGTTGTCCAAATAAATCAGAAGAACAGGTTGCTTACCTGTAACTGTGGTTCTTCGAGTGGTCATCTGTGCCATCATACACTAAGAGCTTTAGCGCCTGCGCTAGCGTTCGGAAACTTCTAGAGCTTGTTCGCTTGGCGGGAACCCTCCCCCATGCCGGACTGCGCATGCTCCTCCCGCCGATCAACGGTCTCTCCTCAGTTCTGTCGTCCGCCGTAGAACCTACAGGGACCTGAAAAAGAGGGGAGGAAGGGCGGGTGTGTATATGGCACAGATGACCACTCGAAGAACCACAGTTACAGGTAAGCAACCTGTTCTTCTTCTTCCGTGGTCCTGTGCCTTCATACACTAGGAGACTGTGTAGCTTACCGGTCGGATGGCGGGTCAGGTCCTACAGCACGGAAGCCAGCACCTCACGTCCAAACCGGGCATCTCTGTGCGACCGGCAGTCGAGCCTGTAGTGGCGCACGAAGGTCGATGGTTGGGACCAGGTCGCCACACGGCAAGTTCAGCAGGTCAACTCCTCGCAGGAGGGCCGCAGAAGTAGCCACAGCTCTGGTGGAGTGGGCTCGAAGCAGGACTGGCGGAGGCTTCCTCGCGAGCTCATACGCCAGTTGAATAGTCCGTACCACCCACTTGGAGAAGCGCTGGGTGGACACTTTGAGGCCTTTCCGACGTCGTCCATAGCAAACGAAGAGATACGCGTTGTGGGAAAGGGAACAGTCCTGTCCTTGTAGAAGGCCAAGGCCCGACGCACGTCCAGGGAGTGGAGGGACCGCTCCAACGGTGTCGTCGGGTTCGGGAAGAAGGCAGGCAGGATGATGTCCTGGTTGAGATGGAAACTGGACACCACCTTTGGCAGGAACGAGATGTCAGGTCTGAGGACCACCTTGTCTCTGTGGAAGCCATGAAGGGCTCATCGGACCAAAGAGCTGGATCTCACCCACTCGCCTCGCTGAGGTCACCGCTACCAGGAAGGCATTTTTCATGGTTAGGAGCCTGTCATCCGAGGTCGCCATCGGCTCGAAGGGCGGTTTTGTCAACTGCGACAGTACCAACGAGAGGACCACGGCGGTAGTGGCGGCGATACCGGCGGGTAGAGATGATGAAGCCCTTTCAGGAACCGCTTAACGGTATCGTTCCTGAAGAAGGCCGATGCTGCAGATCGTGGCGGCTGGTATGCCACGATCACGGAGAGGTAAACTTTCAGGGAAGGGAACGCCAGGCCCTGTTGCTGGAGATGAAGGAGAAAGTGCAGGACGGTGGAGAGTCCAGCGGGCGATACTGGCTCACTCCTCTCATGCAAAGGTCAGGAAGCGTCGCCATTTGTATTGATAGTTGCGACGGGTGGATTCCTTCCTGGCCGCGACGAGGACGGTACTGAGCACGGGATCGTCTAGTGCAATATCCTCCAGGCATGGAGGGCCAGGCGTGGCAGGTCCGGATGGAGGACTCGGCCGCTGGAGTGGGAGAGCAGGCCCGGCGTTGAAGGCAGCCGGAGCAGGTCGCCTCGTGCAGCTCGTAGCAGGGGTGTGAACCAGTGCTGCCTCGGCCAGTACGGGGCTACCAGGAGCGCGCTGGCTCGGTCGGCGAGGATCTTCGATATCGTCCAGCCGAGCAGCAGGAACGGCGGGAACGCGTAGAGGAGTTCCCGGTCCACGGAAACTGGAAGGCGTCTCCGATGGAAGCGCGATCGTGGCCCGCTCTCGAACAGAATCGGCGACACTTCGCGTTTTCCCTGGTCGCGAAGAGGTCGATCGACGGTTCGCCCCAGCGGTCTCGAATCAGTCTGAACGCCTCTCCGGAGAGAGACCATTCATGATGGGATGAGGTGTCCCTGCTGAGGGCGTCTGCCGTGGTGTTCTCCTGCCCGGCCAGGTGAACCGCCACGGGATGCGTGTGCAGGCGAATGCACCATTCGCACAGGTCGAGAGCAATGTTGAACAGGGTCGTGGAATCAGTCCCTCCTTGTCGTTGATGGAACAGACGGCGGTGGTATTGTCCGTCAGGACCAGGACTGTGCATCCTGCTACCACATGGCGGAACACCCGTAGCGCTTTCGAGACGGCGAGTAGCTCTAGCGCATTGATATGGAGAGCGGTCTCGTCGGTCCATCTGTCGCGGACTTGAGATCGCCGCAGTGGGCACCCCATCCGTACAGGGAGGCGTCGGTCGTTACCGTCACCTTCGGTGTCAGCTGTTGGAAGGGCATCCCGGACATCAGATTGCTTCGCGACTGCCACCATTGGAGGGATGAGCGGACGTCCTCCGGCAGTTGCAGTCGGATGGCGTTCGTCGCGCGGGGGTCGAATATGCGGACGAACCAGTTTGGAGAGGTCTTGCCCTCAGTCTGGCGAGATAGGTCACAGCGGTTGTCGCAGCCATGTAGCCGAGGAGCTGCTGGACACCTCTGCAGATAACGTCGGGGCCGCGTAGGCGTGAGCGGCGGCCCGGATCAGGGTTTGAGCCCGAGTCTCTGGCAGGTACGCCCTGGTGGAGGTGGAATCGAGAGTGGCCCCGATGAAGTCCAAGATCCTCGCCGGCTCGAGGTGGGACTTCTTCGGATTGACTTGTAGGCCAAGGCGAGTCAGGAGTGACAATGTCATGTGGACGTCGTGGTAAAGTCTCTGTTTGTAGGACGCCACCAACAGCCAATTGTCGAGGTAAGGGTAGACGGAAGCGCCCTTCGTCCGCAGAAAGGATACCACCAGGGCCATGCATTTGGTGAAGACCCTTGGGGCAGTCAAGAGTCCGAACGGCAGCACCTTGTACTGGTAGCAGGTGTCGTCGACTGCAAAGCGGAGGTACCGTCTGTGCTGCGGGCGAATGGCGATGTGGAAGTATGCGTCTCGGAGATCAATGGAGGCGAACCAGTCCCTCGATGGAGGAAGGGCAGGATCGACGGTATCGTGACCATCTGAACCTCTTGGGGCGGATGTAGTAGTTCACCCCTCTGAGGTCGAGGATCAGCCGGAGGGTACCGTCGGCCTTCGGTACCATGAAGTACCGGGAAAAAGAAACCGGTGGTCTTGGCTTCCTGCGGGAGCTGCTCGATCGCTCCTTTCTGAAGGAGGGACTGGATCTCTTCCAGGAGGACCGGACTCGACGGGGTGGAGTAGTAAACGCCTCGAGGTGGAATATCGTGAAACTCGATGGCGTAGCCAAGACGGATGATGGAAAGCACCCAAGAGTCGTCGTGACTGTTGGCCACTCCAAAGGTGTCGAGCCAGAGTCGGGCGGTCTCCGAGCGCTGATGGTAGGCTGAAGAGTGGATATTGGGAGGTCCTGCCAGACACGTCAAAATCGAACTTCGCGTCCGAGGAGGACTTCTTAGATGAAGCCGGACGGCGCGGACGTCTTGCCGACAAGCCAGAGGACGGTCTTGACTGGCCGGACTGGGCCGAGCGCTGGAACGACGAGGTGGAAGATCGTCGCCAGGGTGGGGGGGAAGGTGGAGGTCCTGCGGGCTTGCGTGGCCCGGGTGGAGCCCGATCTTTTTGGCAGTCAACCTCACCTTCACCAGATTGTCCAGCGCCTGGTCGGTCGTAGAAATTTAAGAGGCCCTCACCGTCGAAGGGGAGATCCTCGACCCCCCTTCGGGTGTCCTCTTGGATGTCAGCCGGTCTGAGCCAGGCATGGCGGCGCAAGCCGATGGATCCCACCATGACCCGGGAGGCGATCTCCACGGCGTGCCGGGAGGAGGCCATCTGCTGCCGAGCGATGGATATGGCCTCGTTGAAGATGACCGAGGCGGCTTGACGGATATCCTCCGGTACCGCCTCCATCGCCGGTTGAAGGCGGTCGAGCACCTTCTTCAGGTATGCCGCGAGGCAAACCCGAGTGTTGGACAGCCTAAATGCAAGGAGGCGGCGGAATAAAACCTCCATGCGGCGTCCCAATTCCTGCCTTCTTTATCCAGCAGGGTGGTGTGCTGCCTGCCGGTGCCTTTTGTCTGTGCCGACTCGACCACCACAAGAGTTCGGTGCAGGGTGGTTGAAGAATAACTCGCGTTATCCTTCTGCACCCTGTAGAGGTGCTCCAAACGCTGCGGTATCGGCTGTGCCGAGGCCGGTCTGTCCCACGCGGACTTAACCACTTTGGTGATCCGGGCAGAAGAGGCAGCGGGGCCGCGGCAGGTTGCTTCCCCTCGAAGATGGAGAAGACGGGGTCGTCATCCTCCGACTCCGCATCCGCGATCTTAAGGCCAAAGGTAGAGGCCATGCGAAGCAGCATTGCAGAGAACTGGTGGATGTCCTCTGGAGCTGAATCTGGGTCGGCTCCCCGAATCCCAGCGGAGGAGACTCCTGGGAGGCCACCTCAGAAACCTCCGACTCCGCACTCGAGTCGTACGACTCCGAGCTCGGTGAGTCCTCTCGCTGCTCGCTTTCCGGCTCCTTCACTGGCGTCGCGGGTGCAGCCTTCTTGGGTTTCTCCGCAGCCGGGACGGTAGTAGTGGCAGCTTCACGCTTCGGCTGGCTCACCACCGACTTCACCTTCCTGGTGGTGACAGGCGTAGTCTGACAGGCCGCGGTGGTCGTAGCCTGTCCAGTCACCACTGACTCCGCAGGGTGCGTCGCCGTAGCCATAACCCTGGGAGGTGGCGATACCGCTCGGTATCGAAAGGCGAGGCCTCGCCCTATGGTATCGAGGGAGGGAGAGCGGCTAGGAGCGGCGGTCCGACGGCGAACGGCTTCGGTGCCGACGGTACCGAGGGTCTTCTCCTTGAGGCGAGCGTGAGTCGCGCTGTCTCCGAGGTGACCGGGACCTCTGGAAGGTCTCCCAGCGTCTCGGGTCATGATGGTACCGATCCCGGTACGATGGAGAATGTGACCGGTAAAAAGCCCGGGGGCTCTTCCACTCAGATTCCTTCGCATACCTGGCCACGTAGGACGCCGAGGTGTATCTGGGGGGCAGACGAGCGAGGTTGTTCCTCTAGGTTCCCCAGGAGGCGGTGAGGCCACCGGACGCTCCGAAGAGCGGGACCGGGACCTGAAAAGAGAACGCCGCTCCGGAGAAGCAGAGGGCTCTCTCTGCTGCAGGTCGGCCGACCTGCGACAGCTGGAAAGGCGGTGGTGCTCCTCCACCAGGGTTGGAGGGTCTACCACAGGCGAGTCCGGGCGCTCTTGGGAACGTCCTCGATCCCCCATCGTCCGAGAGATCGACGGACTTGCCTCGCCCTTTGGAAGGCTGCAGAGTCGGAGGAGGAGTGGGAGGCTGAACGTCCCCAGCTGGGGAGCGCTTCTTCTCCTTCTCCTTCTCCTTGCCCCCATCTCCGTCCCGGACAGGGCGCTTTTTAGCAGGCGTCTCCTTGACGGGAGCCTCAGCCTTTCCCCACCGTCGAGGATCCTTTCGCTGACTTGGCAGCCGCCGAGAGCTTAGGGATCCTCGGTAACGCCGAGATCGGCATTCTCGTCGGTACCGAGCCCGATACCGACGAGGTGGACGGAACGGCAGCCGCCGATACCGTCGATGGCGTGGTCGTCTTCTTTTTGGCCATCTTGGAAGTGGAGGTCTCGTCGATTGCCCTCAAAGACTGCTCCCAACAATAAGATTTAAGTCTCGCGGACCTGTTGCGGAGAGTCTGGGAGTAAAAACCCGGCAAATTGGGCAAGTCCGAGTGTTGTGGGACTCACCCAAGCAAAAGAGACACTCCTTATGGCTGTCGTTGAGGGCAACTTTGCGCCCGCAGGACACGCACTTTTTGAAGAGCGCGGACATAAGACGAAACGCCAACAGAAAAGTCCAAAAATCACCAAAAACCAAATGGAAAGTCCGAAGGAGAGGTCAGAAACAGTCCAAAAGTCCGAAAACCGTGAAAAAAAAGGCAAGCCAAGCACAAAGTCGAGGAACAAACCGAAGAACCTTCCGTACGCGACGGCGGACGAGAAAGAACTGAGGAGAGACCGTTGCTCAGCGGGAGGAGCATGCGCAGTACCGGCATGGGGGAGGGGTTCCCGCCAAGCGAACAAGCTCTAGAAGTTTCCGAACGCTACCGCGCAGGCGCTAAAGCTCCTAGTGTATGAAGGCACAGAGACCACGAAGAAGAACCCCCTGATACAATAAGTCATGAAAAATGGTGTTCAGAAACATTTGAAACACAGATGGTCCAGATTGTAAGCCAAAAGGAAGAACAGTCCATTTAAAGTTACCGAGCAGAGTTGCGAAGGTGGTAAGCCACTCAGAGTCCGGGTCCATTCTAATTCTATGAAAAGCTTCTTTAAGGTCAAGTTTGGTGAAATATTTACCTTGGACAAGATGGTCCAAAACGGTCCGTATCAGGGGGATGGGATAACAGTTGGAAGAGATAACTCGGTTAATAGCAGAGTAGTTAACTATCAGCCTAGGATCAGTGCTGGGATCTTTTCTCTTTCGGAAGAACACAGGACTCGCCGTGGGGCCTGTGGATGGCTTGATAAAGCCACGAGCCAAGTTCTTATTTAGGAGCTTCTTGAGAGCAAGGAGTTCTTGTTGACCCATGGGGTAAATTTTTGGTTTAGGCAGTGTGGCCCCGTCAGCCAATTCCAACTTACAGTCAAATTCTGTGTGGGGGGGGGCAATTTGTCAGCCTCCCTTTCATGGAAAGCCTTTTGTAAGTCTTGGTAGTGTGAAGGTATTTGTTGCAACTCTTCATGAGAAATAGAAAAGTTTGAATCTGAACAAGAAAGAGTGCCAGCAGTCCAGTTTATTTGGGGGTTATATTTACGAAGCCAATTGATTCCCAAGACCAATTTGAACTGCACCGCCTTGGGAACCAGAAAGCGCATGCTGTAATTGTTTTTGCCCATTTGGAATGAGATGGGCTGTGAAATTTTACCAATTACTCCTCCAGTCATTGAGGTCCCATCCATTTGTGTTAATTTGATGGGGCGTTTCAGGGGTTCATAAAGAATATTTAGATCCTTGGCCAATTTGGGGTGCAACAGGCTTCTGGAGCAGCCAGAGTCAATTAGTGCTCTATGTACATGCAAATTCCCATCTCTGCCAGTAAGCGTAACCGTGGTGAAGAAATGGGGAATTTTAGGAGTACTTACAGTTGTTCCCGCTGCCTTCCAGTCATCGCAGTCGTTTTCAGAATCTCCGTCTGTGTCAGATGAGGACAAAGAGGTAGTTTCACCGTCGGGAGCGGAGTCTCCTGTCGCTGCTGCAGGGTCCTTTGAAATGCGTTTAGGCGGTTGCTTGGCAGCCACGGTCTTACGCGGGGGTTCTTTATTCCTGGTGTCTGCTCGATCTCCCTTAGTCCCAGCTGGAGCTTGGTTTTCGAGGCAGGTATTGGTGAGGTGACCCATTTTGCCACAGTTGAAGCACATGTCCAGACGGAGGCGTTTGTTCTGTTCCTCAGCGTTGAGGAAGGTGGAACGGCGAGGTTGTCGTTTTGGCGTGTCTTGTCGTTGTCGGTTCAGCTGAACAGTCTGGGTTATGCCTTCCACTTCAGTAGCTAGTCTGACCCAGCCTAGCAGGGTTTGTGGATTGGCCTGCATTAGGCACTCGTGTAAAATGTCAGGATTTAGTCCATCTTTGTATAATTCAATAAGGATTTCATCATTCGACGGTACTTTGGTGGCCAGGTTTCTGAATTCGTGGGAATATGTTCCCACATCATTCCTGCCTTTTTTCATTCGTTTTAGTTGATATTTGTTTTTTTCCAGTAGGTGAGGGTCTTCAAAGTGTTCGCGCAGGTGGTTCATGAAGAGCTGCAGATTTTCAGTTTCGGGGGCGCATGTGTCATACAGGTTCACTACCCAGTCAGCTGCCAGTCCTTTCAACCTCTGGCTGAGGTATCGAATTCGGGCCGCATCATCCCGAAACAGATGGCCATGATCAATCATGAAATTATTTGCCATAGTCATAAAAAAAGAGAGTTTCTCCCCCTTCCCGTTGAAGGATGCTTTCAGGTCTCCAACATTTCTGAGTAATGGTGGCGCTGGGGCTTGCCCGGCTGGTTGCTGGGGCGGACCAGCGGTGCCTGCCACTGGGACGGCAGCTCATGGTTCTCGTCCTGGTGTTCTCCCTGCCTGCGAGGGACGGATGCGCATCTCATGTAGCAGGGTCCTGAGTTCCAGTATCTCCTCATCTTTTCTTTCCAATTCTGTTTCCATGTGGGTTATTTCCTCCAAAAGGGACAGGTCTTTTGCTGAAGTGTCCCATCTAGCAGCCCTTCTGCGTTGTTTCAGCGTCATACGTGGCTTCTCTCCCCAGACCCAGGTTTGGCCGCTGGTGGGGGTTTCCATAGCCTCGGTCAAGCGTAATTTTGCCTTGGTATCCATAGGCACTTCAGTCTCTGCAGCTCCATCAGATTCTGCAGATGCTCTCTCTTCTTCAGTAATTGACTGGTCCATCACTTCGTGCATTTTTGGAAAAGATTCTCGAGCTTTCTGTCAGGAACAGATTCACACTCACACGTATTCAATAAACTTGATAGAAGATTTATTGAAACATAGCAAGGGATGCTGTCTTACAGACGTCAAAGCTCGAGAATGGGATCTGTTTCCCACACTCTACACTTAAACAGACAGTTTCTCCTGAGATAGTTGTAAAAGGACAAACGACCCCAATCACCATGACTACTATCTGACCAAACAGTTTCTGTGAAATTCCAGCCGGAAGGAATGTTCAGCACCTAGAAATAACCTAACATTCTACTATCACTATTCCCTCAGGCTACTGCCATACAAAAGCAATAAAATGGGGGGGGGAACCCCGACATCTTTGGATCGCTCCCAGCTACCCAGCAGACCTTCACTCCGCCTGTTGAGCTATCCCCTCAGCCCTCCACATGCTGAGTCTCATCTCTCTCTCCGCTGCTGTCTCGGACCTCCGGACTTCAGGACCAGGTGCAGTATTCCCCAGCTGTAACCCTCCAAAGCCCCCTATCCAATTTCCTCTCTTTTTATTTCTCGCTAGGTCTTGAGTGAGTGAGTGCGTACATGCTCAAGTCTTTATTTTTAATAAAATCATTTATTAGACAATTTTGCTTGGTTTTTGGCTTGGCCTGACCCCATAAACACTGGGTAAAAAGACCCTGCTAGGTTACCCTGCCTCTCGTATGTTGCTTGACTTGTGCTCTGGCTAGTTTCCATTCCCCATCATGTGGAGAACACTGAGGTGTCCCCCAAGGGACCCCAGAAATCAGGGTAACAACGTAATGGCCTCTGGGATGGCCTTCCAAGCAACACAGAACTGCATCGTAAATCTGTATAATTTTGCATAGAAATTATACTTCTGGACCAAAATTATTTTCTTTCTTTTTACAATTATGCAAGCATGTTTTGTACCAGGAATCCATCATCATCACCACCACCACCATTATCATCTGGGCCAGGAATGTGGACTGCACTGGACCCTATGGGATCTGGGGAGGAGATTTTACAGGGTGCCCCCCAGCCCCATTTTAATTTTTCCTTCATTTTTAAAAATGTACAATCTTCCCCTACTTATCTGACAGGTAGGGATGGACTGGAGCACTATCAGAGAATGAAATTGGTTGAAAAACAGAACCCATGTACTGTACTGTAGGGAGCATGAAGGACTTACAGGGGCTCACTTAGGACCAACTGCATGTGCACTCCTTGCAAAGTCTCTCACACATCTTAATGTCTCTTCCCCTCAGCATGCACATGAGAGCATTTCCAAGCAAGCCTCTGTAGGCAAGAAGAACTAGTGAAAGAGTGGAACCCCATGAAATTAATAAAATTTGTGCTTAATTTGGAAGTGTCAAACGAGTGAGTTGTCAGAAAATGGAGGTCAAAAAGTGGGGGCTTCCTGTAACTCAAACATTTCCTTTTGAGTTTCCTCCTCTGTGCTGTCTGTCTCTCCCTCCATTCCTCTTTGATGACTATTCTTTACCTCTTCCTCTGTCCATGGACAGACTGAGTGACTGACCGAATGCTTCTCTGTTCCCTCCCTCTTCCCTCTTCACTATCACTGCCTTCAAAGTAAAAACAGAAAGAAAAAAAAACAATGTTGTGACAAAGGGTAGGTAGCCTCTCCTCTATATTGTGGGCTGCTTCCTCAATGGGTCCGCAGAGCAGGCTCTGTGAGAGAAGAAAGGTGCAAGGGCAATTGTCCTAATTCCCCTTCAAACAGTCATCCAAGAAGCTAGCAGCCTTGCTTCTTCCTTCATTACTGCCAAGGCAAAAGGGAGGAGCTAGTGAGCAGCAAGAAAGCAGCTCCTTGCTCTGCCCCATCACAGGTGCAGGAGAATGGCCAATTGGGTGTTCACGGCCATCTCTGCTGCTGCTTTGTTTTCCAAACTCTCTTTCCACACCACCCTCAAAATGATTATTTTTCTTGACTTAGACAGTGAGCGATAGGCCATCTCCTTTCACCTGCAGGGAAGGCAACGGCACTGCGAAATCAGCCTCAGGAAACCATGCAGCAGAAACCTCCCCGGGAATGACTGCTAGAGCTACCACCATTGCCTTTGCCACGTTCCTCATTCTCTCTTTTTTTCTTCTGTAATTGGGCAGATGTGGACACTGTGGGGGAGCAGGAAGGAGTGTGGAAAGGCAGTTGCAGCTGTACTCCACAAAGGCAGTTTTCAGTAATTTTAGGCTGCAAACCATACTGCTGCAAATTTGTGCAGCTTAGTTTCAGTAGAATCTTTTTTAAAACCCCCAGGTTTCAAAAAAGGGGTTGGGAACCATGTGCGGCCCTCAGACTGCACTGCTCTCACCTGTCTTAGGACAAAACATTCCCTCTTACTTTCTTATACAGTGAGAGTATTCATTTTATTTATTAGATTGGTATGTTGCCTTTCTCCCCAAATGGGTAGAGAGGCAGAAGGAGCCTCTTAAGATGGTATATACCATCTGCACATATTTTTGAAATATTTGATTTATAAACATTTTTTTAAAAAAATTCACCGATAAGTCAGAGACACTTTTTTAATCAGTTAGAAGGCTTAGTTTCATTTAATCTAAAAGATTAAACTTGACAAAATAGTGCAGTCCTGCCATTCTACCATTCCAGAAGTTAAGAAGTTTGAATGCCACTATCATAACACTAAGGAAATCTTGGTATATAATAAAAGATTGAAAAGGCTTATGTTTATTAAAACTCAAGCCACAAATGTCTCACAGTAAGAAAACAGAGCAGTATATCCAAGGTGACTTTAAAAAAAACACCTCCATTTTAGAAGATAATCCACTTGCACTTAACTGAGGTGCAGAAGTGGTGGCTGTTATTTGTTTCTGCTGAGAGTCCTTTGTTTCTCAGCATGTTCTACAATTTTCTCTTCCACATAAAGCCCTTTCCGTTTTCTCACAGCATTCATGTACTTGCGGGCCTGGTTCTCAGAGTCTGCCTTTTCTCCAAAGTGCAAATACTCCTCTTCAGTGGTTGGTACCCAAAATGGATCATCTGAAATTACCTAGGAAAGAGAAGAATTGATAAAGAGCTGCATTAATGAGACAAGGGGGGGAAATACAGATTAGAGAAGTGCAATTTTCAATCATCCTATAAAAGGCAGAAATATTTGGATATAGGTCAGAAAATGTAAAAATCAAACAGTACAATTTGAAAGATCAGCTAGTAAACTAAAACCAAAACAAACAGGAATTTCTGTCTTTAAAAAAAACCAAAAAAAACCCCAGGAATTTCTGTCTTACGTTTTATTAAGCAAACAATTGTTAAAAGTACATTTATTTGGCTGATCTTCTTTTCTGATGTGAAAAATACTGCCAGGCTAGGACTTGAATTCACTTTTCTTCAGTATTATTTTGACAATCTATCCTTTCCATTTTAATGGCCTACTGACAAGGCCAAAGGCAAGATTGGAGATAATTCAGTTATGACCAGCTGATAGATCAGAGACAACAAATGCCAACAAAAAAGTGTCATCAGAAATATCAAAACTGTCTCCTTGTAAATCTGCAAGGTATGAAGCAACCAGCTTTATTAAGTGGCAAGGAGATATCAGAAATGATCTTAGAGTATGTAGAAGGGAACCTTCCTAAGCACCTATTTGCACTGGTGGAAGCCATTCAAGGAAACCTCAAGTAGAATCTCACACATTTATCTAAATGACTGATTGCAGCATAACCAGAACAGATTTTAATTCTTAGTTGCTTAAAAGGAACACTGGAATACAGAAATTTTTCTCTTGGTCTTGGATACAGGTTCATCCCTCAGCCTTCTGCTGGGTGTCATCTTTCACTTAGAATTCCTTTCACGAGCTTCCAGTATTTACTGTAGCAGAACTTGTTGAGTCAAAAGTACTGCCTATCCAGAGCAAATGAGACTGTTCCTCTGCTTTAAAAGAATATCTGTTTTTAATTGTACTGTTTTGGAAACAAAAACAGCCTCAAAAGCTGCTTGTTGTCAAAGAGAAATAAAGATGAGAAGATAATTAACTTTTAAATGAGAACCAATCAACCGATCACATCTGTATCCTGTCTTTGCTCCAAGGAGCTCAGAAGAATTATTCCATTTGTTTGTTTAATCCAGTCTTCCTCAAACTTATATCCGCCAGATGTGTTGGACTATAGCCAACCATGCTGGTTGGGAATAATGGGAACTGAAGTTCAATGCATCCAAAAGGGTCCAGGTTGGAAAGGATTGGAATAATAGTTTAAAAAATCATGCTACATAGCTTACTCAGACTGACAAGCAAGTTTACAACAATATTGAAAAATCACATTAAAGAAGAGGAGTTAACAACCAGTAAAAGAATCTGCTTAAAAGCTGAAGAAGAAAAAAGCAATCCCTAAATAAATATGAAACAACGCCAGCTGCTGTTACAGTAGGAAAGTCTTTTCAGTCTTCCTAAACTGCATTTTAAACTTTCTTACTGCAAGCCACTTTATGCTAAAACAGTAAAACAAGGGAGTGGCTAGCATTCCTAGGGAAAACATTCCTAAGAATAGTTCCACCATTGAAAATGCCCATGTATCAAACAACATACATTTAGACAAAGTCTGTATTCAAAGCAGAGCTTGTCCTATGAATACATATGGTCATCATTCCATGTGAATATGCTGTTGTCCAATGTCCTTCCCATAATAATTCTGGAATACAAGTTACACCGAGACAGGGTGCCTAGCAACAAAACCCTGTGCAAGATTCATGATAAGATAGGAATTCTGAACCCAAATTTTCCCAAGTGAGCACTCTGTTCAATAGCCCAATACCTAGAAAGAGCAACATCAAGATTAAGAAAAAGAAAAAGAACAGAAAGTGAGGGAAGTCTGCTTATTTTGCCTCATAGGTCTTTCCTCACTTTAAGGGAGCTCATGGGCTGCACTCCGCCTAACATCTACCTAAATATCTGCAAATGATAATTAGAGACATTTCAAAGATTCAGTTAACAAAACTGAACTGTATTCTGTTTATATACATTACTAGTGTAAATACCTGGTGTTGCCCGGGATTTTATTTCTCATAGGTAATACTTGTTAGAAAGATTTGAGAACCTGTGTCTCTAATGTCCCAAAATGTCTTGTCCAGTACCTGTAACTTTTCCTCATATTCCCCAATCCAGTCTGTATTCAGAGTTATTAACGTACAGAGTTTGGGTTCCTGAGGGAAATACACTGCCCTCCCTCCTTGCTACTAGGTCTCATTTCCATAGCAACTGGCCTAGACAGTGCTCTCTGGCTGAGAATTCTAAAGGCCCCTCCCTAGATTGCAAACCCCAGGCTTCTCAGGCAGCCAATAATATGAGGTCTTTATATATTAGGTAAGTCAAATATAGTCCTAGACACATCACTTAAACAAACAATGGCTGATCCCCTGTATCATCAGATACAGCTATGATGACAATTCTGGTTTTGTTATTATGTTTGATATCATCCCTCAAAACCTACCTTTTCACTCTGGCAGCACCCAAACTGATGCATTTCCAAGGTACTGAAGACTGGGGCCCTGGGAAATAACATCTGCAGAGCTCTCCAAATTGCAGGGTACACTAAGATGAGTGCTTACTGCAGGACCCTGAGCGGCTCTCCAGTTACCTGTCCTTGATACGCCCTGCAACCAGGAGAGTGCTTCAGATGTCATCTCCCAGTGCCCTGTTCTGCAGCATCTCAGGAACCCTTCAGCTGGAGTGCTGTCAGTCTAATTTACAATCTCGTCACTACTCAGCACGATTCCAGCTAATATCAATAAACCAGCATAGCTTTCACTATGTTGTCATCTATCTCTTGGGGCTATACTATGCAAATAAATCAATTTATAATATGATGGCTGTTCAGGGGATCCTGAAATATTGCATCCTCTTTTTTTTTAAATGCCCCCTTTTTTTTGAAAAAAAAAAAAAGTCCCTCCATGCCTGTAGTAAGAATATGGGGGCAATTTTGCCAAATTTCTGGTCCTTTCTGGGGCTATTTTAAGCCCAGGACAGACTCTTCTTTCCCCATATGAAGTGACCAGTAAGTTGACTGCCAGGTCATTTCCTACTTGAAATAACACTTCTCCTGGACCCAAAAACACAGTGAAATTGCCCCATACCTGTTAAGGGGATGTTTGGGGGCATATTTTCTGATTTTTTTTTAAAAAAAAGTTCTCGGCCAGAGGACACACTTTTTTCTTCCCCCAATTATTATTTTTTTTTAAAATGTCTTTATTTATTTTCATTATAATCACACAGATTGGACAAATAGGTTGGGATTTGAAAACAGAAGGAAAAAAAGGGGGGGAGGGAAAAGAAAGAAAGAAAGAAAGAAAGAAAGAAAGAAAGAAAGAAAGAAAAAGACCACAGCATAAAATGACAATAAGATAGCAGCACAGTATACACACATTTGTGGAACAATATAGTAACTACTACCTAAACAATATTACAATCGATACAAACACACAGATACATAATGACTTCCACTCAGTTAATGCTACAGATTGAATATTATCATTCTTCTTATATTACCCCATTTCATTCTCACTATAATTTCTAACATTCTGCCCGTTAAATGTGTTCATATTGGTTGCTCATCAAATTAGTCTTCTTTCTTACTCTGACTGTTTATACTTTGCTTTGTTAACAGTTAGCTAATTACATAATTCAGAATCCTGGCAGAACTTTCCTATAATAATATCTTACATTTGTTTCAAACTTAACTGCAGAACATTCTAATTTCATACTATCTATTTTTTATCTCCTTTGTTAAATTTATCCAGTTTTATCTACAAAAATAATACTCATTATGCAACTTGATCACATTTTACTCTCATATTTCATTTTGCATTACCCTTTCCAAGTAATTTAGAAATGGTTGCCATGTTTGAAGAAATGTGTGGTTTGTGTTATCCAAAAGGTAGATAAGCCTATCCATTTCCACTACTTCTATTAATTTTTCCATCCATTCTTCTTTTGATGGGATTAAAGACTCCTGCCAATGTCTTGCGTATACAGTCCTAGTAGTAGTGATCATGTGCCATATTAACCTTTCTTTGTTCTCCCCCCAGGCCAAGTTTGATTCAAATATTTCCAGTGGGAAAAGCTTTGGAACTAATTCAATCTTTCTTTCTACCACTTTTTGTATTACTGCTCTTACCATGAACCATTTGTGTTCTGTTATATCCCCACCACTGGTGGAAAAAAGTGCCCCTTTCTTTCTGGCATTTCCAACATTTATCTTTTGCACTTTTAAACATCTTAGCAACTCTTACTGGGGGGAGGTACCATCTAAACATTACCTTCAGAGCATTTGCTTGTAGATTGTAAGATCTAATTAATTTGGTAACCCTTTTCCAAGCTTTCCCCCAATCTTCTAGGTTGATATTATGGCCTAAATCAATTGCCCATTTGACCATGTATTCTTTAATTGCTTCTTCATGATTGAACCGCAACAGTAACTGGTATATTCTTGATAACAAATGTTGGTTTCCTTTCTTTATCTCCACTTCAAACTCTGTTAGATTCATTTCAATTCCACTTTCTTTCAGGGTTTTTTTTAAACCTCTCTTGGATTTGGAGGTATGGAAACCATTGTATTGTAGTTCCTTCCTGTTGTAATTGCTGACAGCTTTTGAACTGGATCGCTCCACCCAGCGGAGTAGGTCAATTCTTTATTTGTAATCCATTCTGTATCTCTTCTAAGGTGACTGAGAGTGCTTCAACAGGAGATAAACAGGATGGAAGCTTTGGCCATAAATATCTTTTGTATTTTGTCCATATTTTATACAAACGTCTTCAAACCACATGATTGTTAAACTCTTTCTGTATGCTGGCTTTTTGGTACTATAGATAGGAATGCCAACCAAAATGTAACTCATGGCCTTCCAAAGCTAAGAGCCCCAGGTTGTTCAAAGTAAACCACAGCTGTAGTAATGGTAAATGATGGATTAACAAAACAAATTCAAATGTCTAGAGGGACAAGACAAGGTTGTCCGTTATCCTCGAGTTTATTTGCAGTGGTCATTGAAATTTTGGCAAGTGTTATTAGAAAGGATGAGAATTTGGAGGGAATTGGGATTAAGAAAAAGAATAAAGTAAGTTTGTTTGCTGGTGATACCTTGCTGACGATTCATTCTTCCAATAAAGAAAATGAATAGAGTATCTGAACACTTAAAAGAATTTGAGGAAATGACAGGTCTACAAATAAATTGGGCTAAATTGGAATTAATGCTGTTTAATTATACTAAAACAGAAGAACAAGATTTTTTAAAAGATAGAAAGATAGATATCAAATTAAAGGAAACAACTAAATATTTAGGAATAAATACAAAAAGTCTACAAAGATTAGTGGAAAAAATTATAATAAAGATAAGAAGTGAAATGGAAATTAGAGGAATATAAACATATTAAGTTATCATGGTTTTGAAGAACTGCATTACTAAAAATGAAAATACTACCTAAGATTAATTTTTTGTTTAGGATGCTACCAATAAAAGTATCAGAAGAAGAACTGAAAAACTGGCAGTTATTATTGAACAATTTTTGTAATGGGAATAAGAAAGTGAGGATTAATAAGAAATTTTGGCAAAAGAAGGTGGATTGGGCCTACCAAATCTAAAATGGTATTATAATGCAAATCAATTGAGATATATCATAGATGGAGTTCTAGGAAAAGGAGATTTAGATTGGTTAGAGATGGGAACAACAGAAATTGAGAAGTGATTAGAGATTTTTAATTTTTTTTGGAATTCTGTCAAGAAAAAACAGAAAACCCCTTTTTGAAAAATATATTAGAAATTTGGAAGAAAAATAAGGAAAAATTAATGCTGACTACTTTACCATTAATTCCTGTAGTGATGATGGCAAGATTTCCAATGAATTTGAAAGGTGAAGTAGAGAAGAAATTGAAGAAGCAGAAAATAAATAAGTAAAAAGACTGGATGACTATAATGACAAATAAAGATAAAATAAAGGAGAGATTACAGGGTCCTAAGATATTGTGGCTTAATTATATGCAGCTAGAGCAGTGGACAAGGAATTGGAAAAGGAATAATAAAGGTTTTAGAGAATATACTAAATCTGAACAAATGATTATACAAAGAGAAGGTATGGAGGAAAATGAAATATTGACGGGTACCACAAGTGAAATATACAAAATATTGGCAAAATATGAAGATGAATATCTTAGAAAAATATGGGAGGAAGAACTAGCACAAAAATAGATATTCAGGACTGGGAAAAATTTTGGAATCAGTGTCATTTAAACAACTTGTCCATAAGGATAAAAGAGAAATATTATAAATTGGTTTGGAGATGGTACCTAACACCAGTAAGGATAACTTATATAGATAAGGATTATTCAAGGTTGTGTTGCAGGGGATGTCAAGAGATTGGTACATATATTAATATGTGGTGGAATTGTGAAGGTGTACAGAAATTTTGGCAAAGGGTGTTTAAAGAGATAAAAGAGATAACTGAAATTGATTTACAAATATGTCCAGGTATAGCATTATTATCTATATTTGATAAGGTTAATTGTACGCAGGCAATGAAGGATTTAATTACAAACTTATTAACTGCAGTGCAGGTTAATTATATCAAGAAAATGGAAAATTCATGGAGATTTTCAAATAGAGGATTGGTATAAAGAAGTGTGGAAAATTACAATTAATTACAGTTAACATGTTGAATTAAGGCCAAAAAAGGAATAATGAAGGGGAATGACTTCAAAACAATATGGAAGATATTTGTGGAAAAGGCTTTAATAAAAAAGGAAGGTGTCATACCTCCACAAGAAGAATTACAATTCCAGAAGGTGGGGTAAGTTGAAACGTAATTGGCTCCAGGGGGTAGGTGTACTTTTAGAAATAGTTTGATATGTTTAGTAATAAGATCATATTTAGTAATAGTAATAGATTAAATGTAATGGAAACATATAGAGTTAAGAATGAAATTATTATAATGAGTATAATGAGAATGGGATATAGATAACAAAAGTATATAAGCAGTATTATGTAGAATCTGCTGAATAAGTATATAATTGTAATGAAAATGGAGAGAAATAACAATGCAAGTTTGGTTTGTTGAAATTTTCTTTTTACACTGTTACGTGTATCACATGGTGTTTTTCTTTTTTGTTCAGTTTTTTTCTTTATAAACAATAAAAAATATTTAAAAAAAGAGAGTTAAAGAAAATTTTTTAAACACATTCAATCAATAAACACCATCCCTCAGAAAGCCACAAAAAACTAAGCAATTTATTTAATGCTTCAGCTTTACCAGAGAAAGAAAAAGAAGCCAAACTGCTACGCAAAAGCTGCTTGCCTCAGGTAAGAGTTTCTGAGCAATTCAGAGTTCTTTCCTTCCAGATTACTCACAAGGAAGTTGCTGAACTTGTAAAGTTGAAACATATATTCCAGAAAAAGAAAAGGAAAGCCATAACCTTGTAGGAGTCTCAGTCTTTTGTCCTTCACTAGCAAAGAAATTTGGCATCGGGAATAACAATGGGGGGGGTCATCCTCCGCTACACACCAAAGCAGGCAAAAGTTGTGGCAGCAACCACCTGTCCAGCTGCTTCTTCTGTGGCACTGGAGCAGGCAACTGAAAAGGAGATAGCTTGGGTGATGTTGCAAGCCTCAATCTTACACCCCTTGTATTTGGGGATGCAGAGCAAACCGACCAGCCCCCTTCAGGTCAGTAGTCTGCTGTGGTGGCAACCTCCCAGCAGAATGCTAGAAGATCATGGTTTCCTCGTTCATGCATGAACTGGAAGTGCCTTCTCCTAATTACTAACATGACTTATGAGATATCCCTGCATAAAATAGCTGGGGATGCTGCTTGTTTTATTCTTGACTTACAAGCAAGTCTGGAACAGTATTCCAAATACAACCACAAAAGAGAATAAATAGAAAACTCAAAAAGGAAGTGTTTCTTTTCCTTTGTCCTTTTAAGAAAACAAAACAAAGCATGAAGCAACTAAAAAGTTGTGAATTAAAAATGCATTTATAATAAAATCTGCTGGTCTGTGTTATATTTTAAACCAACAAACAAATCAACTATGAAAAGATACTTTCAGAGCAAATCAGCTTGGGTACTGCAGTTGTGCAAAATACTGGCTCAAGATGAATAGCATGCATCACCATTTTTCATCAAAAGATGCACTAGCTGGTTCTGTTGGCTACTGTTGCACATCAGATTACCTTTGCTGATTAACTTTGCAGATTACCTTTGCTGGTTGAAATTAAAACTGTTAAAATAACTTAATACAATCACATTCCAATGACAGGCTGAACTTTATTTCTGAATTACCTAAAAGCTAGAGAGGACAAATCTGGCAGGGGTGCAGTGAGGGGTGGTCTCTAGAACCCATGCCACATTTGAAATAAAACCAGATTCCTCCAAATTGGGGTCTGCTGCTAATGCATTTACTGCTACTGCCATCCATCCACCTTTTGTTAGTGACAAACAGTGGCAGAGAAGGATCGCAGGAGAAAATATTAGACTTGTCTGCACTGTTCTTAATTGGCCTCAATGCTCAGGAGTATAATTTCCTGCTGGGGTGCAAGAAATATTTTGTGTGCTGTCCAATTCTGAGAGGCTTATGCAACTGGAACTCCCTAGCTTCCCAGGAGGGAAAGATGATCCTAAGCATACTGAGGATCATCTAGGGCAGTTAAGAATGAGGCCTGCAAAGCTAATCCTACTGCTATTAAGTCTCCTTACCACTGGTTTCTCTCATGCCAGAGAAGGCTTCACATTAAGACCCCAATTAACATCCCTATGTAAATAAGTTGGAAGGAAAGAAGATGGTAGTGTTAACTTGGGAGGTATACAGACTTGGGAGCATGCTTCAGGGAGTCACACTAGGTGTGCTCCAACCCCTCCCCCTGATGATGCCAGGAGAAATGGGACTGAATCTAAGTGTAAGAATTAGGTTCATGTGTACACATAGACACAGTTTCCTTGCACAAGCAACTTGAGAAAAAAGAAAGACTGCAGCTAGCACGTTCAGTTGGTAGATGACAAATTTTCTAGCGTGTACAGGCCCATAAGAAGCCCCATATGACAAGAGTTACATGGCATATTTTTCACTAAAGTCTGTATTTTCCTTCTACTGGTGTCTGAAAACAGGGAACAGATTGCAGACTTAGCAACCAACTCAGAAATAGGATGTAATTTTATTCTCCTTTCTCTCAAAGGCTCTTGATTGTAAATTACATGGTTTGAAGAAAACACAATTTAGGAAGAATGGACAGGAGATAGAAGCAATAAAATAAGTGGCTTGCCCCAGTTTTCTATAAACCCACAAAGAGTCTCCAAAGTTCTAAATAATGCTTGATCCATGGTATCAATTTCATCATTTAAGAAGATCCCAGTTGTCAAAAATAATACTTTAAAGAAAGGAGGATATTTTTCAGACACTAGAAACAAGTTCTCCTCCCCCAAAACCTCTGTGTTCATTTGTTACATGACCACTTAAGATAAATAAGAGCAGCTCCAGTAGATGAAACAAAAGAACAGACTGCTTACCTGTAACTGTGGTTCTTTGAGTGGTCATTTGTGAACTCACACAAATGGGTCATCTGCACCTGCACAATGCACAGTTCAGAACGTTCTAGAACATTATGAGATGTATTTTGGCAGGAACCCCACCGCTTTTCCCAGCTTCCCAAAAATGCTTAGTTCCATGACCACCTAAGGCAGCCACCAAGCAACTGAAGAGCACAACAGGACACCAGGAGGGGAGAAGGGCGGAGTTGTGTGAGTTCACAGTTACAAGTAAGTAACCTGTTCTTCTTTTGTATAAACTCTGTGACACACACAAATGAGAGTTTAGCAAGCTACTGATTATAGGAGGTGGGAGTGTCATGCTACTGAGGAAAACAGCACTGCTTTCCTAAAACAATACCATCTCTCAAACTATTGTCCATTCCATAGTGAGAGATGAGTCTGGAAGGCTGTGACAATACAGCAGCTCTGCAAACATCTTGGGATGGCATTCTTTGCAGGAAGGTTATGAAAGCAGCAAGAGCTCTGATTGAGTGGCTTCTCTGCTAGACAGGAGACCGCCTGACAACCAGTTCAGAAACAAGGTGAATGGAGGATGCCACCCAGCTAGACAGTCTCTAGACAGTGAAATGCCTTACTTATCAGATGAATAGCAAAGGAAGAGTCTGTGAGACTTTTTAAAGAAAGCTGTGCACAGAAAGCTACAGCATGACAAAATTCTAGGCATGAAGGCTGTGCTCCAATTCAATTATGGAATCTGCATAAAATCAGTGGTATCATGACCTGGTTTAAGTGAAATGCTGAGACAAAGCTTGGAAGAACAGAAACATCTAGCTGAAGGACTACTTCCTCTTTGTGGAACCTGAGATAGAGTTCGTCTACTCATACAGCACATGGTAAACCAGCTACCTCGGTGGAGGTCACTGCTACCAGAAAGTTGATCTTTGAAGACTGAAATCGGATGGGTTCAAATGGCTTCTTTGAGAGCTAGGAAATGACCAGCTACAAGCTCCAGACAGTTATGGGAGTAGTGACCAAAGGATGGAGGTTCTTGTATACTTTCAAGAATTCTTTAATTAGGGAATCCATGATGCAAAATGGCCATCTGTCCCTTCTCACCTACTGTGAGACTGCAGGGAGACAGTATTTTATAGAAGCCCAGAGAGAGTCCTCTATGTAGTGAAAACACCAGAAAACCTAAAGCATGGGAAATATCGAAACTATGAGTATCCACTTGATTTTCTAGGAGAAAGTCTGTGAGCTTGGCCTTCTTACATGTGTAGGAGCACTTAGTTGAAGGCCTGTGAACTATCTCTATGTTGTACCTCACTGGATGAGACAAGTTCAGTGTGATAGAATCCATGTCTCAAACTTAAAGAGATCAAATGTCTGGATTTCTCAGCTTGCCTTTCTGTATAGAGAGCAGGTTCTGTCTCTACCAAAGCCTTTGATACTGTCCCTGCAAGAGGCTCATCAGCAGAACAAACCACGGTCACTTTGGTCACCATGGAGTGATCATTATGGCTCTGATGGCTCAAATCTATGATGGCAACTCTGATGGCTCAAATCTATGATGGCAACTTGGTGACTAGAGGAAAAAGTGGAAAAATCATACACAACGGCCCTTTCCAGCTGTACAGGAATACATCTCCCCGCGATTCTATCTCCTCTCTGTCCCTGTAGCAGAAAGCAAGGCACCGTTTGTTGAGTGGAGACACAAACAGGTCAATCAGTGGGATAAGTCACATTTTGGTGATATTTCTCAAGATACACTTCGGTAGATTCCATGGATCGCTGTTGGTGATATCTGCCTGCCCACCAATCCTGCAACTGGATCATGAGATTGAGGACAGCGGCTGATTGTCTACATCCCTGTCTGTTGAGGTAATACCTGATTTTGGTGTTGGCTGACACCAGATGGACTGCTTTATTACGTAAGAGACTGTCAAATCACTGAATGCTTTGATAACAGCCAGAATGTTCAATGGTATCTATGTGGAACATCTCCAACTGCGACCCACAACCCTTGACCATCACTCCCTTGGACTGCACTATACACTATATTTTTTGTTCTAAATTAATCTTATTCTAAATTTTATATTAGTTTAATGATAACAATAGTCAGAGAAAGAAAAACATAGTAATATCCCTAAAAAAAGTTTTAATAATCCTCTATGCAGGAAATAACCTTTAGAAGCAACAAACAGAGTAAACTATTAATTCTGGTTATACTTCTCATATAGTACAAAAGAAAACTTAAAAGTTTAAAATTAAGGCTTAAAACCCCACCATCATCATTACCATCAAATCAAACTTAAAAAGATTTATCAATATCATCATGAACCCCCCCTTCCCAATAAACCATATTAATAAGTCAATTTTTTCCTCAGCATCCTTAGACTCGTTTCTTAATTCTTTTTCTTCTTTCTTATTTTCTTCTTTCCTTTTTTCCAAAGATCAAGTCCTTTTTCAGTTTTCCTAATGGGCCATTTGTCAAATCAGTCCTGTTCAACCTATGTCTTAATTCTTAAAATGAAAACCAACTCAGCAAGTCAATTCCAGCTGGGAGATGTGGCCTTTTAAATTTGTCTGTCAAACAAGTCCAATTTTCCCTTCTCTTGGAATCTTTTAGAAGTACAAGCAAACTGTCATAAATTTTCTGTAATGTCTTCTAGAAATCTCTGAGATTTGATCTTTCCTTTCTAACCAAAAACTGGGCTAGTGATACTTGAGGCCTTCACCCTTTTTTTGTTGACCAAAGGGCTTTTTCAATTCAGACTGTATAGTTGTCTCAATTTGGTTATTCATGACCTCCAAATCAGAAGTTATTTCTAGAAAATTCCTATAGCTTCCTCCTTATCTTGAACTTTTTTTTTTCAGGCTCTGTCAAATTCTTGCAACTTCATCAGTTCATACTGAAGGTTTTCTGTCACTTGGTCTATAATTGCTTCAAACTTCTTTCCATTGGAGTTTTAAATTGCCTGAATTCTGCCAGGAAGCTCAAAAAATAATCTGGAATGTCATCTTCCTCAACCAAGTCTTTTCTATTTTGATTAAAATTTTCCAGGTTGGAGCCATAGTCTACACACACACACACACACATGAAAGGGGAGCAATAGAAAACCTTCATTTTCTCCAGTGTTACTTTTTCCTGACTATCTGCTATTCAGGTTTTAAAGAAGGCAGCCTGTACTTCCAAACATAAGATAAGAGCTGTTGTTAAGTAAACTTTCTCAAAACAGTAGCAACTGGCAGAATGGCAACCAGGAAGAACCAACAAGATTGCTTTAAATCCATCTTTAAACCCCATTTTCATAATTGCAAACATAGCATACAAAATTCTATTTGGTTAAACATATAAGCCATCATCGAGTCCAGTTAAGCAGAGCAAATATAACCATGACAGTATTTTTTAAGAAAGAAAAGAAGAATCATTGCTGCAAAAACCCAAGATCAAAGTCCACAGACAAAAAAAAATCAACATTAAGAATTAATAGTCCCATCCTTTAAAAATTCATAGTAAATCCCAAGGTAAAAGTAAGAGAGGAGGAAAACAAAGGTTGAATTATTTAGCTCATATAGTTCTTTTTTTCCCCGTAGCAATCAAAAAGGGGTACTGTCTATTTAAATCCTCAGTTAGATGGTCTAGGGGGGAGGAAGAAAGATGGCGACGTGTATGGTCGCCCCGTGAAAGTCTCTCTTGGAGCGATCTCCCAGCGGGTGTAATGGGAGGAAACAAGCTGCCTGAGTTCGCCTATATGAGTGGTGAACGAGAGGGTCGCGATCTCGGTGTTCCGGAGCCGGGGAAATTTTGAAAGACTCAAGTTTGAAGGAAGACAAAGGGACGACGGCGTTGGAAAATAAGGGAAGGGGAAAGAACCGGCGAGGTTTGTCAACTTCGGAGAAAAGAACACACTTCGCGAAAAACCAAGTCCGCTTGGTTGCCTTAAAAGGCTTTTCGTCGCAGATCTTGCCTTAAAAGTAGTGACCCCTTTCCCTTTTTTTCTTTTTTGTGTTTTGTTTTTTTTTCCGTTTTCCTTTTAATTTTTTTTTTTTTTTAACCCTCATCGGAGTTTGGGGAGTTTCATGGACTTCTCATAGGATTTTTTGGGTTTTTTTCCGTTTTAAATTTATTACAATCTATAACAAAATTTTAAATTTTAAAAAAAAAAAAAGTTTTGATGGGGGAAATGAGAGATATGAGTTTGTTGGACTGTCCATTTGGGATTATACAAGTTTGGTCGGAGTGACCTTGTGGAGACCTGACTGGCGCCATAGCGGTTGAGAGCCTCAAAGGGATAAAGCGACATTCGGGATTTGAGGCTCGAAGTGGGACACTAACAAACTGGGATTGTGACAGCTGGATTAATTTGGATTTAATAGTACTAATTAGTTAATGTTTTTTTTTTTTCTTTTTTTTCCCCCCCCTTTTTTTTTTTTGTGTGTGGAACTCTTTTGAGCTAGTCAGCTGATGACGATTTGATGTTGGTTCGATATTTGGCTTTGTTATCAGTTTTTTTTTCAAGACTGACTGTCTTTATTGACTTCACTTTAAACTCTGCAAGTGAGAAGGAAAAAAAAAGAAAAAAAAGGGGAAAAAATTATGTGGGGGAAAAAGATGACAGAAGGAAGTTGAAAGGGAAGAAAACTGCTGTCTGGACGGGAGTTGTGAACTCATTTTGCACAGACAGATAGACAGACGACTTGTGATTCTGTATTACTGCCTTCTTATCAGCCTGACTAAAGAACTATAACCCGAGCTTTTGATTTTTTTCAGACGTGTATCTACAAAATCTATGTTGGGAGCTCAAGGTTTGGTTTGGTCCACCCGGGGAGTTCTTGCTTTCCTCGTCATTTGCATTTCTTCATTCTGTTTTGTTTTTTGTTTTTCCCCCGGGGTTTTTTTTATAAAAATGTTATAAAAGGGTTTAAAGACGTTCTGATATAAGTTATAAGAGGGGGGGGGATAATAAAAGAGCATTCGCAATTTCTATTTGTATTTTTCCCAGTGTGAATGGTAACTTGTAACAGTAACTGTAACAAATCTGATCGTTGAAATATTATTTTACTCTTGGTGGTGGAGGGGGGAAGAGCTGTCAAGGACAAAAAAAGGAGAAAGCCATTCCAAGTACAAATGTGTTTTGGTTTGGTTCGTATTAACCCATTAAGTGCTGTTCTGTTTTCTTTTTTTCTTTTGTTTTTGTGGCTTGGTATGTGATATACTGGCATATATAATAGCAAACAGTCAGTATCAAGCATTTTCTTTTCTTTTCATACATATAGATAGCCTTCAGTTTATAGATAGAGTGATTATTATATAGTTAATATAAATACATATTCTTAATATACTTAAATAGATTTAGACTTTCCTCTTAGACTTTAGAATTCATTAGTGTTTATTAATATTTTGGTATATAAATATAAAAAAAAAAATTGTTATATAATTGCATAATTAGGATAAGAAGGAAAATAAGAGGTAAGGTGAAAAAGGAGAAATTGGTGTTGTTGTTTTGGTTTTTTTTGTTTGTTTTTTGTTTTTTCCCCTTTCTTTGACTTGTTTTGTTTCACTTGTCTGGTGGTTTTCATTGTCTTTTTATTAGGAACAATAATAGATTTATTTAATTGATTTTATTTATTAATTTTATATAATTTGTCAAGTGGTTAGTCATCAAGATAGAGATTAGAGGAGAGCAATGGCGACAAAAGTGAAAAGGTAACCAACAAAGAAGCACCTCTTTAGAAGATATTCAAGAAAGCCCTACCACTAATAAGGAGGTACTAGAAAATTTAAATTTGGGAACGAGTTTAGATCAGAGATAAAGACTTATATGAGAGAATTGAAAGAAGAGATAAATAAGATTTTGAAAGGAACTTGGAGAACTAAAATTAAAAGTAACAGAAGAATTAAAATATAAAAGATAAGATCTCAGATATTACAAAGGAAATTACACAAATAGGTAATAGTACGAAATCTCTTCAAACCAAAGTTAATCTGGTGGAGCAACGGCTAGAGGTAACAGGGAGAAGGTGGATAAAGAGATCTCCAAACTAAAAGTGGACATAGATACACGAACACGTTCCAAGTGTTTGAAGATTGTGGAATTAGTAAACGTCCTCGCGAGAATCAGGGAAACAGTTGTTCCGATACTGGCGGAATTTATAGGCTGGGAAGTTGCTCAGCTGGACTTGGAGGTGGAAAAATTTACCGGGTGAATTCGAAGGTGGCAACGAAAACACTTACCGAGAGACATTGCTATACACTTTATAAGAGAGGGGGTCAAGATTTGTGATTCAACAGAGTTACAAAATCGGATCTCAGTTGAAGGGTCAAAATTACTATCTTAAAGGATTTTCCGTATGAGGTGCTGTTTAAAAAAAAAAAAAACAAGGACTTACGAAGTTTTGCGAGAGAGACAAATTAGGTATAAATGGGCAAGAGGGGAGGGATAATTTTTTCCTATAAATTCAGAAGATATGTTATAGACACCCCGGAAAAAGCTGACGAATTTTTGGAGTTGGATAAGAGGATGACCAGGATATTCTTATGAAGGAAATACTCGAAAGAATCATCAGGACCTCAAGAAAAAACCAAAAACCATTTTCAACTAGTTTCCATAATGAGCAAGATGAAACAGATCTGATTAATATAGGGGGGGAACGATTGATCCCCAAAGAAATTGCACATCTACATGGAAACGGAACGTGGGCTAAAACTCTCCAACAGATCGTGACGACACTGAAGTAGAAATAAGTGTATCCTCTTAGGTTACTCTCCCCCTTTTTTTTTTGTTTTTGTTTTTTGTTTTGTTTTGTTTTGCTCTTGATTTCGTTTCTGTTATGTTTTCGGCTGTGTTGTGTGGTTAGTACAGTATGAGGGATTTGTCTTTATGTTCTTGGAATGTTAATGGTATGAACGGCCCGGTAAAAAGGAAAAAGTATTTAACTTTCTTGGAAAATTGAATGTGGAAATAGTGTGTTTACAAGAAACCCATATATTGGAAAAAGTCAATTATTTACAGAACAATAAATTAGGAGTGTGTTATGCAGCTAGTGACCAAAACCAAAAAAGGAAGGGTGGGGAATATATGAAAAGTCTAGGATTCAATCAAAGTTAATTATAAAAATAGTAAGGGTCAGTTTATTGCTGTTGAGATAGATTGGAAAAATGATAAAATATTAATAATTGGTATATATGCTCCCTTAGTAAATAAACAGAAATTCTATGACAAGATCTTAAATTTTATACTACAATCGGATTATCAAAAAATAATTTGTATGGGGGACTGGAATGGGGTTGTGGATGCTAAATTAGATAGAAAGCAATCTGTTTAAAAAAGTGGTTTGAAACATGGAAACTTACCTAAAGATGTTTAAAAAAGGTTTTCAGTCCTTAAATTTAGTAGATGTGTGGAGGTTAAAAAAAAGGAAATCAACGAGACTTTACTTTTTATTGGCATACCCTCAAAGTTGGTCTCGCATTGATATGATTTGGACAACTAAAAGTTTAGCAAGTATAGTTGATGACATTCAGATTTTATAATTTAATTTTACCATTCTCCAAAGTTGAAATTTTCCCCTAAAGCTATAATTGGAGGTTCAACGAACTTTGCTAAAAGATGGTAAGTTAATAGAAAGTTAAACAAAAATTAAAAATTTCTTTAAAGATAATTTAAATAAAGGAACTAAAATAGATATAGTTTGGGATCTTAAGGTTACATTAGGGGAATTTTGATGAAAAAAGTATTTAGAAAACAAAGGAAAGCTAAAGAGGATAAATTCAACAGCTTATGAAAGAAAAAGAGAAAGATTTGAAGGTAAATCCGGCTAATAGGAAAGTTCAAAAAGAAATTCAAATAATCCATGCTCAAATTTCCACCTTAAATCTACAAGAGTTAGAAGCCAAATCTAAGTATCTCAAACAAAAAGAATTTGAATTTGGGAATAAAACCTCCAAGTGGTTGGCATATAAATTACGTAAGAGAAAAGACATAATTATATAACTCAGATTAAAAAGGAAATATTTTCCGAAAAAGAACAAATAGTCTCAACTTTGAAAAATTCTTTTCGAATTTATACTCTAAAGACAGCTCTGACTCTATGGAATTTGAAAATATAAAAAATTATCTAGATAAGGAAAAAATACCTCGGATATCAGAGGAAATGAGGATTGAGTTAAATCAGAAAATTTCATTGCAAGAGATGAAGATGGTAATTAAAAATTTAAAATTAGGGAAAGCCCCCGGGACGGATGGATATACGGCAATATTCTATAAAACTTTTGAAGAAAAAGGCGGGCCCCCCTTTTTGGGAAATTGTTAATCAGGATAATATGGTATTTCTCCTTCATGGAAGGAAGCAAATATAGTTTTAATTCCCAAAGAGGGAAAAGATAAATTGGATATGAACAATTACAGACCCATTTCTTTTTTAAATACAACTATAAAATTTTTATATGATTCTAGCAAACAGATTGAAAAAAATATTAAGTGACTGGATACTTTGACCAGTCCGGCTTTTTACCTAAAAGACAAATTTAAAAGATAATATAAGGTTGTTATGAATATAATTGAATATTATGAACATGTTCCCCGAGAATTGGCACTTCTTTTCGTAGATGCGGAAAAGGCATTTGATAACCTCAATTGGAATTTTATGAAAGAAACTATGAATAAATTGTGTATGGGTGAAAAATTCAATAATTGGGTAAATACTATTTATACCTCTCAAAGCGCATTCATTGTAATTAATGGGGGGAAAATAGGAAAAATTGAGTGGAAAAAAGGGACTAGACAGGGTTGTCCATTATCCCCACTTTTATTTATCTTAACATTGGAGATATTACTTAGAAAGATTAGAGAAACTTTGGAGGTTAAGGGATGCCAAATTCAAGCGGAGACTTATAAGGTAAAAGTTAGGGGTGATTTGCTTATAATATTAAATGAGCCAACCAAAAGTTAATTAAAATTTTTTCAAATTTTGGGGAATTTGGGAAATTGCTGGATTTAAGGTGAATAGGAAAAAGTCTGTGATTTTAACTAAGAACATGGAGAAGAATGAACAAAGACAACTGGAATTAGTTTCTAATATTAAAATAGGTCAGAGCATTAAGTATTTTGGGGATAAATTTTACTAATAAAAATGCAGATTTGGTAAATAATAATTATAATCTAACTTAAGCATATTGAAAAGAAATTGAATATATGGGCTAAATTAAAATTGTCATTATTAGGGGGGTCCGCGATAAAAAAGATGTCCTTCCAAAAATTCTATTTTTATTCCAAAATTTACCGATATTGAAAACGAAAAAATTCTTGATGATTGGAGGAAAGGAAATTATTAATTTTTATGGCAAAGGAAGAGGCCCCGTATCAGAGAATTAATTTTGATTGATACCAAAGATAGAGGTGGTTTAGGTTTACCTATTTTAAACTTTATTATAGATCGTGTGCCCTCCATTGGGGTTTCAGATTGGATTAGTTTGAAGAATAAGAGATTATTAACTTTGGAAACCCCAATAAATTTGGATGGCACGGGTATCTTTGGTACCCGAAAGCCTCAGAAGATAAGGAATTTTCTAAAAATATAATTAGGCAAAGTCTATTAGGGTTTGGAACAATTATAAAAAAATCTTCTATTTAAAAAAGCCAAGATGGGTTTCATTACAAGAAGCTCTTTTAAGGATTCACTTATTAATAATGCTATATTTTTAACATATGAAAATATATTATTTAGGTGTCGAGGAAAAAATGAATTGAAGTCACTGGGGGGAGTTGCAAGGTTTGGGTTTTAATGGTAATTGGTTTCATCACAGAATTATGTACGAAATATTTAAGAAAATCGGGATGGGGTGGGTATTAAATAGGGGGATGGCTGATAAGGAATTAGATATAGGAAATTTAATTGGTCAGGGTATTTTGGGGAAATTTTTAAAATTTTTTAAAATTCAAACTGAACGGATAGTAATCAAGGATCACATGATTAAATGGGCAACTGATATTGGTCACTCTATTGATTTGAATGAATGGAAGAAAGCGTGGAATATCAATATAAAATTCACTAGAAGTGCTAATTTGAAAGAAAATTATTATAAAATGTTATACCGTTGGTATATCCTCCTAAAAAATTGCTAAAAAAGATAAAAATTATCCTAATAGGTGTTGGAAATGTGGGAAAGAATTAGGAAATTTTTATATGTGGTGGGAATGTCGTTGGGCAAAAATGTATTGGAATCAAATACATTCCCTGATTAAGGATTTATTACAGGTAGATTTTAGATTTAGTCCAAAATTATATCTTTTGAATATCTTAGATGATTGCAATATAAATAATCAGAAATGTTATATTAGAGTTCTGTTATATATGGTGACGGGTGGGGAAAAGGTGTATGCCCACTATTGGAAGAGAAAGAAAATTCCCTCTTTAGATCTGTGGATAACGCAATTATATGAATGTATCAGATGGATATATTAATGCTCTGATGGATATTACAATTGATAAGGACAAAGTTGAAAATGAATGGTCCATGGTGACACAAATGTGGTTTAGGCAATGGAAAAGGGGGTTTTTATAGGTTGAGAAGATTTACGAAGATTCATAGGTTTGGCTGTAGGTTTTCTGTTTTGTCTTTTGTGTTTTTGTTTTTTTTTGGGGAAGTGTGTGGGTGTTAGTTTATCTGTTTATTTGTTTTTTATTATTATTATCTAATACATGTACACTCTTATGCAGTACGTTATTTAATATATGTGTATATGTTATGTAATATGCATAAAGTTATTAATAAAGATGATTGAGAAACAAAAAAAAAAAAAAAAATAAATAAAAAAATCCTAGTTAATGAAAGGCCTTAAACTTTTTGGGATACAGTTTCCACTGGAACAATGTAGGGCTTGTCTTTCCCTTTAAATTACAATGTTATAATATCAAAATATATACATACATGAGGTCTGGGAAAAGTTAGTGTATTGTCCATATGTAGGGGGGTGGGTTTGAAAGACACCCCTTTCCCCAAAAATGCGATTGGATGGAGGGTATGTCATGCTGCTGGACAACACTCATGTCAATGTCTGGCCCCCCCCCCTTTTCCCTTTTGTTTTCCTTCTCTCTCTCTCTCTCTTTTTTCCCCCCAACACCAAAATGTAAGATAATAAATAACATTTATTTACAAAAAAGACAATATGGGATCATTCATCCCACAGAGGAAAACAGTACAGCTCTCCCAAAACATGCATCATCCCTAAAAAGGGTTTTCAACTCTATAATGATTGATAAATGTATAGGGTTAGACCAGGTAGCTGCTTTGATTTTTACCCCGTGCAAAAAGACCACAGAAGCTGCCATAGATCTTGTGGAATGAGCTGAACAGAGTCAGGGAGTTTCTTTTTTGCCAGCTCATAAAAAACTTAATGGTGGAAACCACCCATTTTGAGAGCCTTTGAGGCGATACTGGAACGCTGTTTAGATACTGAATAACAAACAGTTTATTTGACTTTCTAATTGAAGAACTGCGTTTAACATAAAACGCCAATGCCCTTCTGACATCCAAACAGTGGAGAGTTTCTATTCTAACTCTGGATTCTGCATGAAAGCTGGTAACAATATATCTTGATGGAAAAATGACATCACTTTCAGCAAGAACGTTACGTCTGGTCTTTTTTTTTTTTTTAATAATTTTATTAGTTTCCAAATATAAAAAAAAATTTTTTATACCAAATCTTAACATAAATTTTTATGTTCTTCCATCCTGTCTAGTCCCCCTCCCCCAAAGCCCACACGATCCATTTCCCCAACCACATTCATTGTTGTTTCCCTGCTAGAGCTAGCTTCTCACACGCTTTTCCCTGATGTATACACGTTTTCTAATTGACATTCAACACTCCTTAATATGTCCTGTCCACTGATAATTCCCAGTTAATACCCGATTCTGGCCTTCCTTCTTTCCTCCCTATTTCCTTTACAATATAATACTATATTACCAACATTCTGAGCTGATTTGCTATTGCCTCTTCTACTTTTCCTATCTTTTAAAATATTCTAATTTATTAATATGGGTTTTTATATATTGTATTGAACTATTTAAAATATCTGTTCTTTCACTTCAATCAGGACCTCACAACTTAACTCCTCTTCTTTCCCCCTCCCCTATGGGATTCCCCGGCCAAACTCATATTCGTTATTCCCTTGTCACTTATCGTCGCTTGCAAGTATAGGCCGGTTCACCCCCCGGAATGGGGGGAAAGCAAGCTGCAAACGAGTTCCCTCCCACTTCCAATTCACACCCTCTACTATCCCTAATCTGTATCCATAGCTTCCCAGGGTATCCGAAACCAGACCACAAACCTCCGCCCCTCATCCAGAGATGAGACTTTAGCCCAGAACTCTCCTCAAAATATTCTCAAAATATTTCTATGTACTCTTATTGTCGCTTAAAAGCTCTGAGCCATCCCACCTCCAGATATGGGGTTACACCCAAAGCTAACTCCCCAACATCTTTCACACCATTCAGATATCTTATTAAACAAATACACATATCCATTCTATAACCCCCTTTACCCTTATTTGCTACTTAAGTAGTTTACATTCATCTCTATATGTCATCTACTACCAAAAATCATTCCTTTCCTTTTCCCTCCCTTCCCAACCCAGCTACCCAGAGTTCACTTGCAGTCTTTTTTTTCCCCGTCGTCTCATCATCGCTTTACTTCCGGATAACCAAATAGGGAGAGAGTCTGTTTCATAATGTTGACCTTCTGTCGCTGATCCGTAGCCATAATATCCAGGGAGTCCATGCACAACTCACAAACAACAGACAAAAAAAAAAAACCCAATTGTTTTTTCTAATGCTTTGCTTTTTCCCTACCCCATCGGCAAGACTATAGCCCAGAACTCTTCACAATTCTATTTCTGTACTCTTATTGTCATTTTTAAGTTCCGAACCGCCCTGCCATCTGGGGTAGGATTACAAATGCCCAACATAGACTCCCCACTCTCTTTCAGACTATTTCCTGTTAAAATATCTCATTGACCTAGTACACATTTCCATACTATAAAGCCCCCTTTTTTTTACCCAAGTTAACTGCTTTGCTTACTTCCCCACACACTTCTAGCACATCCCAGAATTCATCTCAAATGTTTAATATATTTCAACGTCTGCTTGTTGTCACTTTAGAGTTCCAAGATGCCTCGCCGTCATGAGTAGGACCGCAGTTCATCCTGTTCTTTTCCATTTCTAGTAGCTTTCCCATATGCAAAGTCACTTATTCCAGGGGGATATACACTTTTGTAGCCTCTGATTCTAAGTCTTATTACCGACCCACTCTTATATTCACATCAACAATCAAGGATCAAAAAAGAAGAAGCAGGAGGGTGCTCTCATGTCTTCATAATTTCAAAATTTGTCAGTCCTGGTCCTGAAGCTCAAAACTCACATCATTATTTATTTGCATTGCCCAGTCCAAACTCTTTCTTCCATTATCTGAATCATAATAATTGTTAAAAATGCCCAATTTTGTAAATAGTCTTATTAAGCCAATTTAAGATATTTAAAAGTCAGAAAAATTTAAAATCCGGAATTTACCCCAACAAACAGCTCATTCCTCCACGTCTTCCCGATCTCTTTCCCTCAACATCAGCCGCCCCTTTAAGAAACTCTTGAGTTCTTACAGCCATGAAGCCAAAACTCACGCTGCTAGCTTTACTTCTCCGGGTCCTTCCCCCATCGCTCCTGCACCCCTTAGCAAGCCATAATCACTGCGGTTTTCACGGAAGCAGGGAATGAGACAGGTTAAAGTTTTCTTTCTTTGGTAATTTCATTGTTGCTTTTTTTTAAAAACTCGTTCAGCGGCGCTTGTGCTGCTCCTGCAGCGTCCCTCTGGATCCATCGTCAAGGTCCTTTGACCCCGATACCTGCTGCTCTCCCATCCGGGCAGAGCAGAACTGCACATCAATTGTGGGGTCCCTTCGGACCGCTTCCGGACCCCCTGTACTGGGGGGGTCTTAGCCACCTCCAGGTGACAAAAGAGGCGGCTGGATTCCAGCGGGAGGCAGCCCGGGGCTGATCCATTGCGGAGCTTCAATCTGAGCTGCCACTCGCGTCCGCCATTCGAGCAGAAGGGGATTACGTCTGGTCTTAACACCGCTTTATCTTTGTGGAATCTCAAATAAGGAGGATCAACCCTGAGTGCACATAGTTCACTAGCGCTCCTTGCAGATGTTATTGCAACCAAAAAGGCAGTTTTCCATGTGAGCAGTCGCATGTCACAGGTTGCCATAGGCTCAAAGGGCCTAGCACTCAAGTGTTTCAGCACCAGATTCAGATTCCATCCCAGGAGAGGTGGTTGGATTGGAGGGTGCAACTGTTTATAGCCCTGGATAAACCTCTTAATCAGGGGGTTCAAAAAAAAAGATGGTTTACCCTGTTCTTGAAAATTACATGAAATTGCTGCTAAATAACATTTCACTGAGGATAAAGACAAACCCTGAATCGACAACTTTGCTAGAAAGGACAAGACATGCATATTGTCACAACTTGTATGGGAAACACCTTGTCGTTTCAAGTAATCACAGAATTTACCCCATTTATACACATAAGACTTCAATGTTGAGGGCTTATGTGCAGCCAACACAAAACATCTCACAGCATCGGGTAGGCTATCTATTGCAATAGGTTCCATGTGGTCAAACGCAGTGTTAGAAAGTTGGGATGGAAGACGGTACAGTTGTGGATGCTGAGCAGATCTTGTCTGCATGGCAGTAGACGGTACCTCCCCTGTGATAACTGAAGGAGATTGGCAAACCATGGTGTTACGAGTATCGCCTTCGTTCTGTCTTGGCGAATTTTGGCAATCACCTTCGTTATCAGGGGAAATGGTGGGAACGCATGGACCCTCAGTCCCATCCAACTGAACAGAAAGGCATCCCCCAGAGTTCGATGCCCCTTCGAATGTCGGGAACAGTGCAGTTTGCATTGCTTGTTCAGTCTCGATGCACTCTGCAAACACTTCCTGGATGACACCTCTGTTGATCATCCATTCGTGGGAAGACCACGGTGTCCTGCTGTGTGTGTCTGCCAGGACATTCTGGTCTCCTGCCAGACGAACTGCTGAAGAAAGAATCTGTTGTGACAGGCACCACTCCCACAGTTGCACTGACAGGTTCAGCAATGCACGCGACCGAGTCCCGCCTTGTTTGTTTATGTAGTACATCACTGTGGTATTGTCTGTCACGATTTGGATTGACTTCCCACACAGGTACTGCTGAAAAGCTCGCAGTACCTTCAGCACTGCTATGAACTCCAAAATGTTGATATGGAGATTCCTCTCCTGAGAAGTCCACCGACCTCATATCATAAGCACTCCGAGGTGAGCACTCCAGCCTTCCATTGATGCATCCGTTGTCACTAACAGCGACGGCAGTCGAGGAAGGAATGGCATTCCTTTCAACACGTTCTCTGGTCTTGTCCACCAATCCAGAGATATTCCTCGCTACCTTCAGGTACTTGAGATGATGGTCTCAAGAGGACTGAACCGACGTATGAACCATTGTTGCAGTGGTCTCATCCTCAGCTTCGCATATGGTGTGATGAGCGTTGTTGACGCCATCAGTCCTAGTGCAACCTGAACCGCCTTCGCTCTCACTTTGTGAAGTCATTGAATATTTGTTACACACCACAGAATCTTTTCCCATCTGTTCTGTGGAAGAAAGGCTCTTTGCAGTCTTGAGTCCAATACCGCTCCAATGTATTTGATCTTTCTTGATGGTACCAAGGTTGACTTTTTGTAGTTTATCATTAAATCTAACTTCCTTAGAAGACAGATGGTGGTCCTGAGATGTATGGATAGCAGTTTTTGAGAAGATGCCACTATTAGACAGTCATCAATGTATGGGAACACCATGATACCTTTTCGATGAAGGAAAGCTGCAACAACAGACACGCATTTCGTGAAGACCCTTGGAGTTGTGCTTATGCTGAAGGGAAGGATGCAAAAATGATAGGCCTGCCTGCCGATGATGACGGCGAGGAACAATTTGTGCTCCGGTCTTATGGCTAAGTGGAAATATGCATCCTTTAGATGAACAGGTTGCTTACCTGTAACTGTAGTTCTTCGAGTGGTCATATGTGCCATCATACACCAGGAGCTTTCGCGCATGCGTGGGAGCGTTCGGAAGATTCTAGTAGCTTTAGCTGCTTGGCGGACCCCCTCCCCCATGCCGGTACTGCGCATGCTCCTCCCGCCTAGCAGCGGCCACTCCCCAGTTCTTAGTCCGCCGTAGTGACACAGGGACCTGAAAAAGAGGGGAAGGAAGGGCGGGTGTGTATGATGGCACAGATGACCACTCAAAGAACTACAGTTACAGGTAAGCAACCTGTTCTTCTTCTTCGAGGTCTCTTGTGCCTTCATACACCAGGAGACTGTGTAGCTTACAGGTTGGATGGCGGGTCAGGTCCTACAGGACGGAAGCGAGAACCTCACGTCTAAACCAAGCATCTCTGCGTGACCGGCAGTCCAGCCTGTAGTGGC